>OU015499.1:55754631-56057131 GCA_907164885.2 Dolomedes plantarius
TTAGGATTTACGGGGCTTTTACTCGTCCGGGAGCTCCAAATCGCGACTAAATATTTAATTACGGAAAATCTAATTAAAAAATCGAAAAAAGGGCTTCGAGGTGCATAATGAGACCTCGGGAGGCATCTTCGTGTCGAATCTCAAGACTGTCCGACCTACCGTCTTTGCGCTGCGCCGCGAGCAGACAAAAACTCGGTCACACACACACAGACTTTGCCTTTTATATATAAAGATATATATTGTCCTTTAAAATATTTCCCATCATTTTAAATAAGGGATTAATTTTTAGTATTACATAGTATAAATTATTCTTTGTTTTTGAGACATACTTAAAAAAGAACTAAACTGTGATTGCATAAAAAAAAGATTTTCAGGAAATTGAATAGAGAGACTTTTCTTTTTCTCCAACCGTATAGAGAATTACTCTGTCATCTGCCATACATGATAACCCATTTTAAGATAAATCACAAACCGTTAATTTATTCTTGCGAATGTACATTTTCTTTTCAGACAAAAAAAAATGCACTCTTTGAACATTCCTTTATTAATTTCCTGCACTTCAAGAGTTTCGAGGCAAGAAACTTTCTTATTCCGTTCCCCTTTAACATGAAAGGTGCTTATTATTAGAATTATATTTCTCAGCGTCAAACGCCAGCAGAAGGCGTTTAATCTGAAAAACCTGTCTCCATTTCTTTGATTCTTAAAACTGCAGTTTATGATCTACCCTTCTCGGTAAATGTAATACATAAAAATATTTCATTAAAATTTGTTATATATATATATATATATATGTGTGTGTGTGTATATATATATATATATATATATATACATATGTATATATATATATGTATATATATATATATATATATGTATATGTATATATATATATATATATATGTAAAAAAATTCGATTTCGTTTTTGCCCTAGTGCGGAAAAGTTGGGTACTGGTGCGTACGTGTGACATGATGTCACTATGTAGAAAATTAATTACCTCTTCAGTTTTTTAAAATTAAATATAATTATCAATATCTACTTTAATTAACTACTATATTTAACTTCATTAATTTACATCATTTCTTAAATTAATTATTCGCTAGCTGTATCAATATTAACTTTGCTCGGTTAACTTAATGATTAAAATATAACTTTTAATTTTCCAGGTAAAGTTTGAATTCTTAAAGCAATTACATTGTTATTATCTGCAATAATCAAATATATCAACAATAACAGAATCGATTCAGGTATTCGAAATCGTATGGCGATTCGAATCCTTCAGTTAACCTGTAGTTTAACTGATAAACACCTGCATGATAGAGAATGTATTCATACGCAGAGTTTTCCCTAATAATAATAACAATGTAATCGCAGTTTTTAGCATTTAGTTATTAATATAGTCTTTAGCTACAGCTAGCATTTGTAAATCATTTAATTATCCCTTCCTACAAGTTTGAATTGATTAATATGTCCAAAAAGCAGATGCGATCTATTTATCAGAGCGGAAGCATACTAGCGCTTACGAGCTCTAGTATGTGAGCAGGCTATGCAAGATATAAGTGGACGCGTTTGCAGTGACGTGCTGGCATTTCTTATAAGAGCATTTTTGAAAGAGCATTTTTGTCAAGAGCATGTTGTTGAGAGGATATTTCGATGTCCCTCATTTTTTCTAGTCTCCGGACTAAATTTTGTGATACTGGCTGGCTTTAACGTATATATTTCTGTGTCCATATTCTCGTCAAGATTACTTAGATGAATAAACAGTATTGATTTAAAAATATGCCAGTGTTATTTTTTCGTGTTGAGTCAACATATACAAAATACATCGTCCAGCAAGATCTATAAAAGTTCCTGACTTGACCAGACCTTTGGGTCAGACATAATCATCGCCGAGCTACATCTAGATGTGTGTCACTTTCAGAAGTCCAATTGTCCGATTCCTCGTCAAATTTCTATGTTTCGACTCGTGGACCAGATTCTATGAAGTAGGCCTAGCTCCATCTTTCCCCCGTCGCCTGATCCTCGGGCTTTCTAGCTGATGTATGTTGTCTTCCACGTGCTACTAAGATCACGGAAAAGAAACTGTGTTTCTCAAATGTTAAGGGGACTCACTAATCTTTAAAACATTCGATTTTTTGAAAAAAATATATGTTAAAGCGTGATCATTTCTGAACAAAATAAAGCAAACCATGAAAATATTCCGCTTAGTTCCGGAGATATTGATATTCTAAATATTTAATTACTGATCAAGTTTATCGTAAGAAAAATTTTAAACTCATTTTTCTCAAAATGTAATTTTGCATCATTCCGCAACTGATATCTCAAAAACTATGAAACATAATTCCATGAAATTTTTATCACAGCATAATCATGTTATTTTATTGCTTCTGAACTAGAATTATTGCAATCACTGCATATTTTGTTATTTTTTCAGGGGTAAATTAATGCAAAATTTCAAGAAAATTTTAAGTATGTTTTGAAAAGTTAAAAAAAAATTTTTTTTTTAATTTTGATGTTGATTATTTTAGTTCAATTGTATTTTGAATTATTTATTTTAAATATAAAACAAGAATTATACATTTAAGTGTAAAATTAATTTCACAGTTCTGCGCGCAAGCCAGTATAAAAAAAATACTTAAAAAACAAGGTATATCTAAAGCATTAAAAAAATCATTTAAAATTATTTTGAGAGTGGAATATTTGTTTATTAAAATAAATATATCAATTTATCATATACATAAAATTTGGAAAAATTGGGAGTAAATTGAAATAGTTACAAAGAGTCAAAAAGTATGAAAATATGCCTCTTTTCCTCGACTTAAGAGTCGTGAGTCCCCTTAAAATTCTCGTGTGCAGATAAGTAACCATTCACTCTGACTATACTTTACGAAATTAAAAAATACACAACGCAATGGTAATTTTCTCACTGTACTTTGCTGGTGTGAAAATTTAATTTGATTATCACCAGATATCACGTGCCATTCCCCATTTCTCATCATTAATTTCTAATCAATTTATCTCACCAAATAATTTTTATCATTGGTACCATTTGTACCACACCCCATTCTTATCAGTAGGTCACGTGTGCAAAGTTTCGGGGGAAAAATATCTTCCGTTTCCTTTTTGTCTATGATTTTTAGCAGATTTTTTAGCTTATAGTTAAAAATGTGTATTTACATTCTTTTGTATGCAACTCGTCATTTTGTTCTTATATAAAATACAGACCTAATCCAAAACTTTGTATAGAAAGGCAGCAGCTGACACGCTGCGTGCAGAAATGTCAAGAAATATTTTGGCATGAAAACATTGTCAATAATAACTTTAGAAACGAAGCTTAAAACCGTCGTGAAAGACCCAGAGAAATTATTCGAAATTTCTTCATGTAAGTGTGTTTCTTTAAACAAATGTCCTTGCCCAAAGCATAAAAGGATCCCTGAAATGGAAAAAGAACTTTTCGTATAGACCAACCGGCACTTAGGCAAATGGCCATAGGCGCAGTTGACTTAAAAGAAACTGAAAGCTGAGGAAACGAGCCGATAGGAAGCAGAAAGAGACAGAAGCAGTAAGTCTTAAAATTAACGTTTTGCCATCTGTTACTCCATCTAGGCTCACATTTCCTGATCCAGATTCTGACGTGGATCCACACAACTCCGATAGTGACACAGATTACTTGAAGCCTTTCACATCCACATCCAGGATGACTCAATGTGAAGGGAAAATGACGTCACGATCAAGGCGATACCCAGCAGAAGCTATAGCTTGTGACAGGACCGGAGTTTCAGATCGGCCTGGAGCTATGATTGCAAGCGCTGTTTTGGAAGATTTGGGGTTGATTACTGAAACAGACACACTAAATTCTATTGATAGACATAAAATAAGAAGAGAGAGGAAAAAATTCGGACAGAATATCAGCAAGGAAATGAAAGACAGCTGGAACCACTGAAGGGAGTTTATTTTGACGAAAGGAAGGACAAAACTCTAATGCAAGAGAGCGGAGGGGGAAAAATGTACCAGAAAACAGTCCTGGAGGAACACGTTACAATGATTAAGGAACCTAGAAGCAAGTACCTTGGACACATAGTACAAACCTCGTCATCAGCTTTGAGCATTTCTCAAATGATGCTGCAATTCACTAAGAAAAAAAATACTGACATTCATCAGCTAGTAGCAATTGGGTGCGATGGAACAGTCATTAATACTGGCTATAAAACCAGCGTAATTCGCCGTTTTGAGGAAGCTATTGGGGAACCCTGTCACTGGTTTATCTGCCACTTACACGCAATTCAGTTTCCACTCCGACATTTAGTGCAGCATTTTGATGGTGGAAGGAGTGGCCCTAAAGCATTTTCTGGTCCTACTGGGAAAGCATTGGCAAATAGTAAAAACCTCTAAGTTGTGAAAATTTTAGTCATTTTGAGCGAATTTCCGATAATCGACATAAAGGTTCCTAGCATAGACCAGTGATACCTTTGGGATATTTGTCAAGCTGTCACAAATGGAAACTGCTCATCAAGTTTGTCACCAAAGCACCTCTAGACAATGTCTCATGCACGTTGGCTAACAACTGCAAATCGAATAATGCGTTTCTACATTAGCTCGTCAGAGCTTTCCAATCAACTTCTAACTCTGGCAGAGTTCATCATGAAAGTGTACGCACCTATGTGGTTTACAGTTAAATTAAATCCATATTGCACGGATGGTCCACGAAATTTGTGGAATACAATAAACGTCTCACGCTATCTTACAAACGGTTTAATAAGACTGTGGTCGATCCCATTATCCTGAGAAATGGCTATTTTGAAGCAATAATCTTGTCAATGATCATAGACAACAGACACCCCGTTCGAGAACTTGGACTACGTAGGATTTTACGAGCAAGAAAGGAAAAAAAAGGAAGGAATCGGGCACTACAACATTCCGTCACTCAACTTTGAGGCAGTTTCATATATAGACCTTATTGATTGGCAGAAATGCAATTTGACGGAACCCCCAATAACATCTCACCTGATACAAGATGATTTGAGAAATTTGATCTCCAGTGAAGAGTCTGTAGCTCAACACCAGGAAAGCCTAAAATGTCCTTGCCACACCCAAAGTGTTGCACGTTTCGTGAAACTTGTAACTTAGGTTTCTGCGGCTGTGTGGGGAGAAAATAAGCTTGACGGTTTAGTTAGAACCCGAACAGAGTCGAGAAAAGCTATGCCATCATTTGAAACCAAATGCGAGTACAGAGTAAAACCGGGATAACTGCAAGGGCAAAGGAGTCAAGTGTCCATATGGTTGGACGGATGGGTGGACACGGGTGGAACTCGCAATGCAACCAACCCCAACCCCTGGTCATTTCTGGGATTTTTTTCTGAATTATATTTCAGAAAAAGCGAAAAGCTGCATACAAAACAATCGAAATAAACATTTTTAACTATTTGGTAAATATCTGCTAAAAATCACGGACGAAATGGAAACGGAAGATATTTTTCCCAAAACTTTGCATACGTGACCTACCAACCAGTACCCAAATCTTCCACACTATGCCAAAAGCAAAATCGAAAACTTTTTTTACGGTCTGCCCTAATATATATATATATATACGGTTAGCAAGAAGTATGTATCCCACTTCAGAGGGCTCTGGAATGCGTTTTATTGGTCCAAATGAGATAAAATTTGAACTATAGATAATTCAAATGAATTATTTTTTAAAAAGTACAAAATTCCGCCGTTAGGTGGCGCTGTAATACACATAAAAGCATTTAATATGCTTTATAAATGTTAAATAATAATAAAAGAGTAGCATTACAACTGCTCAATGTGTCCTCTTTCATTTTCAACAATGAGCTCTAATTACAGAACCATACTTTCCACAGCTGACCGGAGTGAGTCTCCCGGAATATCAAGAACATGGCGCCGAATGCTGTCCTTCAGGGTAGATATTGTCCATCAGGAAACCTCACAACCAAAAGTCGCAGGGGATGATATCCAGCGAACGAGGAGGCCATTCTGTAGGGAAATGACGGCTGATAACCTGTGGATCTCTGAATTGCTGTCTTAGAAATTTCTTTAAACGACGATCGATGTGAGGAGGTGCTCCATCCTGCATGAAAAGAATGTCCTGAAGGCATCCAGGCTGTTGAAATTCTGGGATTACAAAATCCCTCAGCATATCTCGGCACCGTTGTCCTGTGACGGAACAGGTTTGGATTCCATTTGCAGTTATCTCTACAAAAAATACGGTCCAATCATAAAAGTAGCCGTTAATCCACACCATACTGTCACTTTTTCAGGGTGCAAGGGTATTTCCTGGATAAATGTGAGGGTTTTCTGCTGCCCAAATTCGACAATTGTGGGTGTTAACTTGCCCATTGAGGCAAAAGTGGGCTTCGTCAGTCCACAGAATGTTCCATGGCCAAGTGACGTCAACCACCATTCGAGCAAGGAAGTAAAGTGCAAAAGTTTTACGTACCTCTAAGTCCCCACCCTGCAATAGCTGCACAGACTTCATTTTGTAGGCATAAAAATGCAAAATTTTTCTTGCAACGTAAACATGATGTGCAGAGAAATAACTCATCCGCCTTCTTTTTATCCAAAGAATAATGCTAATAGCCATGCGCTGTAACGCAAAAGATTTTTCGCATTTTTAATATATGCAAATAAATACCATTTTTGGTGCATCGCCACCTATCGGTGGAATTTTGTAATATTTTAATTTCTTTTATAAACGTCAAGCGCGTCGTTTCAATTATCTGTAGTTAAAATTTTATCTCATGTGGACCAATAGAACGCATTCTAGAGCCCTCTGAAATGGGATATTTATTTTTTGCTAACCCTGTATATACATATACATCTCTCTCTCTCTCTCTATATATATATATATATATATATATATATATATATATATATATATATATATGATCCAAAGGCAAAAGTTATCGAGTAAATGCATGATTGAAACTGGTGAAAACGATTTGAAAAATTTAATGCGGCATATGGATCCTGTTTAAGTAACTTAATGCAAATATCTTGTCGAGAGAGACCAGTTCGCCCAAAAATTTACAGTCTTAATTAAAATCCAGGAGTTTATCTTTCGCCGAACAAACTGTTTTCCAACCTTTACAGCATCAGCTAAGAATCCCCGAGGACTACTCAACCACTGCATTAAGAAAATTAAGTATTAGCCCTCATTAACTAATGTCTTGCCGGTGGCAAGATAAAATCAATTGTGCGATGTAACTTTTTAAGTAATCTTTTGCTGTTTGAAGTAGATTAAAACAATTCCTATTTTCTAAAAGGAAATATTTTCTAGACAGACAAACACACACTTATATGTATATATATATATATATATATATATATATATATATATATATATATATATACTAGCTGAAAACCCGCACTTCGCTACGGAGTACATTCAAATTAAATACAACGGTCAACGTATGCAATATATATATATATATATATATATATATATATATATATATATATATATATATATATATATATATATATATAATAAATACGACGATCATTATACAAATGATGTATAAAAAATACATTCATAAAAAATCGTAAGGGATATTTTATTGACAAAATAATGTAGAAGAAAATATTCAAATTAAATCTAATAGGACATACTAAACAATATAGTACAGTTAATATAGTTCAGTTTGAGGAACATATTTTTACTGAATTTTAATATTTTTTTAGATAATGTCCAATCGTCTACCGCATTCGCAAGAACAGGAAAATATTTTTTTTTGTCTATTGCGTTGTTATGACGTTATGATAAGTTTACTTAAATTACCAGAAAAGAAATCACGTGATCAGCATTTAACAAATTAAATTCTAAAAATTAATCTTTAAATATTCACCAAAAATAAGAAAATGGAGGTAAAGATTCGAAAAAGATTTTATTTTAAAGGAATTTTTATGATCTTTCTTGTGATATAAATTTTATAACCCTCAATTTATTATTTTAAATGCAAAATTAAAAAATGTTACTAAAACAGCTTAAAAATTTAATTTAAAAAAATCTATGAAGAATTTTTCAAAAATCTTTCTTAGTGCACCCCTCAACTACAAGAAGAATCGCCATAAAAAATTTCAGCACTTTAGGTTCTGCGGTTTGGTCTGTGCGTTGTATGTCAGTGAGTCAGTGAGTTACGGCATAGTTTATATATATATATATATATATATATATATATATATATATATATATATATATATATAATACTAACCTTCCACCTTTATTAATTATTGCATATTCTAAATTTTCCTGTTAATGTTTCAATAAAGTATAGCCCCTATTTCAAATTATGACCTAAGGATAAACGAATTAACTAGCTAAATTGTCACGTAACGCACACGTGCAAAACAGTAAAAGTTATTTTTAAAACATGATTCAACATCACGAGTTTATCTCACGCCTTCCGAAAGATCATACGACTTCTGATGCACGAGGTGAGATGGTCACCGATAGCAAATTAGAAGTTTTTGGCCCCCCTGGTGTCGAAGGTCATGAACCCTTCGTATAAAGCAGAGCAAGGGTTTTGCGCGGGCTTTTTGCTGGCTGCCCTCGTACTTTGCTGACGTCCTGTCCATGCTTTGTGTCATCTCCGCACTCCTCTTGTCCTGTGGTGCTCTATCGTTAATCAAAATGTAACACAGCTAAATACTCCGGTAGGTTTGGAAGTTACCTGTACTTTTATGTGTGATGTAACATACTTCAAAACTCCGTCATTGTATGCACAGAATAAAGACAGTTCTAAAAATCTATGGAAATTCATTTCGACCCGACTACAGAACAAATACCTACAGCTGCCGGGTATTACACACACACACACACACACACACACACACACACATATATATATATACACTCATGGACAAAAAAATTAGCTCACCAAGAAGGTGTAGTCAAAATGAAACGAAATTTTACATACGTAATGACTACTTTGATATAAGTAAATGATAAGAAAATCAAAGAAAAAGGATAATTTATTTCAGAGAAAAAAGCAAAAGAACGGAGGAGTTAATACTCCGTTGGACCCCCTCTAGCGCGAATGCACGATGCGATACGATCGGGCATTGAGTCATACAAGTTCTGTATGATGTCTTGAGACATTTCGTTCCATATTTGCTGTAACCTTGCCTCTAGTTCGTTCAAACTCGTGGGATGCCCAACTCGTCGTCCCAAATGATCCCAGATATGCTCGATTGGAGACAAATCTGGGGATCGGGCAGGCCAAGGAAGGGTAGTAACAGTGCGGAGACAGTCTTGTGACACCCTTGCCGTATGAGGCCGAGCATTGTCTTGTTGAAAAGTGGCTCCTGGGAGCCGTTCCATGAGTGGCAACACATGTGGTTGCAGGATTTCATGAACATACCGCTGGGCTGTCATGGTGCCACGGAACAATACTAGGGGTGACCGTGTATTGTAGGCAATGGCACCCCATACCATCACACCAGCTGTGGGAGCGATGTGTCGCTGTACAGCAAAGGCAGGATTGAAGCGTTCACCACGGGCTCTCCACACACGAACACGATTGTCATCACTGCCGAGATTGAATCTGAATTCGTCGCTAAAGACGACCTGGTTCCATTCCGCTGCAGTCCAGTTTCCTCGTGCGCGGTAAAACTACAAACGGAGGCGTCGATGGGTGGGCGTCAAGGGCAGCACACGTAATGGGTGCCGCGATACCAACTGTCCTTCAGCCAGGCGCCTTCGTATGGTTCGAGAAGACACAGAGGCCCCTAGTGAAGGTGCTACCTGTGCCTGGATGGCGGCCGATGAAGCAGTTGGCTGTACGCGTGCATTTCTTAAGATGTGGCGGTCTTCTCGACGACTGGTCTGTCGAGGGCGTCCTGAGCCTGGTCTTCGTGTACATGACATCTCTCGGGTCCACTGGTCCTAACACCTCCTCAAAACACAATAAGAGCGGAAGCTGACCACCCAGCTTCCATCATCCCGACGATTCTCCCCCTCTCAAACTGCGACAACTGCTTATATTGTCTTCGAACACGGCGTAATGGCATGTCTATCTCAGCTCTTCCTTTGTAAATGATTCAGCACACTCAAACAAGCTTTGGTTACCTGTTTTATACTCCACAGAGTACGATGTTCAACGCCCTCTACCGGCTATACGTAATGCGCAATCACGCTGCATTTCTAATCATTTGCATATCTCCCCGACATGTACCTTCATTGCAAGTTTCGTTACGATCCCGCAATTATTTCTTGGTGCGCTAATTTTTTTGTCCATGAGTGTATATATATATATATATATATTTATTTATATATATATATATATATATATATTTATATATATATATATATATATATATATATATATTTATTTATTTATTTATATATATATATATGTGCGTGTGCGTGTGTATGCGTAATGCGAATTTATAGATATAAATTTAGTTTCGGTTATAAGTTAAATAGGGTAAAGCCTGTTTAATTATATACTTCAATACATAATTACGATGAAGCTATTTAAAAAAATGGAGGTCCCTTTTTCGGTCATTCAAAGATATACTTCAATTTTTGGTTTGTAATAGTTAAAGATATTAAAAAAATTATCTTCTTAGTTATTAAGAAAGAACGATTGCGATAAAAAAAATTTTCATCGATTTACTATCCTATTGGAAGGGAAAAAAATAAACAGATCTTTATTTTCGATAGGTTTTAAGACAGAAGTATTTGCTTTTGACTCTGCCGTAAAAAATAATAATAATATTTTCTATGATATTAATAATATTACTATAATTTCAAGGAAATTTAAGTTTCATCTTTCATCCAGTAGATAGCAGTATTCGATCATAAATTGCACGATGGTTGGGATTTAATAATGAATAAGGTATGCAATATGAAGGATGACTGTCACACCAGAATCCCCTTGTGGAATTTATCGTAGCATTTTTTAGTCAATTTAGATGTACTGTGATACGTGCACACGCATTTACACATACATACATATACAGGGTTCCAACCTATATCCGTTACCCCCCCCCCTTAACTTCTAAACGGTGACAGCTTAGGCCATAAAACTGGTGCATAGGTATAGTAAAAAGGCTATGCGCTACTCGATGAGATAACTTACAACGCCATCTATCGGCAAATTTTGGAATTAGCGTTTTTATCTCAAAAAGGGTACGAGATACTGGCAAAAAGTCAAAGTTGTTCAGCATCATCGGATTAGTAAGAAAAGATACTTTGCGAGCATTAATACTTACGGGGTCAGGTACCTTTTGAAAGCCAAGAGATTCGACAAACTTATCCCCTTTTTTCAGTCATCAGTACTTAATAAAATAATTTATTCAGACATACGAAAATTTTACAGTGAGTTAAATACACTTTCTTCGTTGTAAACAGGGCTCAAAACATTTTCAAACTTGAAGATAAGTTTTAGTTTTTTTTTTTTAAAATTTCAACCATTGTTTTTTATCAATGTTATATCAATACGCGCAGAATTGAATATGTATATTAATAAATATACACATTTATTTTAGTTTGAAAATTAAGTTATATATTGTATCTTTTAAATGACCAACTTCGAAATCAAAATTCTTAGTTCTTCATAGGAAAAAAAAATATTTTTTAATAAATTTTTTAAAATTTCAAAAAAGTTTTTGATAAATTTTACTGTAATTACAATTTTTATGATAGGAATGACGTAATAGTCGGTCATTTTAATGATACATGTTTATATTGCACGTGTATAAAATTTCATGGTATTCTAGCCAACTGCTCTGGTGACATCATGTGCGTAATGACATGACAATGAAAAAACAATGGTAGAAATTATAAACAATTAAAAACTTAAAGAAGAGAGAGTGTTTAACTGACCTTAAAATTTTCATATTTCTGAATAAATTATTTCCGAACTACTGATGTTTGAAAATTGGGATATGTTTGTCGGGTCTCTATGGCCTTTAAAAGGTACCTGACCCCTTAGAATAGAATGTAGAAAATGAACATTTGTATAATGGGTGGTTTAATGCTTTGTAGAATGTTTCGCAATAACTAAATTGTTTATCTTATTCATTTAATGATTACTATCGAGGTAGCTAAATTTGGGGTGTATTGCCAATATATATATATAAATCATTCACCATACTACCTGATTAATATTATCTTATTTTAATTGCGTTGTGTTTTTTATGAATAAAATAATCTAATTACCTGATTGAAATTGCAAATGGATAGATTTATTGAAATTACTAACACACATAAATACATTACAATATATAACACATTTATTGTCCTAACAACCTTATTTTAAGCGTTCTAATTTTTAGACTAACTACAAGTGGACTTCATCAACTATATATAAGCTTAATTAGTCATCGCTGAGGTATTAATTAACCCGCGAGAACTCGCACCAGGTATGACATACCCGTTCCATTTTCATTTAACGTTTTTGTTACTTTCTTCTTATTGGATTTGGGCGGAATTTAGTGTAGCTGTACTCAAGGTCACATTCTTTCAGTGGGGTAAAACCTAGGTCTGCTCTAAAAATTGATTTTGAGATAAAGCTTTCGGGGGGTACGTCATACCCGTGCTAGTCCTTGAGTCAGTCATATATTTCCTTTTTTCTGCCAGTTTAGTGAATCATGGCGCGCAATTTGAATTACGACGAGGAAATGAAACAATTGCGACACCTTTTAGAGACTGTTTCTAGTGATGATGAACCTTTATCCGAAGATAGTGATGACTCTGAGGATGGAGAATACTGTAGCAATCACGATTCTTCTACTGAAATTGAGACAGAAACAGAAGATGAAAATTCTCTGTCAACAGCCGATTTTTATATTGGTAAAGATAAAGTTACAAAATAGCTGAAGAAAAAATGCCCTCAAAATGTAAGGACGCCTTCAAGGAACATAATTACCAAGCTTCCAGGTAATACACATTATTCAACAGATGTCGCTTCTCCCGTAGATACATGGAATGTTCTCTTCGATAGCAACATGCTAAATATGATGGTGCAATGCACAAACATTTATATAGAATCTATTCAAGAACGTTTTACTCGAGAGTGAGATGCAAAGAAGACAGATGAAATTGAAATAAAAGCATTTCTTGAACTGTTATACTTATGTGGAACGCATAAGTCATCGCACACTAATTTGAAGGATTTGTATGCCACGGATGGAACTGGGATTGACATATTTCCGAAAATCATGAGTCGCAATCGATTCCTCATTTTGATGAGATGTCTACGCTTTGACAATATCCATGATGGTCAAAGTAGAAGACAGGTAGATAAATTGGCTCCCATCAGAATTTGTTTTTGAAACATTTGTTGAAAATTGTAAAAATGCATATACTGTTGGAGAGTTCATCACAACTGATGAAAAACTGGAACCTTTTCGGGGGCGGTGCGGATTCAGGCAGTATATGCCCAAAAAGTAATGTAGGTATGGCATCAAGATATTTGCACTGGCAGATTCAAGAGTCTATTATACCTGGAATATGGAAATTTATGCTGGTCAGCAACCCGATGGACCATTCAAAAGAGACTGTAGTTCGAAAGCCATTGTGATGCGGTTGATGACACCGCTTTTCAATTCTGGACGCAACTTGACAAGTGACAACTGGTATACGGAATATGAGCTAGCACAAGAACTTTTGAAAAAGAAAATTACAATTGTTGGAACACTTAGACAAAATAAAAGAGAAATACCTCCTGAATTTTTGATGAAAAAGGAGTTGTTTTCTTCAGTTTTTGGATTTCAAAAAGAAAAAACAATTGTTTCGTATGCTGCAAAAAAGAACAAGAATGTAGTTATGCTGTCCACAATGCATACCGATGATAAAATCGACGAAACCACACTGGAATTGAAAAACCAGATATCATCACGTTTTATAACCTTACGAATGGAGCTGTGGACGTTGTCGACGAAATGGCTGCAGCGTACACTACAGCAATAAAGTCAAATCGTTGGCCAATGGTTATTTTATTTTCAATGTTGAATGTTGCTGTTATTAATGCCAGGATTTTGTTGATGTCCACGAAAAATCCTCCCACACAGTTCAGAAACAGACGTTTGATTCTGAAAACACTGGGACTCGTTCTTTTAGAACAACACAGAAATCGTGGGCCTCAAACAAAAATAACTTATTCAAGCCCTTTAATGGAACTTTAAATCACTAATAGTGAACCGCCTGCAAAAAAACGCAAGACAAAATATAAACGATGTTCAATTTGCCCATGTAATAAGGACAGAAAAACAAAGTTTATGTGTCAAAAGTGTGAAAAATGTCTGTGTTGAACATCAGTATGTAGTTTGTCAAAATTGTCTTTAAAAAATGTAAGTATTACTCAAATTCACTAAAAATCTTTAATTTATTATTTTATGTTATTTAATTATGTAAGGTTTGCATATCAGCAATATTAATTGATATTTAAATAGCAGAAATGAACCGGGTATGAGATATCCGGTGCGAGTTCTCGTGTTCGAAATTGGGCGCGAGTGCTGCCGGGTTAACTATATACTGGATGAGTTCTAGGTAGGCATACACAGATTTACAGGATCAATGAACAACTGTCACACGTACCTTTATTGACGCTGCATTCGTGGACCTGGGCACGCGTCAGGAATCATCATGAACTTCGCACAGTAACAGCATAGGTGGGGGTATATCAGTTAGCTGCTGGCGGACGTCCTTCGTTAAGTCCACTGGGAGCGAGTATTCACTCGTTCGGCTGGCGGCCACTTCTTGGGACTCTCTTTGTCATCCGTCGGGTAAAGTCACTCTTCGCGTAGCAGGGCTCCCAATTCAGGTTCACTTACACGTTCGCTGGGTCACTCCGTCGGGCCTCTCTCTTTCGTTCGTCCGGGAATGGCTGTCTCTACGCACATTCCGTCATCTTTCCTAGGCAAACCAAAATCTCTCTCTCTCTCTCTCTGCATGTAATCTTTATTCCGCTTCTTCTATATTTGTCTTCTCTGCCTCTAACTCCTCCTATATTTTCTTGATTGGGCCCCTATTTTTTTCCTGGGAGTGTCCATCTCGCCCTTCTGGAGCGTTCCTTCCTATCTCATTACCGCACCTCTATCCGGGGGGGTCGTATTTGATCTCTGCCGCTCTCTCTCGCTTCCGATCTCCTATTATTTCGGCTAAGTCATTTTTACACGCCTCTCACACCTCTCTATACACCTCCTCCCTTCTTACAGGCCTATTCTTCTCCTTAACAATTTCCCATCTGTCATCTCTTTTCATGCCATACTTGCTTCGTTCCGCCTTATCGTCTGGCGTTTCTTCGTGATATTTCTTTTCATACCGTAACGATCTTTTTTTATGAATATTCTCCTTTCAATATTCTCCTTTCTACCCTCTTCTATGGATCCTTATTTTCCCCGCTTGCTTCATCTTCTGACCTATTCACAGGGTCATTCATTATCCTTTTCTACTCTCTACAATGTCACTTTTACCCGTGACAATTTGTTTGGTCACGATTTCGAAAATTGTCATGTCATAAAGAGTGGAAGAAAGAACACTGAGACACTTCCCTATCTTCAGGATCATTTATTTATGTTGCTGAAAATGCTCTCCATTAGCCACTATATACATTTGCCCTCTGGACTGGATTATTTTGTCCATGAGGTGGGCTTTTCGAGTTTGTCTCGCGTTTCACGATGCCGTAGTGTTGAAAATCACGACCCAAAAAAATTTTCCTTTTATTACATTCTGTTTGAGTATTAAGGGGACAGTGGACTTTCAAAATTGTGAAATTTGTTCATAAATTCTATTTTTTTATTTTATTGAATTGTGACACTACGGACGAGTAGGAATGTGTTGTAAAAATAATTTTTAATTTCTGTGATTACTTTCCTAGTTATAGGCATTTGTATTTAATTTAGATATTATGTGGTTACTAATAGCAATAACTTTAAATGTGTTTTTCTCAAAATAAAATTTTTTATGTCATACGAATATTCAAACTGCTCCAGGCGCATTTCTAATTATCGTATTGCTCTGAAATTTAAGTTTCATATACTTAACTGTATATCAAAGAAATCTTATTGAAAATAATTATGCTTCGTAGATCAGAATTTCTAAATTTTGTACTTGTAAAGATGATTTATAAGTATTTTGGGTAATAAAAAGGGTGTTTTCACTATTATTATTTTTTTCTCTTTATATTTTTAATGAATTCTTAAAATAACCAATAAGTTTCATTGTTAGTTCTATAAGGTATCCTGCAAATACAAATTACCATATTATATGCAAAAGAAATGCGCATGGAACATTTTTAATGAGGCCAGTTTTTGATATAATTAATAATTCATAATTCATAAATTATTAATATTTCATCATTAAATTTTAACCACTTTTACATATCTATGTTTCTAATCACATGTACAAATTTCAAACAAATCCATTCAAAACAAAAAAAAGTTAGGTTTGAAGGTCCACTGTCCCCTTGATGTGCGCAAGGTGTCCTTTCTTACTAAATCGATGATGCTGAACAACTTTGAAATTAACTTTTTCCTCGTATCTTGTACCGTTTTTTGAGATGGCGTTGTAAGTTGTCTCAACGAGTAGCGCATAGCCTTTTTACTATACCTAGACACGAACTTTATGGCCTAAGCTGTCCCCGTTTAGAAGTTAAGGGGGTGAAACGGATATAGGTGAGAACCCTGTATACAGGGGGTGCAAAAGTAAGTATACAGTTTTTATCATGAAAAAACAATAGCTTTATTAAGTCACAGTAAAGATGGCGTACGAATTTCAATTAAGTACAATCTCTTAAATACTCAAATTGCCGGCCTGCAGCATTTACATATTGCTGTAGTCAAGTTTCTACATTCAAGCACACTTTGGCGCAGAGGTTTTTATTGTTATCAATTTCTTGCAATGCATCACTTATCAATTAACTCATGTCATAAACAGCTCGTGGTTTTATCGAATATAAAAAAATCGTAAATAAGGAAAGAAAAAAAAAAAAAAAAGATATAAAATCTATATATTTAAGTTGCTGAGCCGACTTTTTGGGCAGTCCGTGAAAGAAAACTGTTGCATCAATTTACTCCATTTTGGTCTTAAACGAAAGATTGTAATCTGTAAATTAGTCAAATTTGGTTTTTGTAACTGCAATTTCTGTTATTCAGCGATAATTTACGATTTAAAATTGATTTCTGCGCATATTCAGTGGCATGTTTAAATCTGGCTTTAGAAACTCTCTGTTTCTGCACATGCTCAGTGACATGTTTTAATGATAAACACGTCTGTTCCGAAGAGTCTTTCTAGATCTCTCTCTGCCATTTTTATTTTTATGATAATTTTGTTTGTGGAATATAAGATTAAACTTGATGGCAATTGTTTATTTCGAGCTGTTTAATTAGCGAAAATTTACAATGAAAAAATTGCTTTCTGCGCATGCTCAGTGACAATTTTAAACCTGGCTTTTAATACTCACTAAGCACGAGGCCGCTTAAACACATTAATTTGTTTCTGCGCATTATTATGATTTTCAACATTTGGCAATGGTGTGTTGAGTATAATTTGAGTATTAGTACATTTATTTACTATCTAGCCGTTATGTTTTCGCGGGTACCAACTAGTATTAATAAAATAATAAAAAATATATTATAAACTAGCTGAAAACCCGCACTTCGCTACGGAGTACATTCAAATTAAATACAACTGTCAATGTATACAATTAATGCCAAAAAAATAAATAAATATATATATATATATATATATATATAATAAATACGACGATCAATATATACAATTGATATAGAAAACAAAATATATTTTTTAAAATATCGTAAGGGATACTTTTATAGACAAAATAATGTCCAATCGTCTGCTGCATTAGCAAGAAAAAAAATATTTTTTTGTCTATTTAGTTGTTATGCACGTGATGATGAATTTATTGAAAGTACCAGAAAAAGAAATCACGTGATCAGCATTTAATAAATTAAATTCTAAAAATTAATCTTTAAAAATTCACCAAAAATCAGAAAATGGAGGTAAAAATTCGAAAAAAATTTTATTTTGAAGGAATTTTTATGATCTTTCTCGTGATATAAATTTTATAACTCTCAATGTATTATTTTAAATGCAAACGTAAAAAAAGTTTAAAAAACAGCTTAAAAATTTAATTTAAAAAAATCTAAGAAGAATTTTTGAAAAATTTTTCTTAGTGCACCCCTACACTATTAAAAGAATCGCCATGCAAAATTTCAGCCCTTTAGGTCCAGCGGTTTGGTCTGTGCGTTGTATGTCAGTCAGTCAGTGAATGAATGAGTCAGTTACGGAACTGTTTTATATATATAGATAATAAAATATATATTAAATAATGGTAAATCATAAATTCTGTATCTCATAACTATATATTTACTTTTGGAACCCCCTATAGTATAAGGAAACATAATTTTCGTAATCAACTCGTAATGAAACTCTGTACAGCTGCATTTATAAAAATCAGGAAGAAGATTTATCCTGTTGCCCGACCGAAGATCCAATGCAGTGTGGGGGTTAAATGTCTTTCTCTCAGAGTGTGGGAAACATTTCGAGGCAGCATGTGTTTAAATACTGACTATCCGACGGGAAGCATTTAGGTACTTCGAGTGCGGGGGGTGTGGCGTTGTCTGTCACAAGATGAATTGTGATAAATTCTAGATAAAAGAAGAAGTGGAAATTAGGCATTTCCATTCTGTGAAATCTTGCACCTTAATAGATGATTCTATTTATTCCGCATAACATGTATTTAAGGATTATATGTTTATAGCTCAAGAAATTCTGCAAATAATTGTTCGTGTTCTATATTTTGTGCCTGTATACCAGAGTTTTATTTTAAAATAAATCCCAGCGTGATGTTAATAACGATATTACTCTTAACAGTTTAATTTCATCCTTTGAAGACTAACGATATGTTTCTTGGGGTTATAGGTTTATATATATATATATATATATATATATATATATATATATATATATATATATATATATATATATATATATATATATATATATATATATATGTTTATATATATATATATATATATATATATATATATATATATATATATATACATACATACATACATACATATATGTATATATGTGTATATATGTGTGTATGTGTGTGTGTGTTCAATTAACACACATAAACTTAATCTCTCTATAAAATTTATCCGTAAAGTTTTCGTCGTAGTCATTCGGGTAGTAGAGGCACTTAAATTGCAAAATAAATCCCCACTTAAAAAAATAAAATCAGATGTATTAACCATTCCTTCATTACTTGTCATTTCTTTTTCACGGACGATATCAAGAGGGTATTGATTATACGTAGAAGGTCCCTCGTGTGTCTGTTAAAAAATGTACAAGTACAGAGGCTGTTCACACATTTTCTAGACGATGTATTTGTATTCACAAGGGTAATTGTATTCACAAAACTAAATTACATAAAATTCTTGTGTTTTAAATGTCTATTTGACATCCCTTATTCTGAACTATCTTTCGACACCGCAATTTCCAGGATAATAATGCCTTTTGAAGTGTCAGAAGAGGTATTCTATCCCATTCCTCCTGAACAGCTTCCCAGAGTCCTGTAACGGTTTTGGGACGACGTTTGGATAATGCACATTTTAAAAGTCCGAAAGCACAAAAATCCATAGGTGATACATCGGGAGATTTAGTAAGGATATCAGTGAAGGGTATGGCCTTGATACCAGTTTTTTGTTCCATTTCTTTTAGGAAATTTACAGTGGATTTTGATGTGTGACTCCTAGCTTTGTCCTGATGGAGTCTCACAGATTGATGGCACTGTGGGTAAAGCAATGGTATTTCATTCAGAAAAATTGGCGATAAACTATGTTCCTGATAGTATTTGGAGTTAATCTTGACATTTTTTTCCACTCTCTTTATTTTTAACTTGCCATTATAAGAAAAACCAGCAACAATCAGGAATCCCTTAGAAAAAGTTTCTTTCGATTCTTTGAACCATGTACTTAAATTTTTTTCTCCCCTTTTATGATAATAAATGGTTCTTTTTTTGTTGCAATCATTTAAATACACCCATGATTCATCTATTGTGACAATTGTTTTCAATTTTTCTTTGGATAAATGTTTCTCATATAGAATTCTGCAGCGTGTCCTGCGTTCAGCGATATGATTTGGAAGAAGACGATGCACATTGCGTTTTTTCGCTTTCTTAAGATTTAAATCGACGTTTATCATTTTGTTTACAGTGGACACTGAGCATTTTAATGATTTTGCAACTGTCCTTTGACTAGGGGGATTTTCTTTTAACATTAAACAACGTACCTTTGCAATAGTCGAAGATGTCCGTTTTTCCCTTGGATACTTGTTTGGAATTTTTGTCCCACTTGAGGCTCCAATTTGACATTTTTTTCCTTTCTTGTTGACGATATTACCTATCGACGCTTTAGATATCACAAAACCATGACTCTCACATCGTTTTTGGATAACGGAGTATGCATATTTTTCTTCGGAAAGAGCATAAATGTAGCCTTCGAACCACTCCTTTGTTAAAAACGCCATTTTGAATAAAAACAAAACTTTCAAGCCGCAGACGATAATTTTGACTTTTAAAAACATAGCACAATTGCAATTATTTCTTTTGCAGCAAACGATTTTTTATTACAGCTTACCAAAATCGTCTAAAAAATGAGCGAACAGCCTCTGTAATACACTATATTTATAACTTTCAATCCCAAATTCATAAAGTGAACCCTTTATGGAATCGGAATTGTCATTAGGTCAGCAAATATCTCTGATTTGTCTCCCATTACTTAGTTTGGTTATCATTCTCCACCCTAAAACTGCAAGGCGCCTATACAGCATTGTCAGTACAGATTTCGTCTAAGGGTAAGTGTAAAAATTACGAAACATTATAAAGGCGGGAATAAAATTATTTTAAGGAAGTTAGGCAATGAGAATTATTATTTTGGCGTAACGTGATATAGATACAGGTGGTTATCAAAATAATGGAAACACTAAGAAACATGATGAAAATCTTTATTTATATGCCGCATGATCACCTTTGCCATGTAATACCAGCTGATTCACCTTATAATTGGATTATAGAAGCCATGAATAGTGGTTAAGAATATATTATACCATTTTCAGGGGAAAATCATGAAAGTTCCTGTAGAGATGCTGTTGTAGATATCGATGCCAAGATACATCCGCTTATACAGATCGTATTAGTTGGATGATATATAGTCGGGGGTATTGTACAGGGCAAGATAAGATATTTGAATTCTTTTTCATGCTCTTCAAACAAATACTTGATAGATTTAGCTGAATGTATAGGGGGATTATCATCCTGGAGAAAACCATCTAATGCAAGAAACAGTGTTTGTACCATTGGATGGACAAATGAGCTAAAATTTCGATACAGTCCTTCCCATACTATCTCCCTTTTAGGGTTACAATAAGGCCTGAAGAAAACCATGAGATGCCATCCCAAACCCTGATAGATCTACCTCCATGATTGACAGTTGAGGTGAGACAGCCAGAATCTTAGACTTGTGTAGGTGTTCTCCAGACATACCCACGTCCTGTTGCAAAGAACAATGTGAACAATGATTTGTCGCACCAAATGACGTTTTTAGACATATTACTCGACCAGGATTTGTGCTCGTGGCACCATTGTGGGCGATATTTTGTATTGGTATCTATTACAAGTGGCTTAGGAATACCTACTCTTCCGTAAATGCTTTGTTTGTTGAGTTTCCTTCTACCTATAACGGTTGATACTGGAACATGCAGATGCAGATTGAGCTCTCCGGTCATTTTGGCTGCAGTTGTTTTCTTTCTTCATTGTCGCAATCCACTTCAATTACTCGTCCGTCTCTTTCACTCAGCTCTCCCTTTCGTTCACTATTCTGTTTGGCAAAGAACGTTTTTCCGTGAACTTCACATGCTATCATGACTTCCGATACCATAGCTCGAAAAACACCCATTAACCTGGGGGTTGCAGTAACAGATATTCCAATTTAAACGCGCTCCACAAATTTGCCCTTCACAATAGGTTTGCAAGGTTTAATATTTTACGCTGTTCCCCCTAAAAGCACGATGCCCTCAGCTTTATTACTGCTATCTGAGGGTTGAATAATACATACAATATATTATATAAAAAATACCGGTTGCCAGACTTGTTTTTTAAGGAGTACGAAGCACATTCATATACGTCAGTAATATTGATAGGTGTTTCCATTAATTTGATAACCACCTGTATATATATATATATATATGCTAATAAATATATATATATATATGTAATGTCATAACTATGTTGAACAACGTGGGAATCTTAAACGGGGGTTTTGTTTAGAAAAAATGGGAATTAGCAATTAAATACTATTAATTCACGAAATATGGGGGAAACGAGGGTTTTAATAGCAAAAGTTACCAATAGAAGTCGCCAACTGACGATCCGGTTTTAAAAAGAGATTATTCAAGCGAAGGTTTTAAATTTATGTAAGGAGAAGCTTCTGGAACATTCTTAAGGTAGTGTCAGCACATTTTTAGGCGGGAAGAAGACAAAAAAATTGCGTCAGTTGGCAGATAGATTTCGATGGGGAAAGTTGGTATGGCTAGCGGTCGCATGGGTGGAGCGGTCTCGCCAACAATCATTCGGAGCTGTGGTTCAATAGAGTCTTAATAAATATATTTTAAAGGATTAATTCGTATTCTCCTCTGTCTACAGGACCACGACTGCATAATGATAGCGCTAAATTAACGTGAAAAAGGAAAGCTTGTCATATATATATATATATATATATATATATATGTATATATATATATATATATATATATATATATATATATATATATATATATATATATATATATATATATATATATATATATATATAAGGCACATACCACCCACTGACTGATTGTCTGACTGATAGACTGATCACTGTATCTCTGAAACCATACGCCCTAAGGAGCTGAAATTTTGTATGGTTCGTCATAGATTGAAGGTCACTAAGATATATTTTTGAGTAATTTGAATTTTGATGGTGTTAAGCCCCCTCCCCTCCCCAAAAGAAAACATTGTACCTCTGGAACTATAAGGCTTAAGCAGCTGAAATTTCGAATGGGGGTTCCTTTTAAGCCCTGGGTGCACACCAAGAAATTTGTTTAAAAAATTTGAGCTCTAAGGAGTTAAGTATAAATGTGTGTGTGAATGTATGTATTTGCATATATGTATACATGACTAAAATCTGCAATTATCAGTTAAGTTTTAGGGTAAGATTCAGGATTCCACTCGACCACAGTCGAAGCTTAAATTGTTATAAGTTTTAGGGTAAGAAAATAAACAAGGGAAATTCAATATTTTCCTTTAAATATGAAAAAGTCTAGGAATTTTTTAGTGAGCTCCCTTTGCTTCACGGCAATTGAAGAGATATTTTTTATTTAAATTTCAACATAAATATTCATGAAATTGCCGACATTTATAATAAACATCTCGCGTTGTTACAGAAACGTGACTTTTAGAAAAACTATGAAAATCAGGACTGTTAGAAAAAAATGAAACGTCTTTTTTAAAAACATTCTGCACTCAAGCAGAAAAAAAAGTCAGCATTTTTAAATCATATTTTCTTCCTCAAAAATGTGCCCTTACACTATTTTTTTCAAGCATTTTTGAAAACGCGCCTGTGTACTTTTCATTTCTTGTGAATAATGTAGTTTTGAATATGCATTAGTTGAATAAAGCGATACATTTCTCTTCCGTTTCTTTTTTGAGAAAGAATACATTTATTATACACTAAAAAAATGTATTTTAATGTTTACTATGAATCGCATACTTCATACTCTTTAACAACAAAAACAATCCAACAAAAAAGAAAGTTATTATACACTAAAAAACTGTATTTTAATCTCCACTATGAATCGCATACTTTATACTGTTTAACAACGAAAAAATCAAAGAAAAAAGAAAGTTATTATACACTAAAAAAACTGTATTTTAATGTTCACTATTAATCGCATACTTCATACTCTTTAACAGCAAAAAAAATCAAACAAAAGAGAAATTTATTATACACTAAAATAAACTGTATTTTAATGTTCACTATGAATCGCATACTTCATACTCTTTAACAACAAAAAAATCAAACATAAAAGAAATTTATTAAACACTAAAAAAACTGTATTTTAATGTTCACTATGCATCGCATACTTCACACTCTTTAACAACAAAAAAAATCACACAAAAAATAAATTTATTATACACTAAAAAAACTGTATTTTAATGTTCACTATGAATCGCATACTTCATACTCTTTAACAACAACAAAAAATCAAACAAAAAAGAAATTTATTATACACTAAAAAAACTGTATTTTAATAGCTACAGGTGTTCTATTTACAGACAAAAGAACAACCCCACGCTCAGCATCATCTCTGGGAGAATCGCTGTATCGAACATTTAAATACAGCAAAAATCTTTAACCTACGGAGCCTTTAACTCACAAGTCACATATCACATACATATATAAAAAAGAACACCTTAACTCAAAAATAATATATTGTTTCCAAGCAATAATTAAAACTTGTTGCCAAAGGCAACTTAAAGAGTTTGAGAGCTCACGATACATGAATAGTATGATAATTATATAGAGATACAACATCAGCACCACAATAGAACGGGAAAACAAAGCGATTGTCACATCAGCTGTCACAGCACCGGATTCTTCGTTATCAACCAACCGACGTGTGACCCCTGCACACAAGCGTGCAACATGACCATTGGCAGACTGAGAGAGCAGAATCTACGTTCGCACCTACCGTAACGCCACATAACCCTCACTCCTGAATACCATCAATTCTTATTACAGTGGTGATTAACTCAATCAACTTGGAACTGCGCTGACTGGGGATGTATAGTTGTTACATGGAAGTCGACTTTTGTAATTATTTTGATTATTATACTGTTTTAACTCTAAAGAAAAAATAATATTTTCTTATTTCATAATTTCGAAACAACATTAATTCGGTTCCATGCACATTTATAAGGGGTGTTCAAATGAAAAGGTACGAAACGACGTAACACCCAAACTGGTGGGAATTTGAATATGCCTCTTTGGGATAATGTAGTGAGACATATAGGGACGCGAATGAAGTGTCCGGCGTGGTTGTACGCATGCGCGAGCGCTCGCACATGACGCAGGAGGGAAGCAGGCAGTTGTGTGTTCCGTCCAATTGACGCGGCAGTGCGTGTGAGGACAACATGGCGTTCCCATTGCAAACTTCGTCCTCAGTAGGCAAGGTGACGCTCACCGTCTTTTTCGATGCCTGAGATCGAATTCCACGAGCACGGAAAAACCCCTAACAGTGGCGTGTACTGTGAGACACTCCGTAGCCTACACAAGTCCATCAAGAACAAACGGCCTGGGCTGCTCACGGAGGGAGTGATTCAGCTCCAAGATATCGCGCGTCCACATGTCTCCAGGGTCAAGCAAAGTGTACTGGCCAAGTTCAAGTGGAAGCAGCTTGAGCATCCACCCTACAGACCGGACATGTCGTCCTGCGACTTCCATCTGCTTGGTCTGCTAAAAAAGCATCTCAAAGGGAACCTCTTCAACGCGGACGAAGAACTGAAGGACTCAGTGGAGGACTGGCCCTTTACTGTGTCCTTCACTGGACATCCCCTAAATAAATACACTTATATAAGGGATGCCCAAATGAAAAGGTACGAAACGACACTGTAGGTATAATTGAAGTCTTTATTCAAAAGTAATCACCAGAGGCCTGAGGACAACTATCCCACTGTTTCACGACCGAAGGATTCCCTGTTCCCAGAATTTCTGTGGCTGTTACAAGAGCTGGCTCTTGTCATATAAATATCCAAAGTGACCGGGAATAGTTTCGAAACCGTAGTTTTCAGGTTCTCTGCGACGAATAGGGACACTCCCAATGACGTTTAAATGCAAGTTCAGCCTCCTACCACCATTAGGTGGGATGGGGGAAGAAGGGGTAAAAATAAAATGTTCAAAATGACCGAGAGTAATGTCGAATCAATAGCTTTCGAGGTCACAGAGATGAATACTGATACTCCCGATGCTGTTTAAGGGCAAGTTCATCACCCATCAGCATGGGGGAGGGGAGAAGGGGGAATATAAAATGTCCATAATGACCGAGAGTAGTGTCGAATCTATAATTTTCGATGTCTCTGAGATGAATAGGGGCACTACCATTTAAGTGAGAGTGTAGCCCCGCATCAGCATTGTTCGGTGAGGTGGGGGTAAGAAAGTGTGAATATAAAATGTCCAAAATGAGCGTGAATAGTGTCGAATCCATAGTTTTTGTGTCGCTGAGATGAATAGGGCCCTCCCGATGCCGTTTAAGTGCAAGCACATCCTCCCATCACCATTGGTGGGGGAGAAGGGGTAATAAAAAATTCAAACTAACCGAGATTAATGCCGAATCCATAGTTTTCGGAGCCTCGGAGGAATATAGGAAACAAAAAATTTTGTTTATAATAAAGTTTTGAGTTAAATTAATAATAGAGTGAATTTGTAATTTTTCTTTATCGTTTCCATACTGTACTTACTATGAAATATCTGCAAATTAAATTACTTAGATTTTACACTATAGGTAGAATCCATTCCTTTTCCTGTGTAATAAAAAAATTGGGATAAATAAATACCCGGGCAACGCCGGGCAAATAGCTAGTAGATAAATAAAGTCTCTCGGCACCAGCATACTCAAATCGGACTTTTCCTAATTCTACTCCATCCTTGAACAAAACACAAGAAAGCTCCTCCCTCCTCTTTTATTTTTATTTTTTCTTAACGAAACTCCTTCGTCAACGGCCTCACAAACCTGAATGAAGCACATTACCTGTAGCTAATGTCATAACAAATATAATAAGTGAGAGAATTTCATTCGAAATAATTATTAATTTCGAATACAATTCTCTTTTGTATGTTTTTTAAGCGAAGCGATGTGTCCAAATGTATTTCAACTTGGTTCTTTCGAAGTATTAATTTTTGAGGTTGAGGTAAGATTTAAGAAATCAAATCACCTAATTTTGGTGCAAAATATTGTTGCATTATTAAAGACATAATTAATGAACTAGCTGTAGCTGATGTCATAACGAATATAACTTTCTTTTAAGGACAGTTGGAAGTTAAATTCGTAAAAAAAGAAATCGTTTTTCAGATTTTTTAATATTTTGAATCCTTTATTTTTCTCCTTTCGAATGGTATATTACTTTTGTTTTTACGACAACGAGAAGTTAATAATTCAGTTTGTTTACTTCGTGTTTCTCTCGTTAACCACGCAGTTTTACATTCTTGGCCCACTTAAAGGACCAAGAATGTAAAACATCAAAATCTATTGCGATCTGCAGCTAGCAGCTGAGTCTCAGAATTCTTTTCTCCAGTCGATGAAACTATTAGACCAATATTTAGAGAACTTTCTCAACCAAATCTTTTAAAAAAAGTGTCTTCGAAGAAACAAAATCCAAATGAAAGCGTGAATAATTTTATTTGGACTCGTGTACCTAAAAAGACATTTATTTATACATCTAGAATGCCTTCAATTAGGTGTTTATGATGCTGTGGCCTCTTTTAACAAAGGAAATTATATTAAGATGAATGTGCTGGAAATTTTAGGTATGGATCCAGACCTTTATTGCCAAAAAATATCTAGACCGTGAACATATGAGAGGCGTATGATAGATATGGCCATTTACAACAATCTAGAGAGAAAAAAATGAGTGTTAAAAAGATTAAAACAAAAAAGTCAATGGGAAATACAATAAGAAAAAAACAAAGTTAAATACTTAGAGCAGGGATGTTTTAATTAGGTATATTTATAAACTTTAAACTCAATTTTCTCAAAATGTTGTTATTTGAACTTCATTATTCCTTTTTATAGTAACTACTACGCATTATTGTCTGTAATCTTGCCTAAATAATTTACACCTATACCTGATCAATCTGAAACGAACTTTTGTTACTTACATATGTAAACAAAATTATTAAGACATAGACATAGACATGGTACATTAACGAGGCACCAGAGAGCAGGGCTCCATATCCTCGGTATGGATAATTTTTTGTGGCTGTATTTCCGTTCTCAGGATTAAAAGAAAAGTGTTGACTTGAAAGTTAGAATAATAATAATAAAAATAATAATAATAATAATAATAATTAAAATAATAATAATAATAATTAAAATAATAATAATAATAATAATAATTAAAATAATAATAATAATAATAATAATTAAAATAATAATAATAATAAAAAATGAATAATACTAATACTAGCAAAAAATAAATAAGTAAATATATATAAATTGAGAACTATTTAATGTGGCAGGTTTAACCTTCCAGCACGCGCGCCGTGCAATTTCACATGAGCCCGTGCAATTTCACATGTCGTATTTTTTACGACAGATGTTATTTTACCGTTTTTGGCATGAAAGACGACATAAATGAATGAATATTGATAATAAATTTGTTAATAAATAAAACATTGATCTTATTGTTGAAAAATACAAATGATATTACATTTAAATGATAGTAAATAATTTTTAAATGCTCATATATTTATTTGTACATTCCAAAATTTCATCAAGCATATTTATATCACTTATTTCCGAGAATGATCCTATTTCATCCTCTATATCCTTGGCATGGTGTTAACGCAAGATCAGCAATCCATGCAGTGTTATTAAGTGCTTCAATCGGTTTGTCTTTCTGATCCATAAACAAAACTATTTCTTCTAAAAGATCGTAAAATCTTTGCAAAACTTTTGCCTTGCTGAACCAACGCGCTTCGCTAAAATAAATGACATCTCCATATTCGGAATGAAGTAGTAATCAAAATTCTTTAAATTTGCAATGGTTTAACGCACGTGATCTTATAAAATTTATAGTTGACACTACTATCTTCATAACACTATTGAATTTTAATTGTTTTGCACATAAATTTTCAATATGCAAAACACAATGACAACAAAAAATTTGTTTTTTTTATGTTAAATGCTCAAAGAGTTAATTATAAGTGAAGTTAAACATGAATGACGACCTCTCATAGCAGGTGCCCCATCAGTTGCTATGCCGCTAAGTTTGGCAAGTGGAAGTCCGTACTTTTCCAAAGTCTCCTGTACTGCTTGGTAGAAATCTGAAGCTGTTGTTGTTCCTGTCATGCTGACCAAGTCTAGTAATTCTTCGGTTACGTTCAATGCTGTGTCCACGCCACGAGCAAAAATTGCAAGTTGTGCAGTATCAGAGATATCCGTGGATTCATCCAAACAAATTGAAAAATATTCATAAGTACGGCTACGTTTGATTAAATTGCTCGCGACGTTTTATGCCATTTCATCAATTCGACTAGCCACAGTATACCACGATAAGCGCAAGTTTCAGAATAGATTTGATTTTTCAGGGCATATTAATCCAGCGGCTATTTCGAGACATTCTTTTATTACACTACCGCCAGAAAAAGGTTTTTGTTTCTTAGCTAAAACGTAGCTTATTTCATAGGTAGCTCTTGTGCAAGCCTTCCCATCAGCCGACAATATTGTGAATAAACTCTGCTTCCCCATTAAGCTATTTTGCATTATACTTAACTTGTCTTTTCTTAAATGACCTGTAAACTTTTCATATTTTTCTCCGTGATTTTGCATGTAGTGACGTTTAATATTGTATTCTTCCATCACACCAAGTTTCTCAGAACAAATTAAGCACAAAGGTGAATTTTTGTAGTTAATAACAAAATAGTCATTTGTCCAAGAATCATTGAATGTCCTATTTTCATCTTGAATTTTTCGCTTTTGTTTTAATAACGCCATTTATGGGTTCTGCAAAGAAATATTATAAAATGAAGTAATAATGTTGAAATCAATTTTATGAGAATAACAATTTTAGCTTACTTTTTCATATTAACCGTATGAATTGTACTGCACCAAATACAAAATAAACAATCTAGTTAGCAAAATAAGTTTTAACTTTCACAGCTATATTATTATATTTTTATATTATCAGCCTATCAGTACACAATTATTTGCAATAAATTAATCTGTTAAAACAAAACTGGAATAATAAAAAAGGGATTCTAAATGTGTGCTCTTCAAAAATCTATCGTAAATAATGATGTTCGTCTAACAAATTTCTATTGGTGTGGTACCAACATAAGAAAGAAATCTAACGCATTCGAGTAGCAAGTAGAATGCAGAAAAACGCGCTCATAATCAGTGCTGTCGAAATATTCCAAACGTAGTATTGTTACATCGTGAAAGCATAGTGCAATTAAGTACATTACGTTTTCAAATTAAGAATTTAGATTAACATGTTCAAGTAACAAGAAAATGATATAAATAAATTCATACCTAATAAAAGAATCTTTAAATAAAAGCAGTAGAAAACTGACACTGCCGCGTTCGGTAAAGGGGAATTTCTTTCTGCTTCAAAACTCGCCAAGTCAAATGCGAGATTGCGCCAAAGGCGGCACCAGATTTGGCGTGTGTCGACTTAATAGTTGATAAATATCAAAGATGAAATTTTTCATGTAATCAAGTTTAGTGTTATAAAGGCATGAATTGTCATATGAACATGGTGTATGAAAGGCTTTATAACAAATAAATATGATTTTGAATTAATTTTAATTGCATTAGGATTAGAAAAATGGTGAAACACAACATCAACATTGGAATGATTTATATTTGTTATACCATGCGCGGGTCGCAAAATATAGTGTGCCAGGCCGCATGCGGCTCGCGGGCCGCAGAAAACACCCCTTCAATAGAGCATATTTGGAGAGAACTGGAGGTTCGAGTACGAAAACACGACATTCACACGAAAAGTGAACTAAAAACAATTATGATGGAAGAATGGATGGACATTGACGCAAAAATTACAAAAGAACTACAGCAATCTATTCCCAGTCGTTTATAAGCTGTTGTAGATGCTAAAGGATATCCTACTAAATATTAATTTAACGAAAAATTAGAATATTTACTAATATGTAGAGATTTTTTACAAGTGTACGATGACTTTTGTTAGATAAAGGTTTTGTTACTTTTGGATTATTGGTTTCTTAAAAATAAAGTTTTACTATGTTTTCAAAATATTTCATGAGTTTTGTTAAGAATAGATTATAGATCTTATTATTAAATACCCATTCTGAAATATTCATTTTAATAAATGAATAGACCCCTATTTCATTGAAAATCGTAAGTCTACGAACACTTTTGGGAGCCACTGTATGTATATATCATGAAGCTACAGAAGGAGGGTAAGCTTCAATGGGGAATTACTCGAAAAATGGACCGATTATGGTCGCTCACCGGCAGATGGAGCGACATGTTCCTCTGGTTCGCAGTTTTCATTGAGTTATATGGACACGTGTTTTAGAAAATTGTTTTACAAATTTTTAAATTTATTCTGTGCACAGATATGCCAGCATGTTTTTCACCTTGTTGTTCCAGTGGTCAGATTTCATTATAAATTATGTTGCTGGTTATGTTGTTAGGAGGATCAGTAGATTTTCTAAATGTGACCAATACATTCAAAACTTACCATTAAAAACAGCAATACTGATCAAAGTAAATTAATTAAAAATAAATAATAATAAATAAATAATAAAATTGGGCTTGTGGCGGCCCTGTGGTACAGCGCGCTGGTTTACGGTGCTGAGGGTGCTCAGATCGAATCCTGGCGTGGCGCCACGAAAAATGCTTCCGTTCGTGTCGTCCCTTCATAGGGGGTAATGCTGTCTGCCTATATGGTGCCCCCATAATAAAATGGGCAGTAAAATTGCGGTGTAGTATAGGCCAATGTTTCATTGCAAGCGCCTCCGCATTGGAAAAAAAAAATAATAATAATAATAATAAAATAATAATTAATAAATAAATAATAAATTCATTTTTTAAGTGATAAAAGAAATTTATACTGGTCCTCTTATGCCAGAAATAGGTTGCAATGAGCAACATAACATTAATTTAATTCAAAATGTTGTCAACTTTTTTCTAATTCCGCGCATGCATTTTATATGCAAACAAGAAAATAAAAATTCTCAACTCTGTGCTAAAGGTAAAAAATTAAGAAAACAGTCAAAATTATAAATCACATTTATTATTAAATTTAAGCTTTTATTTTATATTACTTTTGAATTGAATATCAATAAATAATGTTATAAATATCTGTAAAACCTGTCATGTATAATTTTTTGTTCAAATTTATCTATAGTAAACTGTATATCAAGCATTAATTTTTTATTTTATAATAATGTATTAATAGTGTATGTTGTTAGTTTCAATTCTTTATGATTATGAAATACTTTTCTTATATTCAACATATTTTGGGGTTATGGCAAATTAAATACACGTCTGAGCTAAAGCCATCATTATTTTTTAAATTGTTCACAGAAATAAAATATTTCCACTTTGAAAACTTCATAAAACTGGTGAATATGCTGAAACCTTAATATAGAATTTAATTACTGTTAAGTTAGTTTTGATAAGTAAATAAGTTTTCGTTGTATGATAAAAAATGTTGTCACTATAAATGCTTATGCAAAATCTGTTGTGTATAAGAAAAAAAAAATTAATATTTTCCGATCTTTTTACTGTGAGTACAATAAAACCCATATTTTGTGTAACTAGCTCGCTCTAGAAAATAATGGATCATTATTTACTCATTTCCCTTAAGGGGAGTGGTCACTTTTACGTACCTTTAAAAGTATCATTTTTAGACCTATGTTCGATTGTATGTACTACTCATGATTTTTGCTTGATTTACATAAAATTTTTTGAGTAACTGCCTATAATATTGTTTATTATAGATGCAATTTTTCAAGGTAATTAATAAAAATGACTTTTTATGCATAAAAAGTGAATATTTTTTTTAAAAATCGAGCATTTTGCAGTCAACTACTGTGCGCATTCTGTCAAAATAAATTATTAAGGTACATTAATAATTTTAAACTATATGTGATTACAATACTTCAGGCAACAATATAAAGAAACATTATTCTAAAATATATTAAAACATTTTAGTACGTGCTATCTTTAATTGGAAATTTAAAAAATGACTGAGTAAAAGCTTATAAAAAATTCTTTAAAAAATTAAAATATATTAAGGTCCAAAAATTTTGGTGGATTTTGTTGTCTAAAGTGTTGTAATCACATATAGTAAGCAATTATTAATGTAACTTAATAATTTATTTTGATAGAATGCGCATAGTAGTTCACTGCAAAATGCTCGATTTAAAAAAAATATTCACTTTTTATGCATAAAAAATCATTTTATTTTTTTATTAATTACCTTGAAATATTGCATATATAATAAACAGTATTATAGGCAGTTACTCAAAAAATTTCTTGTAAATCAAGCAAAAATCATGAGTAGTACATACAATCCAGCATAGGTCTAAAAATGATACTTTTAAAGGTACGTAAATGTGACCACTCCTCTTTTAAGGAGGGAGATCACCTTAAACCTTCAAAAAACTCAATTTTTTATTATGATTTAATTTTGAAGAATGGAATATAAGGAATCTTATGAAAAAAATTTAAGTCGATACTACAATTAGAACCAAATTTATTGCCAAATGTATAAAGCTAATAGTAAAGTAATTTATAGAAAATTTAAACTTTAAATTGCTTTTTCTAAAAACTTATTTTGAAACTTGTGCGCACTATTTCTTCAAAACTAATCATCACAAATTGCTAAAATTTTTTGTATACATGTATATCTTGCATGTTTGTACAATTTCTACCTAAATTAAGGTATTTTTTTGCAGAAATTTTTTTAAAAATTTATATTTTTTTGTACATTACAATACATTTGCCTGAAAAAAATATTTTTATGCGAAATATGGTAACTATTTTAGGTGCAGATTAAATTATAACCTATGGATAAAATATATACAAATAATTTAATATAAATTTCTTTCAGTTTTAAAAAATACTCTGCACATTGCATTGATCTAAGTTTCACTATTCATAAAACATTTTTTTCTTAAAATAATTTATAATAATCTCCCAACAATTCTGTTTTTTTCTAATAGATAAAACTTTGTACAATTCACCTTTAAAAATTGGTTCAAATTAATTACAAATTAACTGTTTAACAACACATTAAGCTTGGTAGTAAAATCAGTGTATTTTTGTGCATGCAAAGGTGACCTCCCCCTTGAGAATTTTAATGAAGTTTAGCAAAAAAGGCAGTTCAAATAAACATTTTGAATGAAGATAAACAATTGTTAAGTTGAATAAATAAATTCATATTAAAAATGCACTTAAAAAAAAACTTATTTCTTTTGAAAAATACGAAAAATCCATATTTAAGCGTATGGTTTCCGTGTTATAGCGGCAACAGATCAGGCGCGCGCGCCATCTAGTGGTCATGACCAAATCGGAGACACATTTTTAACACTAGCTTCCCCTCCTTCTGTAGCTTCATGGTATATATATATGTGTGTGTGTTTATTATGAAAAGGTTTTTAGAAAAGTTTACGGAAAATACATTTTTTAAGGAGTTTTTACAGATACTGAAGACAATGTTTGTCAATAACAAGAGAATTAAAAATCAAAATTGATTGTATAGAGTTTATATTCATTATTAATATAGTTGCATATTGATAATTTTTTTGAGGAATTGTTTTCAAATTAAAAGAAAATTATTATCTGACGTTAAATTCTTTTTATTAACAGTTCCGAGGCAAGAAATATTGATTTCAAGCCAGGGCCCAATTTAGAAAATTCTTGACTATAGGCACAACTCAGGATGGGGGCCCACTAACAGTGATGTGGGCGTAAGATTTCCAAAATCGACACACACACAAAATAATCACGAATCATTATGAAAGTACCATTTTGCAAAGAATTGGCTATTTGAAGCGTAGAAGCCTAGAACATTATCAAATAACAAAAAGCAATACAACATATTAACTTCATCATTAAAACACCAATACAATGCAATCAGAAAAACTTATTAATCCCTTATATACACTATAATATACATATGATGAATTATACATATAACTACACATATGATAAACCTATCAATCAAATTTGAAATGATATATGCAAAAAATTGCTATTAAAAAAAATTAAAATAAAAATTTTTTTTTGGGGGGGTGGCCCAAAATTTGGGGGCCCTTAGGCCCGGGCCTAACTTATATTTGTTATACCATATACTGGGCCTATTGGAAAATCAGGGTCTGTTTCAAGTAGAAAAGGAACTGATAATAACATTTCTCATTTGTGAACTATAGATGAATAAAGTCTCTCGGCTCCAGGATACACAAATCTGACTTTTCCTAATTCTACTCCCTCCTTGAATAAAACAGAAGAAAGCTCCTCCCTCCTCTTTTATTTTTTATTTTTCTTTAACGAAACTCCTTCGACAACGGCCACACAAACCTGGATGAATCACATTAGCTGTAGGTAATGTCATAACAAATATCATATGTGAGAGAATTTCATTTGAAATAATTATTAATTTCGAATACAATTCTCTTTTATATGTTTTTTAAGCGATGTCCAAATGTATTTCAACGTGGTTCTTCCGAAGAATTAATTTTTGAGATTGAGGTAAGATTTAAGTAATCAAATCATCTAATTTTGGTGCAAAATATTGTTGACATTATTAAATACATAATTTATAAACCAGCTGTAGCAGATATCATAACGAATATAACTTTCTTTCAAGGTCAGTTGGAAGGCAAATTCGTAAAAAAATAAAAAATAGTTTCTCTGATATTTTAATATTTTTGAATCCTTTATTTTTTTCTCTTTCGAATGGTATATTACTTTTGTTTTTACGACAGCGAGAAGTTAATAATTCAGTTTGTTTACATCGTGTTTCTCTCGTTAATCACGCCCACTTAAAGGACCAAGAATGTAAAACATCGAAATCTATAGCGATCTGCACCTAGCAGGTGAGTCTCAGAATTCTTTCTCCAGTCGTTGAAGCTATTAGACCAGAGGTCCCCGAACTTGTTTGTCCTTGTAGGCGAAATTTGAAATCGTAAGGATCACAGCGCATCGCAGTTCCCCTTTTTGCCGCTAGAGGGATAGCACTCAACATTTGGCGACGCCTTACGCGTTGGCGACGAATCGACGATCTTTCTGGTAACCCAGCCGGCCGCTCAATTTTAAATTACTTGGTTTCGTTTACGGCGCGCGTTTTTTTGTTTTTTTTTTACATATAATAGTACTTAAATTGCATCGCCGGCATGTCGTTCGAAATATCGAACTGTAGTTTAGAACGTTTAAAAAACGATTTTTGTCTAGTTCTTGATGAAAAATCATCCCTCAAAGACAGAATTGTGTACAGATCAACCATGTCTACGCCTGATGAGATTGAGAACTTTATCCTAGCCGTAAGTGAAAAAACAAATACACGCTTCGTTATATATTACGAAAATGCTAATCCACAAAGGTACGTGTTCATATTAATTTGACCAATTTAATTTTTTCTATTTCACTTTGTATGTTTTATCTAAACATTTCTCTCTTTCTGTTTAGAATTGTTTACCAAAAATGTTAGATCTGTCATCACTCAGACAAAAAAAAAATCGAAGGTTAATTCCCAAAAGAATGTAAAATGTTAAAGAATTTTATGAAAAATATTTATAAATGTAACTAACTTTTAAACTAATAATCATTAACTTGAGCATTCTGTGTATTTTCAAAAGCAATTATAATAGCAAATGCAGAAAAAGATGTTTTTTGTTACCTTAGAACAAGACTTTAATCAGGAATTGAGTAGGCCAAGTGCATGCAAACACTGCAATCCAGTAGTATCCTAATAGAGTAATATGCTTAAGTTCTAGGGTGAGCAAGATGAAGAGTAAGACTTATGATATATACTGAGAATTATTTCAATAATATACAAATAATGTATAGATCATTATTAATATATATTCCTCATGTATCTGTAATAATATATTGAACTTATATTTAAAAAATATTTATCTCTAGAATTTCTTAAAGTTCTAATGAAAACAAAACATTTAAGCTTCTATTAGATGTCTGGTCATTTAATTCTGAAAATCTTGTCCTCTAATTTGGTCAAAAACTTCTGAAAGTTTATTGTGCATACCAATGTATGTATAATGATTTGCTTTGTTTAAAGAGGTACAATAACAATGTCAATTTAAGTGTATATCTGTGCTTATATATTTCTTAAAAGGCTCCAATGAGATAAGTACAAAAACATATAAATTAATCTCACCTGACTCCCTGCACACACACAACTCTACTTCCCTTCCGTAACAGAAGGAATTCATCTAAACCAGAGGTCCCCAAACTTTTTTGTCCCATGGACCCCCTGCCGATTTTTTCTGTTTTGAGTAGACCCCCTGCTATCCTAATACTGATTTTTTGCAAATTCATCAACTTTAAAAGTTTTTTGAAGCTGACACACAGCTACTCACTTTGAGAGGGTTTACTGTAGAGTGAAAAATTTTAAAATAAAAATATATATATCTTAAGTTTTATAGTTATACATTTATTAATTAAAACGACACAAAATGCAAATCTAGTAACATTTTTACATAGAATAAATACACAACAAAATCAATTTTTTAATGGGAGGGATGAACCTGATGCTTTGATAGCAAAATTTCAATATTTGGCTTCAATTTAGTCAGGTCTAACCTTAAATCTCCTAGGCAAGTGATTTCTAATCTGTTTCTTTTTTTTTTTTTTTTAAATAAGGAGATTGACAACCGCGCTGAAACCCCTTTCCACGAGGTATGAAGATCAGGCCCTAATTTTCCATTAGGCCCGTTCTTCAATGTCACCGTATGGATTGATAATCCAATGTGGTATTTCCATAGACAATACATCTTCAAACCTAATTTCAAAGTCTGTGTGAAGGACATTTAAATGTTGAATGTAGGCTGAAAGGTCATCTTGGCAGTTTGTCTGTGCCAAATTGAGAAACGGGCAAGTTCAATATAACGTCCAACTGCTGGCACTCGCTGCAACCATTCCAGTCCATGATGTCGCAACACAAGTTACACGTACTCAGACCGAAAAGTGAATAGATTTCTTACACAATTTTATGAAATATGCGTATAATTAGGAAATGTATCTATCTATTATAAGGAAGTACTTGTATTACGTAAATATTTCCATAGGAACTATCTTTGTTAGGCAGATTATTACATTTATGTGAAGCCAAAATTTTGCTGACGGTCTGTTTAACTCGTGGACCCCCATTTACATCTCATGCACCCCCAATCTTCTTTTTCACTGGCATGGACCCCTTGCAGGTCTATATCGACCCCTGGGGGTCGATGTAGACCACTTTGGGAATGACTGTATTAGACCAATATTTAGAGAACTTTCTCATCCAAATCTTTTTAAAAAAGTGTCTTTAGGGAGAGAAACAAAATCCAAATGAGAGCGTAAAGAATGGTATTTGTACTCGTGTACCTAAAAAGACATTTATACATCTAAAATGCCTTCAATTAGGTTCTTATGATGATGCGGCCTGTTTTAACAATGGGAATTATATTAAGATGAATGTACTGGAAATTTTAGGTATGGATTCAGGCCTTAATTGCCAAAAATGTCTAGACCGTGAACGTATGATGAGAGCTAGATATGGCCATTAAGAGCAATCTAGAGAAAAAAAAAAAAGAGTGTTAAAAACATTAGGCAAAGATAAGCACTTCAAGTAAAACAAAAATCTCAAGAGGTAATAGAGTAAGAAAAAAGCAAAAATAAATACTCTAGAGCAGGGATGTTTTAATTAGGTATATTTACAAACTTTAAACTCATTTTTCTCAAAATGTTGTGTTTTGAACTTCATTATACCTTTTTATAGAAACTACTACGTATTATTGTCTGTAATCTTGCCTAAATATTTTACACATATCCCTGAACAATCTGAAGTAGAGATGGGTAAATCAGCTCAGAGCCGTTCGCTCTGAACGGCTCTTTGAAATGAACGACTGATCCGGATCTCAGTATCTCGGATCTGACGGCTCCCACATCGTTCACCGGAACCGGAAAGACCGATGTAGATCTTCAGATTCCAATCTTTTTGAAGATATAGGTCTTTCAAAAAGAGCCGTCTCTTTTTGAAGACTTTTCAAAATGAACGGCTCTTTTTGAAGATCTGTTTTCAAAATGACCCGGTTCTCTGAAAGACCGACTTGGGATCTGCTATAGATCTGTTAGTGAACGACTTGGGATCTGCTATAGATCTGTTAGTGAACGACCAGGATCCGGGTCTTTGGAGAAACGTTCGGGCAGCGGTGATTGATTTGCTGGCCAGCTGCTGAGAAACGGGGGGAATAAGTCAACGGGGAAATAAGCAGTCTATTGTAATGAATTGCGTTTTCAGTGTTGCGGTTGATATAACGATTGATGTAGAGTGGAAAATACAAATTCATCCATTTAATAATATGTAGTAACGGATGTATGTATATACCATGTTTCAGCATCACTCTGGAAGGCCTGGAGCAATTTGAACCAAACTTGGTACACATATGACTTATAATATGGTAATAATTACTGGGGGGGTTTGATACCCCTAGCACCCCTAGGGGGGAGGGGGGAGGGGGCCATGTAAAACTAAACGAAAACGACTGATATTAGTGTCGAATCCGTAGTTTTCGGGATCGCTGAAATAAATAGTAACACTCTCAAAGCCGTTTAAGGGCAACTTCAGCCCCCCTCCAAAAATAAGCATTGGGGGGGGGGGAGGGGGGAAAGGATGAAAAATAAAATGTCCAAAATGACCGAGAGTGGTTCTAATCAATAGTTTTAGGTGTAGATGAGAAGAATAGTGACACTCACGATGCCGTTTAACGGGGCGAGTTCAGCCCCCCATCAGCATTGGGGGGGAGGGGGGGAAGGGATGAAAAATGAAATGTCCGAAATGACCGAGAGTGGTGTCTAATCAATAGTTTTCGGGGTCGCTGAGATGATTAGTGACACTCACGATTCCGTTTAAGGGCTAGTTCAGCCCCTATCAGCATTGGGGGGGGGGGGGGGGGGGGGGGAAAGGATGAAAAATAAAATGTCCGAAATGATCGAGAGTGGTGTCTAATCAATAGTTTTCGGGGTCGCTGAGATGATTAGTGACACTCACGATTCCGTTTAAGGGCAAGTTCAGCCCCCATCAGCATTGGGGGGGGGGAGGGGGGAAAGGATGAAAAAAAAATGTTCAAAATGACCGAGAGTAGTGTCGAACCAATAGTTTTCGGGGTCGCTGAGATGATTAGTGACACTCACGATTCCGTTTAAGGGCTAGTTCAGCCCCCATCAGCATTGGGGGGGGAGGGGGGAAAAGATGAAAAATAAAATGTCCGAAATGACCGAGAGTGGTGTCTAATCAATAGTTTTCGGGGTCACTGAGATGATTAGTGACACTCACGATCCGCTAAAGGGCAAGTTCAGCCCCCCCATCTGTATTGGGGGGGGGGGAAGAAGGGGTGAAAAATAAAATTTCCAAAATGATCGAGAGTAGTGTCGAATCCATAGGTTTCGGAGTCGCTGAGAGGAATACTGACACTCCCGATGCTACTTAAGTACAAGTTCAGCCCCATCAGCACTGGGGGGAGAGAGGAGGGAGAAATAAAATGACTTCGATTTTGCACTAAAGGTAGAATTCATTCCTTTTCCTGTCTAATAAAAAATCGGGATAAATAAATACCCGAAACAGTCGGGTAAACAGCTAGTTGCAAATAAAATCAAAATGAAACATTACTGCCGGCCAATCAAACATAATGAAATATTCTCGAAAAATATAAAAGATTAAATTGAAGAAAATGTTAATAGTTCATATATTAAACGACTAAGGTCGTCTAAGGTACTGAACGAGTTAACTTAAAAATGTCCTCTTAGAAACTGCTTAAAAATGACTTTTTAAAAATCTGGTTCTTTTTTTTTTGGGTTTACGGTGTGAAAGAACTTTTTTTTATGTCACAGAAACATATAATCAGATACACACCAAGATGTTAAACGATTTTGCGTTTGAAATAACATGACAAAAATTATCCCTCTTGATAAATATATACATCTTTTTGTATTTTTTTAAATATAAAATAATAATACAACTTTTAAAACAAGGAATATGTTCAGTTAATGAAGTGATATATTCATACAAGTATACATTTTCACTTAATAATTACTAATATATGTAAATAATAAAAGTATTTAAAGGAAATAAAAAACAGAACTCGTTCTTGACATAAAATCTAGGAGTCAAATTGACTCATCATATGTATATATATATCCCGACGCGCGACATTAAATACTTCCGTATCTAGGCCGGATATGGACACGTTAAATCCAAAGACCGGGAGGGTGGGAGAGGGTACGATCCCCCCCTCCACGATGTCGCTGATGGGGGTGCTCGGTCAAAATTAAGCTGTCAACTAGTTAAGACAAACTCCGACTGTTGTGGTGCTAAACCGGAGTCGCACACTTCAGCCCGAAGCCTAGAATGCCCAGGGGGCATTAGAAACAACAACATATATATATATATATATATATATATATATATATATATATATATATATATATATATATATATAATATATATAATATATATATATATATACATATATATAATATATACATACATATATATATACATATATATATATATATATATATATATATATATATATATATATATATATATATATATATATATATAATATATATACATACATATATATATATATACATATATATATATATATACATATATATATATATATATACATATATATATATATATATATATACATACATATATATATACATATATATATTATATATATATATATATATATATATATATATATATATATATATATATATATATATATATATATATATATATATATATATATACAGACTTTATTCTTTCTAGTGAACGATGAACGGATCGTTCAGAGCCGTTCAGTAAAGTGAACGGTTCCCAAAGATCCGGATCTCTATACTGATCCGTTTTGCCCATCACTAATCTGAAGCGAACATCTGTTACTTACATATGTAAAAAAAAAATTGTTAAAAAGTTTTTCTTTGGAAAAATGCAAGGTTTTTTGTTATTTAAAAGTGGTTTTTTAATCCAGATTTTTTATAGAAATAACTAAAGGATATATGTTTATAAATTTGACGTCACTTTATTAGGAATCATTTATGTTATACATATAAAAATATTTCAAGTGAATATCTTTGGTAGTGTCTCAGAAAAGGTACATTAATTTAACATCGGAGGTATAGGGCCTTCCAAATGCCCTTAAGTGGGAATAAGTATCATGATTTCCATTGCAAAAAATGTTTAATGTTATGTTTCATGAATAATTTTTATAAATATTATAAACAATAGACTGAAAAGAGTTCTTACAGGTATTGCCATAGTTTATCCGTATTAACAAAAAATAACTTTCCAAACTAAATAAAAATATATTTAAGATTAATTCCATAATTCATTTTAAATGCTTATTAATACAGCGAATAATAGGCTATACTGAAAAAAAAGACTGAAATAGCCAACAAGAAACTATTATATACTGAGTTGCTAGGATTACAGATTTTTTTAAAGGAATTTATACATTTTTTTGTAAGTATGTCGAACAATTTAAATACTTTACAGATGATTTTAAATTTCCTCTATGGTGAGTAAATTTATTTCAAAAACCATTCTCCTGTTGTCCATTTTTTATGACAGGGATTAGGAAAAATGTATTTGAACGGGGATCTTATGATATATTAATTTCTGGGGTTGAGGTAAGATTTAAGAAATCAATTCACCAAATTTTGGTACAAAATATTTTTGACATTATTAATGAATCTACGCTTGTAATTTTTCTTAACGGTAACTGATTTAGAAAATATGTTAGAAATATTTTTTTTGTGTGTCTATTTGAATTTAAACGGCAGTTATAAATGTCAGTGAATTTCATCTTTTAAATAAATTAAGCGTCATTCTGTTCTTAATAGACAAAGATTATTTTTCTTATATTTTGTTCAGTTCATAGAAAATATATTGAAGGTCAAAAACTTGCACCTCACAAATAGTTCAGACGGTAAGAATCACCAACCATTCAGAGAGAGCTTATGAAATCATAAAATTTTGGAGTCGTAATGTATTTTTATTATATTCACAATGAAGTTGATATTTCTATAAATTACGTATTACTGAATAAATTTTACTTTACTCAGATATTAAACTGTATCACAAATATTATTTCAAGTATGAAGCTATGAAAAAACTTTAAATAGGTTTTTTTCAGTATTGTATTTCCCCCCCTTTAGAGTATTAAAATTCTTAGACGATTTTCATGAAATGTTTAGGAATATATTTTTTTGATAATACCATATATAAAAATTGTTATTTTGCATTTGTTCAAAAAATCGTTAATACTGCTTTTCATAAATCATAAATATTTTGAAATATCACAATGTGTAAAAAAAAAGCAAGAAACAATATAAAAATAGATAAAAAGGTAATCGAATCAGGATTATATCGAAATAACATTTGAGAATTCATGAGCTTTATATTAAGATATTCAACAAGGGTATATAATACAGAGGTTTCCCACCTTTTTTTGGACACAGCCCACGTTTTGAAATTGAAATCCAACTGCCGTCCCCTGACGTAGGGTTGCTAACTATTGAAAACCTAGATTTTGAAAAGGGGAGGAGGAAATTTAAAATTTTATGTGTTCGTTTCAGTTTCTACGAGATTGTACCTATTAGAAGAAAAGAAAATGTTAGATGTTTTTAAGCTTTAATCTAATGAAAATTTCAATCAATCGTAAAACGGAATAATTATAGTGTCTTGAAAAATGCTTTCGGGATACTGGGACATGTCCTTAAATAACCATGGACGTCTCGCAACTCTAGGGTAACGTTGCGTAAATAACTATTATTGATGAAAGTCCCAACGATCTTACAAAAATTTAAAATGTATTTTAACATTAAATAAAAAAAGATCCTTATCTATTTGCTAAAATATATCTGTGAAAATAAAATATAGTACACGACATAAGTTATCCTGTTATTGTGATCTCTGTATAGATAGGCACTGCACTGAACTTTAGTTTTACAATAATTTCTCTGAAAGGGTACCGAAATAAACTGGTATTGTTTAAAAATTGTTTACTCTATTTTTAGTAATGTTCAGAGATCCTGACAGAACATGCAACAAATCTGGTGCTCTGTGTACAGATGACCTCGTTAGGACTTGAAAAAATCCAAATATGCATAACTTTCTGAAACTAATAAAATGTCATTTTTAAAGTACAGGCTACTACAAAGATGTTTAGCTAAGAAAAAAGTTTTACATTGGTTCAAAAAGGCGTCAATGTTTCATTAATGAGACTTTTTAGCATGTTCTACGGACTATAGCCCAAAGGGGGAGGGGGATGGTTCTCAACAACCCTCTATTATATCTCGGATCATCTCCACACCCACAAGGGAGCGTTACCTCACGTTGGGTACCATGATACTAATACAGCAAAATTGTGAGTTTTCAGGATTCAGGAAGTATAAAGGAAACAATATTCTGTGTATCGAGCCTTCCATTGTTTTGTGACTTTAAATCGATTTAAAAACTAATATCAGTGATAGTTGCTATATATTTTTAAATTTTACTGAAAATTGGAAGCTTGGAAAGTCAAAACTATTTTTCATTATAAAATTTCACCGTCAATGATTTGAAATACATGCATGCAAAGTATTGACAATAATTCCAAACTATAGAATACAAAAAAATTATACGTTTTTCTTACTACGAATGTCATATATATATTTATATTTATATTGCAGAAACCTATGGATAACGTTCTTAGGTACAGCCATACATTTTTAAATCTCATAATTTGTAACACTCTAGAAAAATTGTTTCAGAATCGTTTCTTTTGTGAACAAGTTCAGAGTCAGATGAAGATTTCACCAGATGTTGAAATAGATACGCAACGAGCTATTTAATATTTATTTTAAATTATAGAGATCGATTCTCTCCCCTTTTTATACATTCTTTTGTGTCTGTTTGTCTGTGCGCGTATGAAATGATGAAAGATTAAGGAAAAAACTAAAAGAGGTTTTAAGGGAGTGGCCTACCGACCCGTCGGCAGACCACACCCCCATGCAAATTTTATTCTTCTGTGCACATATAAGAAATAATTCAAAATTGGCGAGAATTTTCATATTTTTTAATTATTAATTTTATTATCTCTCAACGTAATTTACTACTTTATTAATTTTTTAATAATTTTTTCCGTTTCACTTGAATTTTTAATATCTTAATCCCTTTTTAAAAATATTTCGTAACTTTAAATTTTAGTTACTGAGTACATGTATCTTGAAAACTAACTACCTTGCAACAGGAGATAATGTCGCAAAGACCCAGGAACCCCACTTAAAAACTTCAACTACGTCACATTAGAAATTGTTCAACGACTACGACCAAAAGGGAATGCTGTAGGCGTCCAAAGTCCCCTTTGATTGCTAACTCTGCTCTTCTTTCCCATTCCTAACTTTCCCTCCAATCTCTTCTAAATTCTAAATTATAATATCCTGACTTTTCTGGTTCCGACCTGTCATTCTTTGATGCTTAGCCACTGTGTATACTTTTATTAATATATGTGTGTGTGTGTGTATGTGTGTTTGTGTAAGTAATATGAGAAGGCTGGCCGCAATTTACTGCATCGAAGATGCAGAAAAAAGATTAAAAGAAATTATTAACGAATAATTTCTTTTAGTTTTTTGTCTTCTAATTTAGCCATATTAATATAAAAGTTTTTGAATATGACACCATGGCGAAACCACTTGTGTTTGATTATGTTTCTTTGCTTTACCCACGGCTGATGAGCCAAGCAAAGACTGGTGATTTTCTTGATATTTTTGGCTTTTTACAGTCTAATTGCTTGTTTTTTGTTGTTTTTTTGTCTTTTGGGTGTTCATTCACCTATATTTCTATCTTTGAGTGCTAATGCACCTATGTTTTTGTTCTTTTTGTGTTAGCTGCTAGGCTGCGCCATGCATATGGCTATAGTATTTGCAAACTTTAGATAAACGATATATTCGTGCTTTGTGGTTAATGGCTGCTTTAGCGCATGGCCACGAAAGCTATTTGTTGTTTTTCTTCACCTTGTGTGTATATACATATATATATATATATATATATATATATATATATATATATATATATATATATATATATATATATATATATATATATTTATATATATATATATATATATATATATATATATATATATATAACTTTCATTTGTTGTTTTGTAAGTTTGCTCTTGCTGTTCGTGCTTTTTCAATTACGGCAAGTTAAAAATTTCTGATTCTTGCACTCCTCTTTTCCTTTGCTTGGTGTTTTTTTTGTTAATTTTGTATGTTTGAAATCCCATTTCACTTTGTTATAAAAGTTTTTTTATATAAATACTAACTTCTTTCTTATATTTGTTACTCATCAAAAGAAAATCCGATATATTCCAGCAGACTAGTGAATTAAATTTTATTGCATCAATCTCACGCTGTGCCGCTGATATATATATATATATATATATATATATATATATATATATATATATATATATATATATATATATATATATATATATATATATATATATATATATATATATATATCTTTACTTATATAAAAGCCTAGAGTAGAAAAATGTAGGTAAAACGGACCAAGTCGGGAACATCTTAACATTGCGACGCCATTTTCTGAAATTTTTCTGGAAAAATAGTACCACAAAAGTTACATATTTTGAGAGCCCTATAAAATACGAAAATTTTAAGTGAACACCCTAGCTCAAAACCGTCTATCTTTCAAAATATCTTCAATACAGTCATTCACTTGAATTCCGAATTCATTCTACTCCATGGATTTTCATATTCCATTTAAATAACTACAATTTTAATGTTAATTAAATTGTGTTTCACTTTGCTAATTATGAAAATAATTATTTATTCAACTGAGTCATTCACTTGAATTTCGAATTCATTCTACTCCATAGTTTTTCATATTCCCTTTAAATAACTATATTTTTAATATTTAATTTTAATGTGAGATAAATTGTTTCACTTTGCTAATTATTATGTAATTAATATAAATTAATGCCTGCTGCGTAGTGTGTCATTTACTTTTGAAACTATTTAGTTTTGTTTTATTTTATTGTTGTTTACTGCTGTTTAAGGATCGTTTTCAGCAATGCCTGCTGTGTGGTGAGTCATTCACTTTTGAAACAATTTTGGTTTAGTTTTGATTTAGTTAGTTTTGTTGTTTACTGCTGTTTAAGTGCAGTTTGTGTTATTTAATTGGCTAACTTTTTGTATCTCTATTTATTTGATATTGATGTAGAATTTTACACTTAAAGGAAAATTATATTTTTCTGGAACCTATATAGCATTATGTACCTGCATTCATCGTAGTATACGTTTAAAATCTTTTTTCACTACATTCAAAAATAGAATCTTCATGCTTTTTTTTTTGTTTTGTTCGTATGAACTCTTATGAGAAGGAAACGCTGGTCAACATTCCGTCATTTTTGACGGGGGTTATATACTAGTATATATATATATATATATATATATATATATATATATATATATATATATATATATATATATATATATATATATATATATATATATATATATATATTTGTATTTAACTTTCAAAGTCAACACTTTTCCTTTAATTATGATAACGGAAATATAGATACGTAAAAGTTTTCTTACCGAGGATATGGAGCCCTGTTCTCCGGTATCTTGTAAATGCTCCATGTCCATGTCAATGTCAATGTCAACTGAAATTGATTGAACTTCATATGAAATTGTCTTGCGATTTCTTTCATGTGTTGTTTTATGAGTTTGCTGTCGCTGCTCGTGCTTTTTCAATTACTCCAAGTTTAAAAATTTCTCGTTCTTGCGATCTTGCGAGCTCTTTTGCTATACTTGGTGTATTTTTAATGATTTTGTATGTTTAACACCCTCTATCACTTTTTTTTAACAGTTTCTTTAAGTAGATATTAACATCTTTCTTAACTGTCATTTCATGTTGCGTAAATCAACCACTCTTCCAAACAGGCTAGCGAGTCCGATCGCTGGCCAGGTTATTCCGTTATCCGTAACCGCAACCTGCGTCGGCAACTGGTAGTAGAGATGCCAAAAACGAGTACCTCCCAGCAACAAGTACAACCGATCCAGTTGCAAAAAATTCCCGCGACAAATGCCCGGTACTCCAACTTCATCTTCCAGCCACATTCCCGTGATCCCGCCACCTCTCTCCCCCCCATACCCATGTACCGAAGTCTATACCCCGTACCTGTTACCGCTTCGCCTAGTCCATAATCTGCTATGAAATGGTGGGCGGAACAAAAATTTAATTACCCGTTTCTTAGCCAATTGGCAAAAAAGAAGCTTCGTGCCCTCGCAACTTCTGTCCCGTGCGAGAGAATATTTTTCTAGTCTGGTTAAATAATATCCGATCGCCGTTCTTGTTTAGATGGTGAAAAAGTCCTCAACTTTTATTTTTAAACACGAACGCTCAATTTTGCTCATAAAGGACTTCGAAATTTGGCAATTATCATTAGTAATTAACTACCAATCTTTTTATCACTTACTGTCATTATTTTTCATTGTTTTATTTATTGATAGTTATTAAGCGATTTTGTATTGATAAAAAAAAAAATAGAAACTAATAGACCAATGTGTGACCTGTGGTGATTGACCGTCTATCGTGAGCAATTATTTTAAGACTAAAAATAAATAAAGAAAATAAACAAAGAAGTAACGAAAACAAACATTTAAGTGTAACAACTTTTTTAATCATTAACGTAAGTTTACAAATGCCATGTACATTTTAGCAATAATTCGTAATAATTAATGTAAGGCGTTTATATTTAAATACCTATTCAGTTTTGTTATTTGATTTGGATACACAAAGTTAGTATTACTATTAAGATAGCTATTAATACTGTTAATTTTTAGAACATTAAATAATATTCTATTTTTTTTTTATTCAATAAAATTTTAGTAAATAGATTTTCTGTAATATTAATATAATTGAATTAGGTACAGTTTATTTCATATTTACATAAAGGGATATTTAATATTTATGTGCAAACTGCAGTTGTTCAGTTGATTATTTATAAAATCTGTATACCTATTGTACAATAAATACGTTTATACCAAGTTGTTTTTTCTAAAAAATATTTATGTTTTGCTAATGATAATCTTGTTTACTATAAAATAAATTTTTTTTCATAAGACGTTGTTTTTATTATCATCAACAATTTAATTCACAAAATCCTGACAAGTGAGCAGATACAATTATTTCACCTGTCATAAAACACACAAATCATTACCAATAATTTAATGAATAATCAGTGAATTTTATAAAATCTGTATGTCTATTGTACAATAAATACATATATACCAAGTTGTTTTTTCTAAAAAATATTTGTTTTGCTAATGATAATCTCGTTTTCTATAAAATAATTTTTTTTTCATGAGACGTTATTTTTATTATCTTCAACAATTTAATTCACAAAATCCTGACAAGTGAGCAGATACAATTTTTTCACCTGTCATAAAACACATAAATGATTACGAATAATATAATGAATAATCAGTGAATTTTATCAACAACATTAACCCAAAAATGTTATTTTATTTCAAAACCAATGACAGTAAATATTTTTATAAAGGTATTTGAGTGTATTAGTATTTAATAATAGTCATGAATTAAAATAAAGAAAGTAAGAATATGTCGAACGAAATTCAGATCAACTGTCAATTTTATTGGAAAATAAGTAAGCGAATATTTCCTGGTATACAGGAAGTGGGGAAGGTCACAAGACAAGTAAAAATACTCGTCTCGTCTATTTGTTTTGTATGCGCCCGACGATCCTTCCTACGTACTACATAGTACGTAGAAGTATAAACGAGTTTGGAAATACTCGTTTAGGCAAGGGAGTATTTTCTGGTAACAGGTACGGAAAATACTCGTATACTTATTTCGTCCCCGCCCAGGCAAGGGAGTATTTTCTGGTAACAGGTACGGAAAAAAACTCGTTTACTTATTTTGTCCCCGCTCCCGCCTGGCGGGAGTATTCTATAGTTTGACACGTACGCCGTACCTGTTACTTTTGAAAATCGGTAACAGGTCCAAAGTTCAATTAACACATACCTGTTACAAAGTAACAGGTCCAGTATTTCCGATCCATCCCTAACTGGTAGCTACTCAAACTCACTAGCGCGTCCTCCGCGACGGAGCACCCAATGCATGGAGCAGTCCATCTGAATTTAGATATTGGATACGTTAGGTTGTAGGGTGGCGCCATCTATTCGCGATTCTACGATTCACTTGCCGACGGGGCACTCAATGCGTGGCCCCCAACGGGGCACCCAATTTCTGTATATCCTCACAAGTACCTTGCAGCATTTTTGAGATTTTATTAAAAGTTTCAAGTATTTTACTTCATACAATTATTAAAATAATTGTTGGAAATTGTTCAAAATACTTGTAATTAATCAAATTTTCAGCTTCATGTTGATTATCACAATTTTTTCTATTCAATAAAAAATATGTCAATATTTTAATTACAAAGTGCCTATATTTTTAAGATCTATAAGGCGTGGATGTTCTAATGGTTCAGAATCCACTTAAAACCATAGGTCTCAGTCCAAAATGAGCATATTTGACCATACAGTTACAAATCAACCAACCCAATAATCCAAATTTAATATTGTCTGTGTCATTTTTGTTAATTTCTAATAAAAATATCTTCTAAATAAGGGTTAGCAGAATTTGAGATAAAAAATATCTTGCTCTTTAAAAATGATTTAATCATTATCAACCTGAATTAAAATTAAGGTATAAACTGAAGCTACTAAATGAATTCAACGGTTGAAGATTATAAAGGTACTGTTCCGACGAACAATTTGAACTCTCCTTCGGAATCACGTCACTTGTGACGCGAAGCTGTTCAGCGTGCATGCGCTAGTCATGTAACTTTTTCTCTCTTTTTTGTGTGTAGCAGATTAGATCTAGATTTAGATGAGATAACATGCGCTTTAACCTTTTATTAAATTTTTTCTCAAATTTTTGCATAGATTTCTTTTTGCTGTATTCTTATTGATTTAGATTATAGATAAACCGACAGATTTAGATTTAGATTAAGTAATTTTACAACTGAACCACCGTATGTCGACCATAATTGGTGCATCGGCCGGGAAAAGATTCGGATTATAAATAACCTTTGAAAACATTTTTGTGATTGATTAAAGAATACAATTGGAATACAATTTCACCTTGACTCAACTCCTTAGATCAAGGTAAGGATTTCTGATTTATTAATACAAACTATTAGTTGAACTTGAACAACACTGACTATTAAATAAATAGAGATAATTCATTTAGAGTTATAAAATGGATAAGCTATCTAAGCTTAAAAAGAATAGAGTTGTTAGACGTTCTGTTGTTACACAGTTCATTAATAAACTAGAAAGTGAATTTGACACATATGATATCAAGTCATTGCAAGAACATTCAAATTATTTAGATGAGCTCTACAAAGAGCTAAAGGATTTTGATGATAAAGTTCAGAATGTTATTGATAATGAAAAAGATTTCGATTTAGAAGTAGAATCATCATTTGAATATTCTCAGAAAATCATGTTGTGGAATTCTAAAATTTCCGCTCAGTTAAAAGCTCAAAACGAAACCAGAAGTTCTCAGTCAAATTTCACCCAACAGAATATTTCTGCACAAACCTCTCAGGTTATGTTAGATCACGATAACTCATTGGATAACTCGAATTCTGGAAATAGAAATATTAATTACTCGAAGTCGATTAAATTACCTAAGTTAGCCATCGACAAATATTACGGAGATCCATGCACCTGGCTGGAATTCTGGAACCAATTCCAAAACTCCATTGATCAAAATAATGCTTTGACGGAAATAGATAAATTCTCATATTTAAAATCATTACTTGGAGGTGCAGCGGCCAATGTTGTTTGCGGCTTCGCACTTTCAGATGAGAATAATGAAAAAGGCGAAAACGCTATTAAAGAACAGATTCGCGAAGTCAAATAATTTAATATCCGCACATATATCTAGATTATTAAACCTTAATCCTGTGAAGGACTCTAACAATGTAACCGGACTGAGAAAATTGTACGATACTTGTGAGGTACAGATCAGAAGTCTAGAATCGCTAAATGTTACTTCTGGTATGTACGGTCATTTATTACAACCCATACTTTTAAAATTGATACCTGAGGATCTTGCTTTAGATTTTAATAGAAGATGTTTACATAAATCAGAAGACGGCGAATCCAACGTGTCAGAATTATTGAAATTCTTAAAAATTGAAACTGAGTGTCGCGAATCATCGATAATGCTTCGTAGTTCGAGAGGAGAGGGATGGAGAGTGTTAAACTACAGCCAGACAAGCTCGGGAAGTGCTGGCGTCAGGTCGAAGCAGTTTTCGAGAGATAGTCAAAACAATTTTCGCGATAAACAACATGATCGCTCCCGAACGTCAGCGATAAATAGTTCTAAGGTACACGAATATATGTTGCCAATTAGTCAAACTTGCATTTACTGCAATGCGAAACATGATTCAGAGCGCTGTGAAAGTTTGAGTGTGAATGAAAAGAAAGATGTTTTGAGAAGACAGGCGCGTTGTTTTTTATGCCTGAAAGCACAACATAGAATTAAAGAGTGCAAAAAAAAGAGAATTGTGCGATCTTTGTAATAGAAAACATAACAGATCCATCTGTTATCAACTCGAAAATAAATCAGACAGTAATATTAAAAATAAGGTTGTCACGGCAATTTCTCACTACAAAATTGAATCGGAAAATACTAAACCAAACGGAAATTCTCAGTGCAGTGTATTACTTCAAACATGCACAGCAATGATAAGGGAAACCCTTAACGATGATAAAATCGAACATGTTCGCTTGTTGCTGGATAATGGCTCGATGAGGAGTTTTATCTCTCAAGATATTTCTCAGAAGTTGAAACTACGAGTTATTAGACAAGAAACTTTATCTGTGTACTCATTCGGGACCAACAAACCAACTGAAAAAACATATAATGTAGTGAAATTAAAACTTGAAAACAGAGAAGAACCTTCCTTATATATCGAAATAGAAGTGCTAGAAACGGAGCAAATATCCGCAACTAATATTCCTGCTCGAGAGATTAATTTGGTTAGAGCTAAAAAACAGATGAGGGAATTACAGCTTGCAGACTGCTATAATTACGGGAATAAGAAAATTGAGATTTTAATCGGTGCTGATTATTATTTTGATGTAGTATCAGGAAGACTCAAACGTTTAGGTGATAAGCTTGTAGCCACAGAAACAATTTTCGGATGGTGTCTTCAAGGTCGGATTGAATCAACTAACGAGTTACTGAGTATGAAGGTAGTTGTGGAAGAGAAACTTATCTCAGATCAGCTAAGACAGTTTTGGGAACTGGAGAATCTGGGCGTCGAAGCTGAAGACAAAGATAGTAGTAATTTCGACGAACAAATTATGAAAGACTTTGAGGCAGGTATATCCTACAATAACAAGAGATATAAGGTGCGATTTCCTTGGAAACCTGAGATGAAGCAATTATTAGAAGATAATCGAGAAGTTGCTAATAAAAGATTTTCAAGACTACAATGTACGTTCCAGAATGATCCGATATTATTCACAGAATACAAGGCTGTTTTAGAAGACTACTTAAGTGAAAATATCATAGAGCCTGTTCCTGTTTTAGATGAACCCAAAGAAGCCCCAACCTTCTACCTCCCACACAGGGCAGTGATTCGAACAGACAAAACCACGAGTAGATTAAGAGTGGTGTTTGACGCTTCTTCAGATGGCAAAGGACAGGTATCCTTAAATGACTGTCTGCATACTGGAAACAATTTGTTACCCGATCTTTTCCTTCTTTTAATTCGATTTAGACAACACCCTGTTGCGCTGACTGCGGACATTAAGCAGGCGTTCCTGCAAATAGAGATAGATGAAGAAGATCGCGACGTGGCCCGATTCCTTTGGGACGATGACCCCACTAAACCTAACGCAGTTCCAGAGCTCAAGGAGTTCAGACTCTGCAGAGTCTTATTTGGGGTGAGTTCATCACCATTCCTCCTGGCTGCAACCATTAAGTATCACCTAAAGAGGTATGTAGAAAGCTTTCCTGAAATTTACAAAATTTTAAATACATCTTTGTATGTAGACGACTTGATCACTGGTGGAGAAAATGTAGAACAAGCCTATAATACGAGCATACAGAGTACTAAGATATTTGAGGATGCAAGCATGGTTCTACGTAAATGGCAGACCAATTCGTTAGAGTTACGTGAACTGTGGAAGAAAGTAGGGATAGATGTAAATGAATCCGTTGAGCCTAACACTCAAGCTCTGTTACCTCAAAGGGTGCTAGGAGTGGCTTGGAATGCCAACGATGACTTGTTTTATTTCGAAACAAGAAATTTAGAGAAATTCCTTTCAAAGCGAGTAAACACCAAACGATACTTTCTACAAGCAGTAGGTCGCATTTTTGATCCCGTGGGATTCCTCGGACCTTATATAGTTAGAATTAAGTGTCTAATTCAAGAGATTTGGTGTTTGGGACTGGATTGGGATGATTATCTCCCTCAGAATATAACCGTTGTTTGGGATGAATGGTGTAATGAAATCGGAAAGCTGAGGGATATCAGTATTCCTCGCTATTGTTTCGCTAATACCCTTCCCAAGGAAATAAATGATATACAAGTACATTATTTTTCAGACGCTTCGAAGAAAGCTTATGGCGTCGTCGTTTATCTACGTATAACACGCAGTGATGGAAGTATTTTTACTAGTTTTGTGGCATCGAAGAGCAGAGTTGCTCCACTAAAAGCAATTTCGCTACCCCGTCTTGAATTAATGGGTGCTCTTCTTTCTGCTAGGTTATGTGATAAAATTTCAAAGGGCTTAGAATATTCATTTGAGCGTTATTTTTGGACAGATTCGTCTATAGCTTACTTTTGGATAAAGAATATGTCCGACAGGTTTAAACCATTTGTAAAAAACAGGGTACAAGAGATTCAGCAATATACCAATCCTAGTGAATGGTTCCACTGTCCTGAAAAGGACAACCCGTCAGATTTGATATCTAGAGGATTAACTGTCGCCGAATTAAAAGATAATAAATTATGGTGGAACGGACCTGAATGGTTGGTTCACGATAAGGAGAAATGGCCCAGATTTGAAGGATCAAAAAAGGGCTTAGACACCGAAAAACTTGAAATTCGAAAAGGAGCTTTAATGAATGCAACAGTAGTAGATAGTGTAACGACAAATGATTTCATTAACAAATGCTCTTCATTCAGCAAATTAGTTAGAGTCACCGCTTGGTGCTTAAGATTTTCTAAAAATTGTAGACTTGAACCTGAGTTAAGAAACAAAGCATTTTTGAGTACTTCCGAAATTCAAAATTCAACCAAGATATTGGTTAAATATGTTCAACGTTCCGAATTTCATTCCGAAATCAAATCTTTACAATCAAATCGCCAAATCCCAAACAATAGTAAAATTCTCTCATTAAACGTATTCCTAGACAAAGAAGGACTTTTGCGAGTTGGTGGACGATTAAGCAATTCGAAACTTTCAGAATTCCGGAAACACCAATTACTTTTACCCAAAGCTCACCACTTTACTGAATTATTGATAGATTACTACCACAAAAAATCTCTTCATTCGGGTACTCAAACAACCCTGTACCTTATTAGACAAATGTATTGGATACCTTCTGGACAGCATAGAATCAAACGAGTTATTAGTAAATGCATGACTTGTTTCCGAACAAGAAATCAAACCATAAAGCAAATGATGGGTAACATACCAAGAGATAGAGTTATACCGCCTCGACCATTTGAAAAGATAGGACTGGATTTCGCTGGTCCAATACTTACTAAACCTAATTTGAGACGATCTAAATTGACTATGAAATCATATATCGCAATATTTATTTGTTTCAGTACGAAAGCTGTTCATTTTGAAATCGTATCCGATCTAAGCACTGAAGCCTTTCTTGCAAGTCTTAGGCGATTTATCGCAAGACGATCAAGACCAACTACCATCTGGAGTGACAATGCTACAAATTTCAAGGGCGCTAAAACATCTTAGATTCCTGGTTTTAAAATATGCAAATCGGACTCTGTACAAAAATTCAGTGCCGAAGAAGGCATAGAGTGGAACTTTATACCACCTGCATCGCCACATTTTGGTGGATTATGGGAAGCTAATATAAAATCGATGAAGAAACACTTGGTGAAGACTGCGAAAACAAAGATTCTAAATTTTGAAGAGTTGTACACGCTGGCAACTCAAATAGAAGCCTGCCTAAATTCCCGCCCATTAACTCCTCTTTCTGCAGATCCAACAGATCTTCTAGCCTTGACTCCAGGACATTTCCTGATAGGTGCCTCCCTATTACAGTTACCAGAAACTAATCATACTTCAGATAATCTGTCTTTATCTTCCAGATGGACCCTAATACAAGACCTAAGATCTACATTTTGGAACCGATGGACAAACGAATATCTTAGCCACCTGCAATCTCGAGCCAAATGGGCTACACAAGAACCCAACCTAAAGGTAGGACAGTTAGTTTTAATGAAAGACCCAAGCAAAATTCCAATGGAATGGAATCTAGCACGCATCGAGCAAACGTTTACTGGTCAAGATGGACTAGTTAGAGTGGTGGACCTGAGAACGAGAAACGGGGTTTACCGCCGTGCCATCAACAGGGTCGTCCCACTCCCCTTTCCAGATGATGTTGGACCACCGTCCAACGGGGGCCGGGATGTTCCGACGAACAATTTGAACTCTCCTTCGGAATCACGTCACTTGTGACGCGAAGCTGTTCAGCGCGCATGCGCTAGTCATGTAACTTTTTCTCTCTTTTTAGTGTGTAGCAGATTAGATCTAGATTTAGATGAGATAACATGCGCTTTAACCTTTTATCAAATTTTTTCTCAAATTTTTGCATAGATTTCTTTTTGCTGTATTCTTATTGATTTAGATTATAGATAAACCGACAGATTTAGATTTAGATTAAGTAATTTTACAACTGAACCACCGTATGTCGACCAGGTACTAATTATGGCTACTAGGTTATCTAGTGTAATATGTACTCAACTTTTCTTAGAATTAGATCTCAAGGAATCCCAAGAAACATAAAATATTTATCTCTATTACCCCAAAAAGTTACAGAATTTACAGTGTTTCATTTAGCTCTCTTTGGTAATTGTAAAAATGCACTTAGGATCCTTCAATTTATCGCCACAGCTTCGAAAGGTACTGGCTTTTGAGGTTATTGAATATTAGAAGTTCATTAGTATTGTTATATACAATACAAATGATAAATGCAATCTTTTCAGGTAAGTCATTTTTTAGTAATTTTTATAAAATAAAATTACTAAATAAATAGAAAAAAAAGCAATGTGCAGTAGTATCACCCAAGTGCAGTAGTATATGCCCAAAGACTTGTATGATCATAACACAAGAAATAAAAATGTTGAATACAGAACTTTAAAGTTATGTTTCAAAATGCTCTAAATCTTTAAACAACAAAATAAAAACCCATTAAATTAATTTCTACACTTAATGAGCAGTATAATAAATAAAAAAAACTTTCAAACATTAATAACTGCAACAGCATACGTATTCAAAAAAATATAAATTGATAAATGAAAAAATTAGTAATTCAAGGTGTGGAATTAGATGGCGAAATAAAAATTTGATTAATTACAAGTATTTTGAACAATTTCCAACAATTGTTTTAATAATTGTACAAAGTAAAATACTTGGAACTTTTAATAAAATCTCAAAAATGCTGCAAGTTACTTGTGAAGATATACAGAAATTGGGTGCCCCGTCGGCAAGTGAATCGTAGAATAGCGAATAGATGGCACCACCCTACAACCTAACGTATCCCATCTCTAAATTCAAATGGACTGTTCCACGCATTGGGTGCCCCGTCGCGAAAGACGCGCTAGTCTCAAATGCTCAGCCTGATTCCGATTGGTTGAATCTAGAGGCGAGGAGTAATCAAATGATTTAGATGAGTTGTACGCAAACTAAGGGTCACGAAATACAGAGGAGGGGTCCCTGAGTTTTAAGAAAAATCCATATCATATTAAATTAGACTCTTTTACACGAATTAAAAAAGAAATACCTCATTCTCTTTTTACGCAAGTCACTTTGATTTAACACGAGCGGTCGAATACAATTTCTCAAAATTTTTTTTGTCTAAATTCTAAGAAAACAAAATTTTACTTGTGGCGTATTATTTTTGACGATAGTGTATCCAGTTCTGTTTTGATTACAGAATTCAGTCCGCATAAACATTTTCTTATTTTATTCTATCAAAAATGGAGAAAACGAAAGAAAATGATCCTGTTCTAAATGCAGACTTAATAAAAGATGGTCAGGAACTGGCCAAAATATTGTGTAATCATTTTGTCAAACATGACCCAAATGAGGAACGCGATGGGAAGTTTCAACGTGAACTGAAGTTGTTGACAGCCTCTTACAGACAACGCACTAACCAAACCACGAACCATGAAGCTACAGAAGGAGCGTAAGCTTCAATGGGGAATTTTTCGAAAAATGAACCGATTGTTGTCGCTCACCGGTAGAGGGCGCGACATGCAAGCGAAGTGACTATTTTACATTGAGTTATACGGCGTGGTGGTGAAAGTTGTTTTATAAATTTTAAAATTTATTCTGTGTGCAGAAATATGCCAAACACGTGTTTTGCTCAGGGTTGTTCTACTGGCTATAGATCAGCCTTAAAAAGAAATAAAGAAACTGGACAGAGAAATCCTAGTATATTTGCTGCTCCTAAGGTAAGAACATTATTATTGTTTTGTGTTAATATAAGATGTATAATAATGAGAGAAAAATACAGCTGCTGTGTTTTAAGTGAACGCAAAAATAAGATATCTTCAGTTCTGCTGGAAGTAAGCGTATTTTATTTTTCAATCATCCCTATATCCCATCAAAAATAATCATCACGTGTTCACAAAGCTCTATTGTATGTAAAAAGATGCAAATAATTACTCATACTATTGCTCTAAAGGAAATCGCTCATCAATAAAAGATGTACGATACTTACGTATATAAATTTATCTATAGTAAATTGTATATCACACATTTAATTTTTATTTTATAATAATGTATTAATAGTGTATGTTGTTAATTTCAGTTCTTTATAATTATGAAATACTTTTCTTCTATTCAATATATTTTGTGGTTATGGCAAATTGAGCTACACGTCTTAACTAAAGCCATCATTTTTTTTTTTAAATTGTGCACAGAAATAAAATATTTCCAGTTAACTTTTGTTAATATTGAATTTTATCACTATTAAGTTAGTTGATAAGTAAATAAGTTTTCATTGTATGATAAAGAATGTTGTTACTATAAATGCTTATGCAAAATCTGTTGAGTATAATTTTTAAAAAAATTAATATTTTCTCATCTTTTTACTGTGATTACAATGAAACCCATACTTTGTGAAAATGCGAAAATATAGCTGATTTGTCCATATCAATGTTATTTGGGGTTTTTTCTTTTTAATTTGCTGAAAATATTTGTAATCGATAATTTACGAACTTGAAGGTAATTCCTGACAATGCTGGAACCATAATATTGAATTTAATCACTATTAAGTTAGTTAAATTACGTAAGTTAGTTAAAGTACGTAAAAGTGACCACTCCCCTTAGGGGGAGTGGTCACTTTTAAGTACCTTTAAAGCTATCATTTTGGGACCTATGCTGGATTGTATGTACTACTCATAATTTTTGCTTGATTTACAAGAAATTTTTTGAGTAACTGCCTATAATACTGTTTATTATATATGCAATATTTCAAGGTAATTAATAAAAAAATAAAATGATTTTTTATGCATAAAAAGTGAATATTTTTTTAAAATCGAGCATTTTGCAGTCAACTACTGTGCGCATTCTATCAAAATAAATTATTAAGTTACATTAATAATTGCTTACTATATGTGATTACAACACTTTAGACAACAAAATCTACCAAAATTTTTTAACCTTAATATATTTTAATTTTTAAAGAATTTTTTATAAGCTTTTACTCAGTCATTTTTGAAATTTCTAATTAAAACTAGCACGTACTAAAAGGTTTTAATATATTTTAGAATAATGTTGCTGGATGTTGTTGCCTGAAGTATTGTAATCACATATAGTAAAAAATTATTAATGTACCTTAATAATTTATTTTGACAGAATGCGCACAGTAGTTGACTGCAAAATGCTCGATTTTAAAAAAATATTCACTTGTTATGCATAAAAAGTCATTTTTACTAATTACCTTGAAAAATTGCATCTATAATAAACAATATTATAGGCAGTTACTCAAAAAATTTCATATAAATCAAGCTTAAATCATGAGTAGTACATACAATCGAACATAGGTCTAAAAATGATACTTTTAAAGGTACGTAAAAGTGACCACACCCCTTAAGTAAATAAGTTTTCATTGTATGATAAGCAATGTTGTTACTATAAATGCTTATGCAAAATCTGCGTACAAAATCTGCTTATGCAATAAAATGCGTACTTTGTGAAAATTCAAAAATATAGCTGATTTGTCCTTGTCAAAGTTATTTGTTTTTTTCTTTTTAATTCGCTGAAAAAATTTGTATTCAGTAATTTACCAACTTGACGATTATACCTCCGGTTTTAAAAAGTGTAATCTGAGATGCTTTGACTGATTTTTTTTCCAAAGGAAGATATTTTAAAGTATTGTCTCATTAAATACTGAATTGACTTCCTATTTTATTAGTCCTGATAAGAATTTATTTGTGATTGATAGAAAATGTTGCTTTTCTACTATGTGTGTGTGTGTGTTTTGGTTAATCAGTATTATTTCTCACATTTTTTTCCCATAAGAGATTATGAACAATGATAAAAAACTTTCTTCACAATTCTTTTCTGTAATTTCATTTCCTTAATTATTAAATTATTACAAAATTCTGAACTAATTTATTCTGAAACCAATACACAATTATACTGAAAAAGTTTACTTACTCATTTCCTTTAAGAATTTTATTGAATTGTAGCAAAAAAAACACTTGAAATAAAGATTTTGAATGAAAATAAAAAATTGTTAAATTGAATAAATAAATTCATATGAAATACGCACTAAAATAAAACAACTTGTTTTCCATATTAAAGCGTATGGTTGTCCGTGTCTAAACCGCCCGCTAGTGCACGCGAGCGTCCTCTAGTGGCGGCGACAAAAAGGGAGACACATTTTTAACACTGAGCTGCTCCTCCTTCTGTAGCTTCATGCCACGAACATAAGGCCCTCAGCAAATTGAACCCAGGGCACGCACAGCTTACGCCTAGGCCCTGCCTCCTTCCCGGTTGGGCTGGGTCGGGGCACCGCAAATTGAACCCAGCACACGCATCCACGCCAGCATAGCACGATGACATCCGAGGTTGAACTTCTCATGGATTTCGAATTGGAATCAGAGAATGAAGAACTAATATCATTATATTCTATAATTGCGAGGAGGAAAAGTAAAAGAAATGCATATTTAGCTATCAGAAATATCCATGGGGAGTTTAAACTGTCATACATACATGTATCAATAATTTAAAATTTATTGATACATACTTCTATACAATTGTTTAATGTACAAGGCAATCTAATGTTGACATAAGTATTAAACCATAGATTTATTCAAAGAATATGTAACTTTGATATCTAGTGTAAATCATTTTTATACAAGATAAGCAAAGCAACTGAATAAAATCAAAATTCAAATTCGTATAGGCATAGACATAGACATGGTACATTAACGAGGCACCAGAGAGCAGGGCTCCATTTCCTCGGTATGGATAATTTTTTGTGGCTATATTCCCTTTCTCAGGATTAAAAGTAAAGTGTTGACTTGAAAGTTAGATTAAGAATAATAATAATAATAATTAAAATAATAATAAATAAATAAATAAAAATAAAAAATACTAATACTAGCAAAAAATAAATAATTAAACATAATTAAATTGACCATCAGGACCATCAGGACAAATGTTAAAACTACGTTACATAGGCCACGCCTTCCAACGTAGGCTTGCATAGTGAATTGACCATAGAAAGATTTTAATGTGGTAGATTTAAGAAAAAAAATTAATTTACGGTAGCAGAGGATTAAGCAAAAATCAGTAAGGAAAGTCTTAGGTCAATCCACCAAAAAAACACAGGTCAGTACCAGAAGCAACGGCAAATGCAAATTAGAATTTTGAAGAGGTAGGAGAGTTAAGAAAGGGGAAGGAGACCAGGGTGAATTATCAAAGTGGCCTTAAGACGCCTAAAGCGTTCCCTTCCCACACAACACACCGATCTCTATTAGACGTCTATAACACCTCACCTCATAAAGACGCGTACCTCTATAAGACGTCGAAAAATATCTACATCACGTGGAATGGAGCTCTATAGGAGCTCCGAGGTGTGCTCTCTTTGAGACGTCTCCATAAGACGTCTACGATATCTAAGCGCCGCTCTATAGGACGTCTATAAGAGCGAAAATTTCGATGTGGAGGGTACGCGATATAGATATTTTAGACCTCTAAAGGACGTACTATTCCCCTCCAAAACATTGTATTTTGGATCTTAATTTCTTAATAATAAATCAAGAAAAATTAATTAAGCTTAATTTATTTCGAACAATTTGCATTCTAATAAGACATTTTTATGCAAAAATAATTGCTACAGAGATTCTAAAACTAAAAGTAAATTTATGGAAGTATAACAAAGAGTATAAAAATAATAACCACTATTATTTTTAAACTCTTTGTTATACTTCCATAAATTTACTTTTAGTTTTAGAATCTCTGTAGCAATTATTTTTGCATAAAAATGTCCTATTGGAATGTAAATTGTTCAAAATAAATTAAGCTTAATGTATTATAATACATTAAGCTTAATAAGCTTAATGTATTACTTATTAAGTAATAATTATTACTTAATAAGTAATAATAAATTTACCATTATTATTTTTATACTCTTTTGATATACTTCCATAAATTTACTTTTAGTTTTAGAATCTCTGTAGCAATTATTTTTGCATAAAAATGTCCTATTAGAATGCGAATTGTTCGAAATATATTAAGCTTAATTTTTCTAAATTTATTATTAAGAAATTTAGGTCCAAAATACAATGTAAATATTAATATTTACCGCAACTTTTGATGTTATTACGATGACAATTATCATACATTATAACTGCCAAAAATAGCAATATATATTATTACTTAAATAGTAATATTATTACTTATGTTTAATGTAAAAATATTTGAAAATACTTATAATATTAAATACTATAATAATAAAACTAATATTTTTACATTAAAACTAAATACTCTAAAAAGATTTAGGTTGAATGTAAATATTTTTACATTAAAACTTGGTATTAATGCATTCTGAAATTTAAGAAAAAAAGAAAAATATCCAAAATGCTAATTTTTCAATTGAAAACTGAACTGACTATTATAAGTGCATATATAATTTTTTTAATGCAATTGTTCTAATTAATAAATATACATTTCACAATTAAGACATAATTTGAATATTGAATTACCATTTAAATTTGCTTGAAGACAAGTTTCTTCCTTTTTAATGGCTATTGTGATTAAGACTTTATTCGTCATAGCTTTTTGACAGTTTAAACCAGTTTTTCATGCTCGTAATGTCAAAAACCCAACCCTGCAACTGTATACTGGTTGAATATATAGACATCTTATCTCTCTCTCTTTTTTCAGCCATCATTATTTATAAAAGTAATTTTAATAAGACCTAATAAATTAAGTTTCAAAAAGTGTATCAATGAACATCATAATTTATTTTTATAAAAACTTTTCTGCTTCAATTGAATTTTCATTATAATTATCTTCTTCAATAATTAATCCATAATTGTTTGTGCTCACATTCTTTAAAATATATTTTTAATACTGCAAAAAAGAAAGAAAAAATGTTTTAATAAAATTCTTTATTGAATACAAAATTTTTTCATAAAATTTCTCCCTAGCAATTTTTTTTTGTTTTTGGAATTCCTCGCTTTTGCTTGCTGTAAACAATCTTTAACAACAGCTTCTATTTCTTGGTCCGTCACATGCTTGTGTAATGGATTTCTCCTAGCTGCATCTAGAAGTACAATAAATAAATTTTTAATTCATTGGAAAATATCGCTAGGTTTACCTTAATATCGTTCACATTTTGTGAGATGGGTTTTAACTTAATGCATACCCTTAACCTTTTCCTTACGGGGTGGGATAGCATGTATCCCAAGAATACGGGACCAAGAATATATATATATATATATATATAACCCCCTTAATGGCCACTCTTGCAAAAGGTATATGACATTTCTAAAGAGGGAATCGGAAAAATAGGCCCCGTAAGCTAAAGGTTAATATGCACACAGGTAATATAAATAAAATATTACATATATATATATATATATATATATATATATATATATATATATTAAATTATAAATGAAACAATTTTAGGTATGTATAAAAATAGCTAAACTCAAAGGATGGAAACGGAATTTAAATTCTAAATAGACATATTTATATTCTCGTCATCCGATAGAGTGTGACCAATACAGAAAGATTAAATTGAACAAGCTCATATTTATAGCTTCATTTGATGAGTCTGAGTGACATAGAAATATCTGTGATTAGTTCTCATAGGAACGTTAAAGTGCTGACTTGACAGAATATTAAATGAGCGCGTGTGAAAGTTGAGCTTAAGTGAAAGTTGTTCTTATCGTGAATCTATGACTGGACACTGAACAGAGTAAAATGAAACAGAATAAACTGATTAAATGTGATAGGAAATATTTTAAGATATAAAAATCAATATTGGTTTAAATTTAATATCGTTACATATATATATATATATATATATATATATATGTGTGACGTCCGGATGGACATCTCATGAAATAAGAGCATACATCGTAGCCGGAAAATAATAAACTCAGCTCAGGAACAAACTAATTTATTAAGAAGTAAAGCAACACATCTTAATCCGTTCGGAGCCAGCCCGCGTCTCTCCAAAAAAGCGCGAAAAATAGAATTAGGTGAAAGAGGTTGCCAGAATTGGCGGAGGAAGTTAGTATGTGGAAGGCGGAGCGTTTACGTCAAGACAAGAAGGACGGGTTACCATGGCAGAGATGAAGTACAGAATGGGCGATTATAGGTAGTTAGAAATATTATCACAGAATATCCCCCCCCCCCCCCCCATCTAAAATGGATTGGAGCCGCGGCCGTCGACTCCAAGACACTCCAGATAGTGAGAACATGAAAATTAGTAGTTAGAATATTAAGTTGAAGCTGGCTCGAAACTCACAAATTTTTTTTACACTATAAAATGCAACTGAAGGCTTAAACATGTAAATATGGCATAACATTATAAACAAATAGCTGGAGAAAAATAAAAATGGAATCGTACACTTAAATGAAGACACTAATAAAACAGATGTAAAGACGTTCCAAATACAGATACAAGAAAAATATTGTGCAGGTCTCAGTCCCTGACATGTGTATCACGGTCTGAAATGTTTTCAGAGTAAAGGACGGGTACAGTTCACATAGTAGTAAAAGTCACAAAAGTTATTTTTATTCACAGTCTTTATCGTGGAGTAGGGTTTTAGTTCTTTTGGAGATCTCCTGGGTTGTAGTCACTTTTTTTACACTGCTGGCCACCCAAATAGCAACACCAAGAAAGACAAGAGATATCACAACAAAATTTATTTTGTAGATAACATGTTGACCAAGTATCAAATGATTAAATTTATAGACTTCTGTGAAGTGTGGTTCCTACCAAAATCAGTAGCCAGAGTAGCCGCCATTGTTGGAGATCACCGCTGCCACACGCCTCGGCAATGATTCAAAGAGACTTTGGATGAGTTCTTGGGGTACAGCAGACCAAGCAGCTTCCACACGTTGCCAAAGTTGATCTGCTGTGGCAGCTGGGGATGGAATCTGGATCAATAGTAGAGCAACCATGAACCACATGTTTACTATCGGTGAAAGATCCGGAGAGCGAGGCGGCCAGGGAAGCAATTCAATCGGGCGATTGACGAAGAACCGTTGAACAATGCGTGCCACGTGTGATCGCGGATTATCCTGTTGACATATGGCTGTGGGCAAGCCCTGAAGGTAAAGAAGGACAACTGGCTCCAACACTTCGGAGATGTAGCGCTGGCTGTTTAAAGTACCGGCAAAGCGTACTAGAGGTGTGCGAGAGTGATATCCAATACCGCCCCATACCATAATACCCGGTGCAGGACCAGTGTGGCGGTGCATAACGCAGCTGTTCAGCATCCACTCTTCACGGTGTCTCCAGACTCGAATGCGACCATCGTGGTATTGCAGACAGAAGCGTGACTCGTCAGTAAAGACAATTTCATTCCATTCTGCATTCCACATCCTTCTGTCATCGCACCATTGGCGCGGAGACGTCTGTGGTTCTGCGTCAAAGGTAGACAAAGCAATGGACGTCTTGCGGACAGACCACTCTGCTGTAAACGGCGTCGAATGGTGCGCGCAGACACTGGATGATGCGTTAAAGACTGCATGTGCTGTGCTATGGTTCGTGTTGTGACTGAGCGATCCGTCAATGCCATGCGCACAATTTGCCTGTCATCACGTGAAGTGGTGCGCTGATGTGGATGCCATCGAACTCGCCGGTCCGTCGTACCCTCCTGCATCCAACGATCGCATATCCGCATTACAGTTGTTTGGTTTCGTCCAACACGACTACCGATTTCCCTGAAAGATAATCCACAATCTCGGTAGGCCACTATCCTTCCTCTGTCGAACTCGGATACTTGATCAAAAGATGATCGCTGTTTTCGACGAGGCATAATTGATCGTTTTTTTGAAAAAACCACAAGAAAAACACAATTGCCGAACCTGAAATCGTCGAAATCTCGAAGCCTTAAATAGCGCTTTGAAGTGGCGCCACAGGCGCACGTGATGTGCGTTTGCGCTGAAATTCTAATCATTTACATATCTCACCTCCGCTAATGCATGTTGTAAATTTCATGTTATTTGCATGTTTCCTTCAGGGTGTTGCATTTACAGTGGCCAGCAGTGTATATACACAAATAATGTTCTTTGTTGTTCTTTGTCCGTTGCACATTAGTAATTGACTTTTCTTTGAGCAAAACACTATCTATATTTTATTTATTTATTTTTTTCCCTCTAGATCATGTACACAAAAATATTAAAATTATTCTTTCAGCAATTAGTAGAATAAATTTACCAAATACTGTCAAAATTAACTTTCAACATCAATACTACATGTCTGGTACCTGATGTTGCAGAAATTCGAACAAAAATACAAATTCCAACAATTGACACTGACATTCAACTGTTGTGGAAAAAAAAATCAAGACAATACAAACATAAATTTGAGGTATGTGACCTGTTGTGAGTACATCCTCGTGAGCGTTTACCAAAGGGAAGGTGCTTCCAACCTGAAACTGAAGTTGAGCAAACTGCACAAAATGAAAAGGGGCAGGCAGTTTCTCAAACATGAGAGGGAAAAGCAACTGTTCAAAGGGAACATTTGAAAAGTGCGAAGAGACAGGAAGAACAGTGAGTGGAAACCCTAGTATAAAAATCAATAATATTTATCTAGTACACAGTATATTTCATATAAAATGTAGTAAGCTTCAAAAAGTTTAAAAAAAAATATGTGAGTTTCACTTACACTCACGGGGTTTCTTCAAAATTAACTAGGATGGCGATAGGACAGGAATGCTAAAAAGAAAGATTAAGGATAGCTGAATGATTTACATATTGGTGACTTATTCATGGTGTAGTTTGAACTTCTCAGGTGAATAGTAAAATCTCAATTTTGATGAATGTAGAATTTCAGTGGGTTTTTTCGTGTGGTAATTTTCTTTATCAATTTCATAATTAACTTCAGGTAATTTTTTAATAATCTGGTAAGGTCCTGAATAAAGAGAGGTCAACTTTCTAGTGTTTGGGTATTCGAATTCCTCATATATTTCTAAGTCTCCAGGTTGAAATTTTGATTCTTCAAATCTAGTATCATATATCGTCTTATTTTTCTGGTGGTATTCAAGAGTTCTGGTTTTAGCTAAAGTTCTTGCTTCATTAAGTGGAGGATAAGTATTTTGGTCAATTGGAGAATCAAACGGGAGTTTGCCAAATAATAAGTAGGCAGGGGTGAACTTAGTTACAGTATGAGGTGAGTTGTTATATTCAGTAACAACTTGCTCTAGCACTTTTGTCCACGGAACCTTTTTAGAAGTAGCATTTACCTTACATTTTAGGCGGGTTACAAGGGATTGATTTACCCTATCCACTTTTCCGTTGGTCTGGGGATGATGAGAAGAAGTCAGAAGTTGTTTTACATTATGGTTTTTAAGAAAGTTTTTGAATCTGGATGATGTAAAAGCTGCGTTTCTATAGCTTAACACTTTCTCTGGAATTTGCACATTAAAAATTTGACTTAGACAATTTGCATATGTTTCTGAAGTTACCCTCTTTGAGGGAAATGCCCATACATATCGGGTTGCATGATCAATCACTATATGTAAATATTTTTTGGTTCAGTTGTAATAATTAAACCCTCCTACAGTGTCAATAGATAAACATTCAAAAGGTTGGTCAGTTGAGGGCACTTCCTGCAGGAATCCAAATCGTTTCTGTTTTTTCTTTTTATTTAGCTGACAAGTATGACAATGTTTCACGAAGTTTCCTATATCTTCACTAATATGGGGCCAATAATATTGAGGGGTAATTAAATTTAGCATAATTTGAACTCCTGGATGTCCGAAATTTTCATGGGTATTAGTTAACAATTTTAATCTTAAGGATTTAGGTACTACAATTTTACAAAAGTTCTTTTTCTTGATTACCATCATGTCATTAATTTCTTTATAATTTTTACCACACACATTGTCAATTTTCTGTTGTTGAATAATTTCATTCCTATCTAGTAAATGTACACAGTGTTGGAGATGTTGAGAAACGGGATGTCTTGAAAGCATATCCGCCTCAATGTTAGTAGAACCCTTCTGATATCTAATTTCGTAGTCATACATGCTCAATTTAAGGGACCAGCGGAATAGTCTACCTTTTAAATTTTTAACATTTTTTAACCAAACAAGTGCCGCATGATCAGTATGTATGACAAATTTTTGCCCATGGAGATAATAATGAAATCTGTCTAATCTGTCAACAATGGCTAAACATTCCAATTCTGTAATTGCGTAATTCTTTTCATAATCTCTTAAAGTTCTCGAATGGTATGATACAGGGTGAAGAATATTATTTTGATCTGGTTGCTTCAAAACAGCTCCAACAGCACTTTGGGAGGCATCAACATAGAGGTGACATGGTTTACTAGAATCGTATAACTGTAACACTGGTTTTGATATTAAGATTTCTTTCAACTCGTCAAAAGCTTGTTGACATGTTTCATCCCAATGCCACACAACATTCTTTTTCAGTAATTTATTAAGAGGAGCTCTAATTTTGGCATAGTTGGGAATGAATCGGTGATAAACATTTACACTACCGAGAACTCTTTGTAACTCTTTGGTATTATTAGGATTTTTCAATTTTTTAATAGTTTCAATATTATGATTATCAGGAATTACTCTACCATTTTTTACTTCATAACCTAGAAATTTTATCTGATCTTTAGCAAACACACATTTCCCTTGGTTTAATTTAATATTTTCTCTTTTAAACACTTCAAATAATATACTTAAATGTTCCAAATGTTCTTTCTCAGAAGAAGAGTAGACAATTATGTCATCAAAGTAGTTACATGCAAAATCGATTTTGTTTTTTGTTAAAATTCGCCTAATGGTTCTGTTAAAAATGGCTGGAGCATTTTTCAGTCCAAAGGGGAGCCTTAGCCACTCGAATAACCCAAAGTTTGTACTGAAAGCCAGCTTTTCAGTATCTGCGGGGTGAATGGGAATATGCCAGAAACCAGATCTGAGGTCAAGGGTAGAAAAAATTTTGGCGTTACTCAATTTATCTAATAAAGTATCGATTCTGGGCAAAGGTTCTGCATCTGTTTTAGTAAGGGAATTCAATTTTCGATAATCAATGCACAATCTTGTTTTCTTACCCTCCTCACGCTTGAGTACCAAACATACAGGTGAACTGTACGGGCTGCAACTTTCCTTAATTATGCCTGCTTTCAACAATTGATCAATTTGTGATTTAATTTCTCCCTCTTCCTTAGGGGAAGTTCTATAGGGTCTTAGAGATACAGGCAAGTTAGATGTTAAGTTAATTCTTTGGGGTTCAATATTAATAAAACCAACATCATATTTACGTTTGGAAAATACAGATGAATTTTTAATTAACAAGTTTTCTAAATTATTTTCTTTTCGATTAAGATTCTGAGAAACAACATTGGTTACAGTCAACAGTTTTAGGTATGGTATCATTTAGAATTATATTCTCATTATCATCTTCATAGTTATTTTGAACAAAATACTCAGGTTGAGGACTGGACTTATTTTGGCTGTTGAACAGACCACATTGGAATTGAATATGGAGTGACATATTTGCTTTTGGCATATTACCTTCATAATTAATTATTACAGATTTTTGTTTTACCTTTAGGTTTTTACAATCAATATCAATTTCATAAATTTTACATTCATTTAGACCTAATATTACATAATCCAAGTTATTGTCATTTACATATAACACAATATCTCTGATAATTTGGCCAATTTTCATCTTAACCTTACAGATTTTGTTCATTACAATATGGCCTTGTGTTTGTACAACTTGTATACCTCTTATTCTGGTTATTTTCAAATTTAACTGTCGGGCAGTTCTGGTGGATATCACTGACAGAGTTGCGCCACTGTCTTTTACACAGTCTACATTTTTATTGTTTGACAAATATCCGGACACCTTTAATAGCCAGGAATTGGGAGTATTCTCTGAGGGTGGTTCAATTACAAGGGGTGAAGTCCTCTCATTATCAGCTCTTTCCATTTTGAATGGGCAAATTTGATGAAAATGAAAAGCATTTGGAATACCTCTCTCTGTACATATTCTACATGGAGTGGGAGACAAAGTGGGTGAGTTATTATAATTATGATGGCTAGAAAATCTAGGGTTATTGCTCCGATAGTTAGGATTTGATGGTCTTTGGTATCGATAGAAATTATGAGGTCTCTGGTAAGTATTTTGCCTCGGGGCATAAGTTCTAACATCATTTGTATATCTTAGTACATCTGACCTATTCTAAGTTTGGGAATCATTCCTAAAGTAATAATTTCTGTTTTGAATTTGGGGAGTTCTAACAAAGGGAGTTACATATCTGGGCGAGTCATTACTGGGTTGTGGATTCTCTCTTATTTTTACCAGTCTGTGAGCTTGATTAAGCCAAGCAATTGGGTCAGCAGGGGAATTAATGGTCATTAATGATTTTAGTTCTCCGGGGAGGCCATCAGTTAAACCCTCCATGATCATTTCACTTCTTAAATTTAACTTTTTTCCGATTTGTAATTTTTCCCTGAAATATTTTGTTATGTCATCGTTTACCTTAAATTTTAACCCTGCAAAATCACCAAAGGTAGTTAACGTAGGGGTAAAAAAATTTTCTTTTAATACCGTCACTAATTCTGCAAAATTATTAACTTTATAGCAATTCTGTATATACACGTTAAGTGCGTTACCCTTTACAAAACGTGAAAAATTTTGTAATTTCCACTGTTCATCTCTATTCCTTTCAATACATTTTTTATTAAAATAAGATAACCATGAATCTATATCAATAAAGCCTTCCTCAAAGGGCACAATGTTAATTTCGTTTTCAACATTCGGGATTCTAAAAGAATCGTCATGTTCGACATTTACTTTGGAAGTGGTCATCTTGTTTTCACTTTTACAATACCAGAAAATTACAAAAATAATATAATTACTGACCTGCTTACACACCAACTTTTGTAAACACAAAATAAATTTTTGAGAGTAAAAACACTCTGACAGTGATCTTTGTGTTGAAATATAACTTATTTTGATTATCTGCACAGCGTTCGGCGTGCATGCAGAAATTAAGGCAATAATGGAAAAAAATTTCACAATCATGAATATTTGGAGTTGAATACGGGTGTATCACAAGATGGCGCAGTCCGAGACGGGATAAAATGGTGAGGTCAGGCGGGAAACAAAAGTCGCAATCAAACTGGAACGAACTGGAAAAAGGGCATCATCACTTCCTTCGATGTAGTAGATTTCATGATTTTGGATGAGGAACGTTTTACCTTTGGTCATTTCAAGCTGGTTAATTCAGGAGCGCATGCGGGATTCGACATCAAAAACTGTAGAGCAATGGCGTCTTCATTTCTCACAACGCAGTCGCAATCTCAGGCGTGACAAAGGTTGATTTCTTGATCCAAACGCCAAACTTGGTTCTCCATCCTGTCGAGCTGGTGTGAAATGTCCGGAGTGGACATCTCATAAGTTCTAACATCATTTGTATATCTTGGTACATCTGACCTATTCCAAGTTTGGGAATCATTCCTACAGTAATCATTTCTGTTTTGAATTTGGGGAGTTCTAACAAAGGGAGTTACATATCTGGGCGAGTCATTACTGGGTTGTGGATTCTCTCTTATTTTTACCAGTCTGTGAGCTTGATTAAGCCAAGCAATTGGGTCAGCAGGGGAATTAATGGTCATTAATGATTTTAGTTCTCCGGGGAGGCCATCAGTTAAACCCTCCATGATCATTTCACTTCTTAAATTTAACTTTTTTCCGATTTGTAATTTTTCCCTGAAATATTTTGTAATATCATCGTTTACATTAAATTTTAACCCTGCAAAATCACTAAAGGTAGTTAAGGTAGGGGTGAAAAAATGCTCTTTTAACAGAGTTACTAATTCTGTAAAATTATTAACTTGATAACAATTTTGAATATAAACGTTAAGTGCGTTGAATTAAAACGTTAAGAAAAATTTTTTAGTTTCCAATCATCATCTTTGTTTCCTTCGATACATTTTTTATTAAAATAAGATAACCATGAATCTATATCAATAAAACCTTCCTCAAAGGGCACAATGTTAATTTCGTTTTCAACATTCGGGATTCTAAAAGAATCGTCATGTTCGACATTTACTTTGGAAGTAGTCATCTTGTTTTCACTTTTACAATACCAGAAAATTACAAAAATAATATAATTACTGACCTGCTTACACACCAACTTTTGTAAACACAAAATAAATTTTTGAGAGTAAAAACACTCTGACAGTGATCTTTGTGTTGAAATATAACTTATTTTGATTATCTGCACAGCGTTCGGCGTTCATGCAGAAATTAAGGCAATAATGGAAAAAAATTTCACAATCATGAATATTTGGAGTTGAATACGGGTGTATCACAAGATGGCGCAGTCCGAGACGGGATAAAATGGTGAGGTCAGGCGGGAAACAAAAGTCGCAATCAAACTGGAACGAACTGGAAAAAGGGCATCATCACTTCCTTCGATGTAGTAGATTTCATGATTTTGGATGAGGAACGTTTTACCTTTGGTCATTTCAAGCTGGTTAATTCAGGAGCGCATGCGGGATTCGACATCAAAAACTGTAGAGCAATGGCGTCTTCATTTCTCACAACGCAGTCGCAATCTCAGGCGTGACAAAGGTTGATTTCTTGATCCAAACGCCAAACTTGGTTCTCCATCCTGTCGAGCTGGTGTGAAATGTCCGGAGTGGACATCTCATAAGTTCTAACATCATTTGTATATCTTGGTACATCTGACCTATTCCAAGTTTGGGAATCATTCCTAAAGTAATCATTTCTGTTTTGAATTTGGGGAGTTCTAACAAAGGGAGTTACATATCTGGGCGAGTCATTACTGGATTGTGGATTCTCTCTTATTTTTACCAGTCTGTGAGCTTGATTAAGCCAAGCAATTGGGTCAGCAGGGGAATTAATGGTCATTAATGATTTTAGTTCTCCGGGGAGGCCATCAGTTAAACCCTCCATGATCATTTCACTTCTTAAATTTAACTTTTTTCCGATTTGTAATTTTTCCCTGAAATATTTTGTAATATCATCGTTTACATTAAATTTTAACCCTGCAAAATCACTAAAGGTAGTTAAGGTAGGGGTGAAAAAAATGCTCTTTTAACAGAGTTACTAATTCTGTAAAATTATTAACTTGATAACAATTTTGAATATAAACGTTAAGTGCGTTGAATTAAAACGTTAAGAAAATTTTTTTAGTTTCCAATCATCATCTTTGTTTCCTTCGATACATTTTTTATTAAAATAAGATAACCATGAATCTATATCAATAAAACCTTCCTCAAAGGGCACAATGTTAATTTCGTTTTCAACATTCGGGATTCTAAAAGAATCGTCATGTTCGACATTTACTTTGGAAGTGGTCATTTTGTTTTTACTTTTACAATACCAGAAAATTACAAAAATAATATAATTACTGATCTGCTTACACACCAATTTTTGTACTGTAAATTGCAATACTTAATGAAAAATTTGAGAGTAAAACACTTTGATGGTGATCTTGAAAAATAGATTATTGGAGCTTCCACGATTCCACTGTGCAGCGTTCGGCGTTCACACAGGGATCAAGGCAAAAATGTAAAAAAAATTTCACAATCTTGAATATTTGGAGTTGAATACGGGTGTATCACAAGATGGCGCAGTCCGAGACGGGAAAAAATGGTGAGGTCAGGCGGGAAACAAAAGTCGCAATCAAAACTGGAACGAACTGGAAAAAGGGCATCATCACTTGCTTCAATGTAGTAGATTTCATGATTTTGGATGAGGAACGTTTTAGCTTTGGTCATTTCAAGCTGGTTAATTCAGGAACGCATGCGGGATTCGAAACCAAAAAACTGTAGAACAATGGCGTCTTCATTTCTCACATCGCAGTCGCAATCTCAGGCGTGACAAAGGTTGATTTCTTGATCCAAACGCCAAACTTGGTTCTCCATCCTGTCGAGCTGGTGTGACGTCCGGATGGACATCTCATGAAATAAGAGCATACATCGTGGCCGGAAAATAATAAACTCAGCTCAGGAACAAACTAATTTATTAAGAAGTAAAGCAACACATCTTAATCCGTTCGGAGCCAGCCCGCGTCTCTCCAAAAAAGCGCGAAAAATAGAATTAGGTGAAAGAGGTTGCCAGAATTGGCGGAGGAAGTTAGTATGTGGAAGGCGGAGCGTTTACGTCAAGACAAGAAGGACGGGTTACCATGGCAGAGATGAAGTACAGAATAGACGATTATAGGTAGTTAGAAATATTATCACACACGCACATATATATATATATATATATATATATATATATATATATATATATATATATATATATATATATATATATATATATATATACAGTTAAATATGAATTGTTTTCAAAAAGCACCGAACCTTTGGTTGGTAAAATACATTTGTTTCATATAACATAAATTTAATCTCCTTCAAAGCATTTCCCTTGGTATTATACCCATCACAGTGATATTACTATTGTTGGAAATACTTCTGCATGTAATTAAATTTATTTAATTTTAATAAGTATTATACAGAAATACCAAGTGTCTATATATGAAATAAACCTACAAAATAAAATAAAAAATGCTAAACATGTATAGAAAAAAAAGGCTAAATAAAAAAAATCTGGAGTGGCTCCACTCGACTTTCTGAACACTGACGATACTGAGCATTTAATTACACCGTCATTTCTGTTGTAGATGTTAAAACTATTTTACAACACACAAAAAAAATCGGTTGCAAAATTTGACTCCCACAGACAGGTGAGTTACATAAAATTTTGAGGTAATCTTACGAAATTCAGCATGAAAAAAACAGCTCTCTTTCAAGAAAGTAATAAATATTTCACTATGAAATTAACCATTAATAAAAAGACATTATAATGAGATAACAAAGAAAAAAATTTAATAATAGCTTACTAAATATAAGTTGTAAAATTTTTAGGTTGCTAAATGCTTCTTTTTCTTTTGTACCCAACCAGCTAAATTTTACTGCCAATTGAGTTGTCATTATTTTGAACAGCATCCGCTGTGGCAAGTTTCCTAGGCTTATGCCACCGGTCTAATTACTTCATACTAAAAAAAATAAATAAACGTAGAATATAAATCTGAATTCACAAAATGTGCAATCGAAATACAGTGCTGAAAATGTGAAAATATGCAACAAAATATGAGAGAAAAATTAAAGCAAACAAATCATAAATAATGCTTTAATATAACTGAAAATATAATGATCAAAAGTAAACTAAAATATAAATTATACAACAAGGACGTGCCACTAACAACACAATATATTTACTAGAATATATTTTGTAACATTCAAAAACTTGTCTATTAAAATGAACAACTAATGTTACTTCTATACCATAAAATTTTTCTATGAACTCGAATAGGAAAATATTGCTGATCTACAATTTCACTGATCAAATACTCTATTTACTAGCTATAGTAAGATTTATCAGCTTTTCTTAACAATTTCGTAATTTAACATTGTGTTTTGTTATATAGTGTTTCGGGTATGGCAAAATAAGAGAAATTTACATTTTAAGAAAACTGCAAAAATAACATTTACCTTATTTTTTTGCATTATAAACAACAAATTACACATAAAATGCTCCTATTTTGTAAAATTCCCCTTCTTTACTTTCTTAAACAGTAATTTTTTTCTTTCTAGATGCTCTCAGGAATTTCCTGCGTGTCTTTGATTTCATTTGACTTTGACGTATTGAATAAATATTAGACTAATCTTGTAAAACATTAATTTCATAGTTTGAATCTTTATTGTAAGCAAATTAATATGCATAATGGAACAAAGTTATATAATTATATATTTTTATTGTAGCACTAATTTGAAGCAACATTGAATTCTTATTAAAAGTTACAATTTATATGTTAACAGAATGAAGAAATAAGCTATTTCTTCATTCTGTTAACATATTCTACTTGGCATATTCCGAAATAAAATGCAAAAGAACAACAAATTATTTCATACAGATTTCACACCTTAAAGTTACAAATTCTAACATTTAGTTTGCACTAGTTATTATACTGTTAAATGCTTTATAAAGTGCAACTAAAACTATTTATTAGTACATCTAAAATCATCTCTCTCTATATATTTATATACATAATTATCTCATAGAAATTTCACATCTTAAAAAGTTGCAAATTCTAACATTTAGTTTGCACTAGTTATTATACTTTTAAATGCTTTATAAAGTACAATTAAAACTATTTATTAGTACAGCTAAAATCAGTAATACATATATATATATATATAGGGACACACACATATATATGTATAAATATATAATTTTTTTCATAGAAATTTCTCACCTTAAAAAGGTTACGAATTCTAACATTCAGTTTGCACTAGTTATTACACAATGATTTATAAAGTGCAACTGAAACTATTTATTAGTACAACTAAAATCAGTAATACAAATACACACACACACACACACACACACATATATATATATATATATATATATATATATATATATATATATATATATATATATATATATATATATATATTGTTTACTTCTGTAGCTTAAATTAAACGATTGTTACTTCAACATTAATAGCCATGAATGCAATTATTTTCTACCTAAAACTATATAAATTATACGATAAATAATGCTCAAAAATATTAATTTAGTCATTCAGTAATAGTTCAATAAGACTAAAAACACTACGTGTGAAATGTTTTGATATATATGCAACACATTACTAATATTGATCGCTTCAATTTGAAATTTATTATGTCTTGCAAAGGATAAAATTAAACTGACGGACGCTTAACAGTGATCTTCTGCATTGTTACGTTATTACTTAGAATAAAAATTCTCGATAATATAACATACTTAAGCAGAAGTAACATAAATCACTGAAGAGTGCATATGTTGATAGTCAGCAATTAAGCCTACTCCACGATGAAGTAATGAAAAAGAAGTAATACATGTTTTAAATATTAGTAATATTAAGATTACAGTGAAAAAGGGTACCTACGTTTATTCGAATTATTCCAAAATCTTCTAATAAAACTGCGCCGTAGCTTTGTTTTGGTATAGAACAGATCCAAATGAAGAATTCAGTTGCACCTCCTGAACAAATAACAGTAGCAGTGTATAGTTTGTTCATCAGGGTATAGATGGCGCTTTTGGACGAAGCTTCTCTATAAGAGCTCTATAAGATGTCTATATCAGTACCTTTTATAGACGCCGACCATAGAGGCTTCATCTATTAGAGATCGAAACTTAGACGACTTATAGATGTATATAATACGTCTTAGATTTCTAATAGACGTCGAAATGAAGCACGACTATTAGACATCTATTTTTTTCATCTTCTAGAGTTCTATAGTACGTCCTGGATGTCATGGATGGATTTCGAGCTCTGATAGACGAGCGTTAGCTCTGTGTGGTTGTGTGGGTTGGGTCGTAGTCGGGGAAGTTAGCTATTTCTTCGTTGTCTATTGAATATAATCTATTGTAGAAGTTAGATGTGAGATCTTTAATGTGTTGCCGAATGGGTTCGATTCTCGGATCCCTGTGGATAAGTACGTTTTTAAGGTACCAGGGAGCCTTCCAAATACCGCGGAGTGCTTTATTTTGAATTGTCTACAATCGCTGGATATGGGTGTCAACCGCTCAGCCCCAAACAGGAATCAAATTCGTATAACTTTGACCAAATCTAATTATAAATTTAGAAAATTAATATTTCTGGAAACCATACAGCTATCATAAGTATGTATAAATAATTTTTAAAATGCAAGATTAGATGAAATTCTAAAATGAGTTTTGCATTTACTACAATTCGCATATAAAAATGACAAATAATAAAAATCTATATAATAATGACAAATAACATGTCTTCATTTCCTTATAACTACACATGGGGCCATGTTACAAAGTGCAGAACATAATAAAAAGACATTTTCAATGTATGGCTTATGACACAATTAATTTACCAATCAAAAACATTTTTTGATCGAAGGCCTGTATACACAGAAATATTTCCTGAATTATCTAAAATGGAATTTGGAAACCATACACCTACCCAGTGAGACAAAAGTTTAGAAAAGGATCCAAATTAGTAAATAAAGTACGGATGTTTAAAGCTAAAAACTGAAAAGTCAAATTTAGAGAAATGCACTAGACGCAAATATATGAAAGTAACCATTCAGTTGTAATTCATAAATCTTAAATCTAGATACAAACAACATTTTCAGTATTTAAATGCAACTAAATATGACATACCAATTCAATTCTGATTTATAATATGAAGATGATCTTCTTAGATCTACAGTGCTAAAATGCTGTAAGAGAAAATATGAATAATTAAGTGAGCATAATTTATTTTTTATGATTAAAAAATTAATCTACAGTGGCTCCCAAAAGTGTTCGTACACTTACGATTTTCAATGAAATGGGGGTCAATTCATTGATTAAAATGAATATTTCAGAATGGGTATTTAATAAGAAGATCTGTAATCTATTCTTAACAAAACTACATGAAATATTTTGAAAACATAGTAAAACTTTATTTTTAAGAAACCAATAATCCAAAAGTAACAAAAACTTTATCTCACAAAAGTCATCGTACTCTTGTAAAAAATCTCTACATATTAGTAAATATTCTAATTTTTCGTTAAAATAATATTTAGTAGGATATCCTTTAGCATCCACAACAGCTTTTAAACGTCTGGGAATAGATTCCTTTAGTTGTTTTACAATTTTTGCATCAATGTTCCTCCATTCTTCCATCATAATTGTTTTTAGTTCACTTTTCGTGTGAATGTCGTGTTTCCGTACTCGAACCTCCAGTTCTCTCCAAATATGTTCTATTGGGTTTAAATCTGGCGATTGAGGTGGTGTTTTCAAAACTTGTGGACAATTATAGAGACACCAGATGCGAACGTTGAGAGCCGTGTGCTTAGGATCGTTATCTTGATAAAAAACAAAGTTGATTTCAATACCCAAATTTTGAGATGACAATTTTAAATTGTCTCTAAAAATATTTATAAAAACAGCATGATTCATTATGCCATCAATAAATACCAAATTTCCTAGTCCTGATGCTGACATTCACCCCCACACAAGGATACCTCCACCGGCATGCTTAACTGTTCCTACTAAGTTCTTGAGATTAAGTTCTTCATTTTTTTCTTCTTCGTACAATTATACGCCCATCAGCACCAAAAATGTTCATCGGAAAATAAGACATTATTCCAATAGATTCGGGACTTATTTATCATTGATAGTGCGAAGGGAAGCCTAAACTTTGTTTTTCTCACTCGCAAAAAATTTTCTATGGGCAGAACGCCCATGTAATCCAGCTGTTCTGAGAACTCGTCAAAAAATTTCAGGTGAAATTGAAGTAGAAAATGTTTCATTGAATTCTGCAGAAACTTTTACAGCACTCAAACGTGAATTTTTCACAAATTTTTTAATTATAAATCTCTGATCACGTTTTGTTAACTTTGCCGGACAGCCTTTTCTTACCTTGTTTTCTATCCAATTTTCTTCTTTAAAGCGTTTTTTCATATACTGCACAGTAGAATGGGATAAATTAAGTAATTTAGCAATATTCCGAACTGATTTACCACTACTATGATGAAAAATAATCAATTTTCGAATGCTGTTTGTTGTTTCTTTACGACTACGAGCCATTTTTAAATAATAAATAGAATATTACGAAGTAGGCAAGCAAAAATTAAAGCCAAACGATATTTTAAATGCCACTACAATTCAGAAATAAAAATAAAGCGCCAGACGATAATATTAATTATGAAATTATCCGAAAATATTTCAGTGTACGATGACTTTTGTGAGATAAAGTTTTTGTTACTTTTTGATTATTGGTTTCTTAAAAATAAAGTTTTCTATGTTTTCAAAATATTTCATGTAATTTTTTTAAGAATAGATTATGGATCTTATTATTAAATACCCATTCTGAAATATTCATTTTAATTAATGGATATACCCCTATTTCATTGAAATTCGTAAGTGTACGAACACTTTTGGGAGCCACTGTATATATATAAAACATTTCCGTAACTGACTCATTCATTCATCCACTGACTGATTGACATACAACGCACAGACCAAACCGCTGGACCTAAAAGGCTGAAATTTTCCATGGCGATTCTTCTAATAGTGTAGGGGTGCACTAAGAAAGATTTTTCAAAAATTCTTCTTAGATTTTTTAAAATTAAATTTTTAAGCTGTTTTTTAAACTTTTGTTACGTTTGCATTTAAAATAATACATTGAGGGTTATAAAATTTATATCACGAGAAAGATCATAAAAATTCCTTCAAAATGAAATTTTTTTCGAATCTTTATCTCCATTTCTCGATTTTTGGTGAATTTTTAAAGATTAATTTTTAGAATTTAATTTATTAAATGCTGATCACGTGATTTCTTTTTCTGGTACTTTCAATAAATTTATCGTCACGTGCGTAACAACTAAATAGACAAAAAAAATTATTTTTTCTCTTTCTAATGCAGCAGACGATTGGATATTATCCAAAAAAATGCATATCCCTTACGATTTTTTTATAAATATATATATATAGATAGATATATATTTTACATCAATTGTATACATTGATCATCGCATTTATTATGAATATATATATTTATTTTTTGGCATAAATTGCATACCTTGACCGTTGTATTTAATTTGAATGTACTCCGTAGCGAAGCGCGGGTTTTCAGCTAGTTCATAATAAAGACTGATTATTCAGACTTTTTGATTTCTACACCATGGGAAGATTACAGCACAAGGCATGTTATCCCCTTTAATACAAGTAGAGAAGAATATCTACTTTCAGTCTATTTTCCTCCGAAAAACTAATACTAAGCAAGCACCATGCTGTAAAACCGACAAATTTATACCTATATAACTCCTCCAGAACCTGTACGTATTTTTACGTTTCTTACTCACAACAAAGAAGTTTCAAAATTGTAGGAAATGCAGCTAATGTGTCATCGAAGACAAAAAACCATTCAGATAGTTTCAAGAGAGCAGAAGATGATACATTCAAATATTTCTTGTCAAAAAAAAGTTCAGACAAGTTAAGTACTCACGCGAGAAGCAGAAAATGAAGTAGTAAGCAGCAGAAAACTGCCCGCATGAATATGTCAAGCTGTCAAATTATTGAAAAGCTAACACAACTGAAAAAAAAGTCAAGGTTTGGGAATACAATGGCGTGTAATGTGCAGCAGCAATTGTAAGGTAAATATGTAAGTTGAAACTAAAGCTCAAATTAAAAAAGGAAGTAAAAGTAAGAGCGAATTATTGGAGCGAAAATAAATAGGCACGTGCCGAAGTTCAAGCAAAAGAGATGCCGTTTTTTAAAAATATGTTGATTAATGCAGTAGAATATGAGAAATTTTGTTGAATTTAAAGGTGTTGACATTTATTTTCTTACGAAAAATAATATCTCTGTCCTGATATATGATGACGGTAATTATATTTTTTAATATATTAAGTTGAATAAATATGTATATACAGGAAATTTATAAAATTAGCTAGTCTGGATTAAAATTCCGATTCCGTATATATATATATATATATATATATATATATATATATATATATATATATATATATATATATATATATATATATATATATATATATATACATGTATATATATACATATATATATATATATATACATATATATATATATACATATATGTATATATATATATGTATATATATATATATATATATATATATATATATATATATATATATATATATATATATACATATATATATACATGTATATAGATATATATATATATATACATATATATATATATACATATATATATATATATATATATATACATATATATATATACATATATGTATATATATATACATATATATATATATATATATATATATATATATATATATATATATATATATATATATATATATATATATATATATATATATATATATATATAATTAATTGAAAATCGTTATTTATTGCAGAAAGCCAATTCGGAAAATGGAAAAGAGGAAATTTCTGCACTACGCCATGTCTCACAAAGGGCTGTCGTCCAAATCAAGAAGATATATTGCAATATAAAAAGAAAATCTTTTATACTGGGGTGTGTTTCCAGCAGACTTAAAGGGATTTAAATTAATATGCAATTGGCATCTATGTAGTTTATGAAATTTTCTTTCCAAGGTGATTAAAATTTTAATAAATCGCATTTCCTTTAAGTTTGAAATGTTTGATACTTGGAATCAAAATTTGAAGTAAGATTAGTTTACTTGACATAAATTTTCTTTATATACATATACTTACTCAACTTAATATATTAAAAGACATAATTACAGTCATCATAAATCAAGACAGACACATTACGTTTCAGAAGAAAATGAAAATAAACAACTTCAAAACTCAACTAAATTTTTCATATTCCAACACATTCATCAACTTATTTTAAAAAATTCATCTCTTTTGCGTGAACTTGGAGACGTGCCTAATTATTTCCACTCCAATAATTTGATCTTTCAATTACTTCCTTTTTTAATTTGAGCTTTAGTTTCGACTTAAATATTTACCTTAAATTCTTGCTGTACATTACGCGTCATTGTATTTCCAAACCTTGACTTTTTTCAGTTGTGTTAGCTTTTGAATAATTTGACGGCCTGACAGATTTATGCCGGCTTTTCACTGCAATTTCTACTTTTATTTTCTGCTACTCGCGTGATGACTTAACTTGCTTTAATTTTTCATTCGACAAGAAATATTTGCCTCTTCTTCTCTATTGTAACTAACTGAATATCTTTATGTATTCCGTGACACATCAGCCGCATTTTCTCCATTTTGAAACTTCTTTGTTCTTAGTAAAAACCGTAAAATAAGGTACAGAGCATAGATGAGTTAAGTAGGTATAATTATCTCAGTTTTTAAATATTCTGATAACATTTTTCTGTCAATTTATTAATATTTGAAACCTTGATTAGTTTGTAAATAACTGAATAGCTTTATATCTCTCGTGACACATCAGCTGCATTTTCTCCATTTTGAAACTTCATTGTTCTTAGTAAAATCCGTAAAATAAGGTACAGAGCATAGATGAGTTAAGTAGGTATAATTATCTCAGTTTTTAAATATTCTGATAACATTTTTCTGTCAATTTATTAATATTTGAAACCTTGATTAGTTTGTAAATAACTGAATAGCTTTATATCTCTCGTGACACATCAGCTGCATTTTCTCCATTTTGAAACTTCTTTGTTCTTAGTAAAAACCGTAAAATAAGGTACAGAGAATAGATGAGTTAAGTAGGTATAATTATCTCAGTTTTTAAATATTCTGATAACATTTTTCTGTCAATTTATTAATATTTGAAACCTTGATTAGTTTGTAAATAACTGAATAGCTTTATATCTCTCGTGACACATCAGCTGCATTTTCTCCATTTTGAAACTTCATTGTTCTTAGTAAAATCCGTAAAATAAGGTACAGAGCATAGATGAGTTAAGTAGGTATAATTATCTCAGTTTTTAAATATTCTGATAACATTTTTCTGTCAATTTATTAATATTTGAAACCTTGATTAGTTTGTAAATAACTGAATAGCTTTATATCTCTCGTGACACATCAGCTGCATTTTCTCCATTTTGAAACTTCTTTGTTCTTAGTAAAAACCGTAAAATAAGGTACAGAGCATAGATGAGTTAAGTAGGTATAATTATCTCAGTTTTTAAATATTCTGATAACATTTTTCTGTCAATTTATTAATATTTGAAACCTTGATTAGTTTTTAAATAACTGAATAGCTTTATATCTCTCGTGACACATCAGCTGCATTTTCTCCATTTTGAAACTTCATTGTTCTTAGTAAAATCCGTAAAATAAGGTACAGAGCATAGATGAGTTAAGTAGGTATAATTATCTCAGTTTTTAAATATTCTGATAACATTTTTCTGTCAATTTATTAATATTTGAAACCTTGATTAGTTTGTAAATAACTGAATAGCTTTATATCTCTCGTGACACATCAGCTGCATTTTCTCCATTTTGAAACTTCTTTGTTCTTAGTAAAAACCGTAAAATAAGGTACAGAGCATAGATGAGTTAAGTAGGTATAATTATCTCAGTTTTTAAATATTCTGATAACATTTTTCTGTCAATTTATTAATATTTGAAACCTTGATTAGTTTGTAAATAACTGAATAGCTTTATATCTCTCGTGACACATCAGCTGCATTTTCTCCATTTTGAAACTTCATTGTTCTTAGTAAAATCCGTAAAATAAGGTACAGAGCATAGATGAGTTAAGTAGGTATAATTATCTCAGTTTTTAAATATTCTGATAACATTTTTCTGTCAATTTATTAATATTTGAAACCTTGATTAGTTTGTAAATAACTGAATAGCTTTATATCTCTCGTGACACATCAGCTGCATTTTCTCCATTTTGAAACTTCTTTGTTCTTAGTAAAAACCGTAAAATAAGGTACAGAGCATAGATGAGTTAAGTACGTATAATTATCTCAGTTTTTAAATATTCTGATAACATTTTTCTGTCAATTTATTAATATTTGAAACCTTGATTAGTTTGTAAATAACTGAATAGCTTTATATCTCTCGTGACACATCAGCTGCATTTTCTCCATTTTGAAACTTCATTGTTCTTAGTAAAATCCGTAAAATAAGGTATAGAGCATAGATGAGTTAAGTAGGTATAATTTTCTCAGTTTTTAAATATTCTGATAACATTTTCCTGTCAAATGATTAATATTCGAAACATTGGATGGCTTTTAACTAACTGAATAGCTTTATGTCGTTCGTGTTGGTTCAGCTGCATTTTTTCAATCTTTACACTTTCTTGTACTTAGAGAAGCAAAATTACATTTAGTGTCCGGTTGGGTTAAATGGGTATAATTTTCACAGATTTTAAATACTCTGTTAACATTTTCTATGAAATGTTTAAGTTTTGAAACCTTGGTTGGTTTGTAACTTACTGAATAATTCTATGTTGGTCATACCACTTCAGCTGTATTTTCTCCATTTTGAAACTTCTTTACACTTAAAGAGAATCATAAAATCCCGTTTATTGTCCGGTTGAGTAAAGTGAGTATACATTTCAGAGTGTTTAGGTATTCTAATAACATTTTCCTGTCAAACGTTTTATATTTGAAACATTGGTTGATTTGTAACTAATTGAACAGCTTTGTCTTCCGTGATACCTCGGCATTATTTTCTCATTTAAAAATTTTTCTGTGCTTAGAAAGAGTCGTAAAATTACACATAGGTTAATTGGTAAACTGGGTACCAACTTCCCAATTTTTAGTTAATCTGATAGCATTTTTCTGTCAAATGTTTAATATTTGAAACCTTGGTTGGTTTGTAACTACAGAATAGGTTAATGTCTTTTGTTACACTTCAGCTGTATTTTCTCCATTTTAAAATTTCTTAATACTTACAAAGAGTCATTGGGTTAAATATGTGCAAATTACCCATATACTTCTTTGTACTTAGAAAGATTCGTAAAATTACATACAGAGTCTAGTTGGGTTAAATGGGCACAAGTTTCATAGATTTTAGATATTCTGATGACATTTTCCTGTCGAATGTTTCTTATTTGAAACCTTGGCTGGTTTGTAACTAACCGAATGTCTTTATGTCTTCCGTGACACTTCAGCTGCCTTTTCCCCATTTTGAAACTTCTTTGTTCTTAGCAACGGCCGTAAAAGTATATAAAGTTTCCGGTTGTGTTGAATGGGTAAATATTTTATAATTTTTTGATATTCTAATAAGAATTTACTGTCAGATGTTTTGCATTTGAAACTTCGATAGGGTTTTCTTGTCATTTGATATTACGAGAATGAGAAAAGACTTTTACTAAGACAACATATATGACTGTGAGACTTGTTTCACAGTTATGTATACGTACAATTCAAATCAATCTGAAGCAGGGGGAAATGGATAAAATGTGGGGTGAAATAAGTAAATAATAATTTAATAGCCAAAATTGCAAAAGACAAATATAAAGAGAATATATAAATTACGAACTATTAAAAACTATTTTCGAGACTTTAAATATACACCAAGGAAGTTATTGAAAATTCCATTTGCTTTTAAAAATTACCTTTGGCTGTATCAAAATTATTTGACATCCAATATTTATTGACAAAAATCCCATTAATATATGATTTATATTAACTTTCTGTTCTTTATGTACCTCTTAAAATGATATCTGTTATGAAATCATATGTAGGGTCTGGTTTGGTTAAATAGGTTCCAATTTACAATTTTTAGATAATCTGATAACATTTTCCTGTTAAATGTTTAACATTTGAAACCTTGGATGGTTTGTAACGTACTGACTAGGTTGATGTACTTCGTAACACTACAGCTGTATTATCTCCATTTTAAAATTTCTTTGTACTTGTAAAGAGTCATAGGGTGAAATGTGTACCATTTACCTATATACTTCTTTACGAGAATGAAACGCAATTTGTAATTACAAAAATGAAAAAAATAATTTTATAATTATGAGACAATATATAGGGTAAGTATGCCTAATATTAGACCTTGCCTAATATGAGACCCCAGCTCACAGGACGTATCAAGAGCAGCCGCCTGGCAACTGGAGCGTAAAACAGTAGTCTATTGCATCATTCGTAATCGGTAAGTCAGTCGACTGTTTGCAAGCGCACACAAAGGTGCAGTATATTTGTTTTCCCGAATGTGTGCTCGTCTAATTTTTTGCATCACCATTTTCATTGGCTGTTTTCACCTTCAAGGTAATACTGTTATTAAAACTGTTAGTATTGTATAGGTAGCTATAAATATGGAGTGTAAACACGCCTGTTTGTTTTTAAGCTAACATCAATCCTAACCTAAAAATTTCCTTGGTGTGTTCAACAACATGGCCATGCCGAATATGAGACCCCTAAGCATGCCTAATATGAGATAGGGTCTCATATTAGGCATTTTAGTTTTCACTCTCACAGCCTTGTTTCCTCTGAAGCTGCAGATGCAATGGCGCCCAGGAGAAATCCACAATCATGTAGCAGTAGTGTCAATGCGGAAGATATTGATCAAACAACAAGTTTAAACCAGTTCTTAGTGACTCCTGAAGAATTAAATCCCTTGCCTACGTTACCTGAGAAAAACAACTTGAAACCGAGTAGATCCCGTAAAGCCGATATTATCACATCATCGCACTATAAAAATAAATTGATTGATAGCATTAATAAAAAAAACTGCAGCATATTCGAAAAAAACTTCATTTCCTACAAGGAAAATAAAGGAATAGACCTAAAAGATAAGAAATCAAAGGATAAACAAGGAAAAGGAGATCAAGATAAAAAAGAAAATGATAAGGAAACAATAAAGGGAAATGGCAAAGGGGTCCCTACAGGAAGGGGAAAATTAAGGATGGATTAAAATACAACACTAGTTAAAAAACAGAGAACGAATAAACCTAATTATAGCTATGATGATCTCAGCTTAATTGAAGATGATGAAAAATTTTCTCTCTATGACACCAGTTATGATAACATTGATGAAAATGACACTGAACGCCTTTTTGTGGTTGTTTATTTTCAGAAGACAAACGGGGAGAGCAGTGACGTCAATGTAAAAGGTGTTTCAGGTGGGTCCTTGAAGATTGTGGAGCTGACGAACTTTTTATTTGTAAACAATGTGAAAAGTTTGAATCTAAAAACAAAAAGTAAACAAAACCTGCAGAGTAAACCAACTAATTTGTTTAAAATATGACTTTTCTTTTTCACCTATTAGTCTATATAGGCAACTGTTATCTAATTATTGTGTACAGTTTTGTTTTTCACGAACTTTTCAGTAATTGTAATTCATTTTTAGAGTTGTAGAATGGGGGGTCTCATATTAGGACTACTTTTTTCAGACCCCCAAAATGGAACACTTGTGTTTATAATTTCTTACAAGTAAAATTGCAAGGTTATTTTCATTTTCTGTCACTGTTATATGTAGTTAAATATATGCATTAAAAAGATATCAAGTTGGTACTATAATCCCTCACTTACTTTCCTAGTTATATATGAAAATCAAAAGGGGTCTCATATTTGGCATACTTAAATGGAAAATATACAGGTTGTCTCAAAAACCTTGATACATTTTAAAAATTTATAAAACAAAGTATACAAGGTAGGAAATGGAAATTCACAGATGTGTTACCGAATATATTTGAGTTTTTTCTATGTCAAAAAAGTTCAACAGAGGGCGCTAGTTGTTCCATGAAAGTAAAAGTTGAAAAATGGCTAAAGTTGTAAATCGTTATTTTTCTGTCCCACAAATTTCTTACTTACATCCCAAAATCATTTGGTAACAAGATGGTGCACTGCCTCACTGGGGAATGATTTTACGAGCCTTTTTTAATGAGGAATTTCCAAACAGTTGAATTGGACGAGATGGTCCTATCCAATGGCCGCCTCGATCTCCAGACACATCTTGACTTTTCTTTGGGATTTGTGAAAGACAAAGTTTATTCGACAAAAGTGGGCAGTCTTAAAGAACTGAAAAAAACGCATAATTGCTGCAATTTTATGTGTTACGGAATACATTTTGGAACGCACATGGGCTGAAATGGCTTACCGAATGTATATTCTCCGCGCCACAAACGGAGCACATATTGAAATTTATTAACTGTACTAAAAATAACTCTAATACATAAGGTAACACGTACGTGAATTTCTTGCTCCCACTATGAGTACTTTTTTTATATAAATTTTTATTATGTGCCAAGGTTTTTAAATTACGAACTGTAAAATACTAGGTTTGAGAATTTAATTAAATAGATGCTATTCAAAATTCTATTTGCTTTCAAAAACTACCTTTTTCTGTATCAAATGTATTTGACATCCAATATTTTTTTAATAAAATGCCATTGATATATAATTTATATTAACTTTTTGTTCTTTATGTACCTCTTAAAATCATATCTGTGTAAATGTTGTTCCGTAAATGGCAAATTACAAATATTTTCAGTTAATAATTAACTTTTATAGAAAGCTTGTGTTCTCTATAAATAAACCAGCAGCCACGTTAATACCAGAAGGAATGTTGTGTATGCTTTATGTGGGTAGAGCACTAACTAAGGCTCGTCACCCCTGCACTAAACATCTTTATTTATATACTCGTCCTAAAATTAATTTTCACCGGAATTCTCGAAATACTTGCATCGTAATAACGCAATTCAATAGTTTCATATATCAACAGTTAATTCCTGAAAGAAAATAAGTCGTAACATAGGGTATGTTAGACTGCAGACAAACAAAGAATAGTTAAATGTGTGAAAGTATTATTGCTCAAAAACTATCAGGCTGTAGTATTTTATAATTTGTTATAGCAAACGCTTCTGGCGTCGTAAATCATTGTTTCACTATATATAACTACAAATTAACAATATTTGAAAAGATATAATTGAGATTCTCTCGGAAGCTGTCTGTGTCTAGAAGAATTTTCAGAATCGGTAGTTGATTTGTAACTAGTTTACGAGTGTTATATATCACGAAGAAAAGTATTTTCCAAGACTGGCCTTGGGGATAAACAGTCTGTTTATCCTCATAAGAATTTGATTAGATGTTTTAACCTGTGAATTATATATATGAATAAATTCTATTCATATATATATATATATATTTATATATATATATATATATATATATATATATATATATATATATATATATATATATATATATATATATATATATGTGTGTGTGTGTGTGTGTATATATATATAAATACACTCATGGACAAAAAAATTAGCTCACCAAGAAATAATTGCGGGATCGTAACGAAACTTGCAATGAAGGTACATGTCGGCGAGATATGCAAATGATTAGAAATGCAGCGTGATTGCGCATTACGTATAGCCGGTAGAGGGCGTTGAATATCGTACTCTGTGGAGTATAAAACAGGTAACCAAAGCTTGTTAGAGTGTGCTGAATCATTTACAAAGGAAGAGCTGAGATAGACATGTCATTACGCCGTGTTCGAAGACAATATAAGCAGTTGTCGCAGTTTGAGAAGGAGAGAATCGTCGGGATGATGAAAGCTGGGTGGTCAGCTAGGCGAGTAGCTCGTCAATTAGGCCGCTCTGATTGTGTTGTGAGGAGGTGTTGGGACCAGTGGACCCGAGAGATGTCATGCACACGAAGACCAGGCTCAGGACTCCGTCGACAGACCAGTCGTCGAAAAGACCGCCACATCGTAAGAAATGCACGCGTACAGCCAACTTCTTCATCGGCCGCCATCCAGGCACAGGTAGCTCCTTCACTAGGGGCCTCTGTGTCTTATCGAACCATACTAAGGCGCCTTGCTGAAGGACAGTTGGTATCGCGGTGCCCATTACGTGTGCTGCCCTTGACGCCCACCCATCGACGCCTCCGTTTGGAGTTTTGCCGCGCACGAGGAAACTGGACTGCAGCGGAATGGAACCAGGTCGTCTTTAGCGACGAATCCAGATTCAATCTCGGCAGTGATGACAATCGTGTTCGTGTGTGGAGAGCCCGTGGTAAACGCTTCAATCCTGCCTTTGCTGTACAGCGACAAATCGCTCCCACAGCTGGTGTGATGGTATGGGGTGCCATTGCTAAACAATACACGGTCACCCCTAGTATTGTTCCGTGGCACCATGACAGCCCAGCGGTATGTTCATGAAATCATGCAACCACATGTGTTGCCACTCATGCAACGGCTCCCAGGAGCCATTTTTCAACAAGACAATGCTCGGCCTCATACGGAAAGGGTGTCACAAGACTGTCTCCGCACTGTTACTACCCTTCCTTGGCCTGGTCGATCCCCATATTTGTCTCCAATCGAGCATATCTGGGATCATTTGGGACGACGAGTTGGGCATCCCACGAGTTTGAACGAACTAGAGGCAAGGTTACAGCAAATATGGAACGAAATGTCTCAAGACATCATACAGAACTTGTATGACTCAATGCCCGATCGTATCGCATCGTGCATTAGCGCTAGAGGGGGTCCAACGGAGTATTAACTCCTCCTTTCTTTTTCCTTTTTCTCTGAAATAAATTATCCTTTTTCTTTGATTTTCTTATCATTTACTTATATCAAAGTAGTCATTACGTATGTAAAATTTCGTTTCATTTTGACGACTCCTTCTTGGTGCGCTAATTTTTTTTGTCCATGAGTGTATATATATATATATATATATATATATATATATATATATATATATATATATATATATATATATATATATATATTTATATATACATATATATACACACACACACATATATATATGTATATATATATATAGTATATATGTGTATATATATATATATATGTATATATATGTATATATATATATATGTATATATATGTATACATATACATATATATATATATATATATATATATGTATGTGTGTGTGTGTGTCAAAATTTTGACGCATTTTCGTCAAAATTATATAATTTTCTGTAATTTCTTTAGTTTATCCCCAGTGGTATATGATTGTAAACATAAGTTTTAAAAAAATTACTTCCTAAAAATTAAGTATGTTTATTATTTAAAAACTTATTATTTTTTGTGCTCTATAAGTTACTTAATTTAGTATGATTGGGATTTTTTTATGATAAAACTTTGTACAGTGTAAAAGATATATTAATTTTTGCACATTTAATGGGGGGGGGGGTTTCCGTATCAGTTTTAACGTTATCCAGCCCCTAATCAATATGACTGGAAATCATTGCCTTAAGTTGATATGTTCATGTATATATATATATATATATATATATATATATATATATATATACAGGGTGTCCCAAAACGACCGCATAAACTCTGCACAGCTAGATTCCTCGGTAGGAGTACATAAAAACTGCCCAAAGAAGCGTTCCTGTACGATCCATAGTTTACGAGAAAAATACGAAAAACAAAGTATGACGTCACTGCCGGTGCAAGAAAAACACTTTATTGGACATATCAACAACAATTATTGCATATCTTCCCAGACGATAATGTTTAAAACGTTCGCCGCGGATATCGCGTCATGCATACGCGCGCGGCATGGAAGGACGTTAAGCCGCCGTTGAACTGGTATTTAAAAGGCTGCATCTTGCAGCTACCGGTAGTCTTCGTATGGTGGCCATGTACTCCGTTCGTGACTGCTGCGACATGTACTTGATGTACGGCCGATGTAATGGAAATGCCTTACGAACTGCTAGGGAGTGTGCCCGTCGATATCCGTCCCGCCGTCCTCCCGATGTCAACGTCATCCGTAGGCTGGACGACAGACTGTGAAATACGTGAAGCGTCTTGCCAACAGACAATCTTCACGATACTGGAAGACCGCGGAGCGGCCTGATGGTAGCACAGGCGGATGCAATACTGCAGCGGGTAGAAGAGACGCCCGATTTAAGCACACGCGCATTAGCCCGTGAGATGACTTCGAGTAAAAGTACTGTGCACAGACTTTTACGGTCTGAGAGGCTACTACCATTTCGGTACACAACCGTGCAAGGTCTGAAACCAGATGACTTTCAGATACGCGTGGCCTTCTGTGAATGGCTGTTGCAGCAACAGAACACAGATAATGGTTTCATCGCACATATCCTGTGGACTGATGAATCATGTTTCACTCGTGATGGGGTATTCAACCATCACAACAGCCATATGTGGTCCGCATGCAGTCCGGCCGTAGAAACATCAGGAACGTTGGTCTCTTAACGTGTGGGCAGGCATACTCGGGGATCGCCTGCTTGGACCATCGCCTGTTGCCTGAACGGCTCTCGGGACAGTCGTACTTGGTGTTTCTCAATGAGATCTTAACCGAGTTCCTCGATGACATACCATTAGCGGCAATACAGGGACTTTGGTTCCAGCATGATGAGGCTCCGGCGTATTTCTGTGCTCCTGTACGTGGTTGGCTGGATATGGAATACTCCGGCCTCTGGATCGGACGTGGGGGTCCAGTTCTATGGCCACCACGTTCGCCAGATCTTACACCGTTGGATTTTTTCCTAAGGGGCCATCTCAAGGAAATGGTGTATCGAGACGTAGTGACAACACAAATGGACTTAGTTGCTCGTCTGCATGCTGCTTCTACTTCGGTGGACTCCGCGATGCTGCAACGTGTGATGACAGCCATTCCACGGCGTGCTTAAGCCTGCCTCGACATGCACGGTGGACACTTTGAACATCTGCTTTAAATTGTGCATGCTGTTGATATGTTCAATAAAGTGTTTTTTCTTGCACTGGCAGTGACGTCATACTTTGTTTTTCGTATTTTTCTCGTAAACTATGGATCGTACAGGAACGCTTCTTTGGGGAGTTTTTATGTACTCGCAACGAGGAATCTAGCTGTGCAGAGTTTATGCGGTCGTTCTGGGACACCTTGTATATATATATATATATATATATATATATATATATATATATATATATATATATATATATATATATATATATATATATATATATATATTTGTAAGCGGTTATTTTGTAGCACCTAGCTAAGACCGTCGTGTCAAAACGAATTCTTTTAGTTTTTTGTCATTTGATTCAGCCATATTAATTATAAACGTTTTTCTGAATATGACACCATGGCGAAACCACTTGTGTTTGATTATGTTTCTTTGCTTTACCCACGGCTGATGAGCCCAGCAAAGACAGATGATTTTCTTGATATCTTTTTGACTTTTTTCAGTCTAATTGCTTGACATTTTGTCTTTTGGGTGTTGATTCACCTATATTTCTATCTTTGGGTGCTAATGCACCTGTGTTTTTGTTCTTTTTGTGTTAGCTGCTAGGCTGCGTTATGCCTAGGCTATAGTATTTGCAAACTTAAGATAAATGATGTGTGTATATATATATATATATATATATATATATATATATATACATAAATATATATATATATATATATATATATATATATATAAATATATATATATATATATATATATATATATATATATATATATATACATAAATATATATATATATATATATATATATATATATAAATATATATATATATATATATATATATATATATATATATATATACATATATGACGAGCTTAAATTCTCGCCCTCCCTCCAAACTCGTTCCCACTAATATTTATAATAAATCTATGCAGTCAGGAACATCGTAGGCCTGTGGAATTAAACACATTTAATGTACAACTAAATCCTTTATTTAAATTACTAATTAATAACCCGATTCAATCTGTGCCATTTTCGATCTCTCATCTCGTGACGCGCGCTACGTCTCAATTCGGAATCCAAGAACGCTATATTAAACCTTTTGTTAAAATCTAAGCGCAAAACCTTCGCGCATGCCCAGTGAAAACTTCTAGAACTCACTCCACGTCAGGCATTATGTAACAGTTTTACTCCTCGACGCCTATGCTTGCTCTAAAAATACATTTGTTCGCCTGCCCACAGACGCGTGTGAAGGTTACATTTCAAAAAGGGATTTTCTTTCCCAATTCACGCGAAGCATTTCGAACTAAGCTCTGTGAAAATGATGGTGCTCTGTGCCAAATAATAAATTATCCTGAAGCCACCTTTAATTTTAACTTGATTAATCCTGACTGGCACACACACACACACACACATATATATATATATACTCTGTCACAAAAAATTCGAGCTACTATCACGAAACTTGGCAGAAATGTAGTCTGGTAAGAGGTATGCAAATGATTAAAATTTCGACACCCATGAGAGAAGTGGAAGCGCGCTATGCGCATATAAGATGCGTAGCAGGGAGAGTTTGAAAGCATTATTGCTCATGCCACAGGGTTATTCAAACAAATCTGTCGACTTGGATGGACGGTATTGTGAATAGAGATGCCTCTGAGACGTAACCGGCGACAGTACGAACAATTGTCGGACTTTGTGAGGGAGCGTATAGTTGGCCTCAGAGAAACAGTTTGGCCGAACAGGCGTATCGGCCGTCACCTCGGGTGGAACGATATGGTAGTCGCTCGGTGTTGGCAACAATGGATCACGGAAGGGATAGTCTACCGTCGAGGAGGGTCAGGGCGTCCCAGGAACACATATGCGTTCGAGGATCGCGCAATCATAAGAGCACGTCCGCAGCAACAACCAAGAATCGCTAGAATCGGTTCGACGCCATTTAACACCTTTCAGACATCCGGTGGTATCAAGGGAAACCATTCGGAGACGACTGGCCGACGCATGTATAAGGAGCCGACGTCCATTAAGACGTCTACCACTGACCCCAGATCATAGGCAGTGTTGATTGGATTTTTGCCAACCTCGGGCAAGCTGGAGTGTGACCGACTGGAGGCGTGTGATCTTCAGCGATGAATTCCGATTCAGTCTCAATGCTGATGACCAGCGCATACGCGTTTGGAGTTGGCCAGGCCACCTGTCCGATCCGGCATTTGTTGTCGAGAGGCATACGGCGATTACACAAAGTGTGACAGTATGGGGGGCGATTTGTTGGGACACAGGATCACCTCTAGTCGTCCTTCAACTCACTTTGACGGCACGCAGTTACGTGGACGAGATTTTAACGCCAGTTGCACTGCCTATGGTATCAAATCGCCCAGGTACCATTTATCAGCAAGACAACGCTCATCCACATACTGCGTGACTATCCCTACAATGTCTTCAAGGATATGACGTACTCCCATGGCCTGCCAGGTCACCAGACCTCTCGCCAATAAAGCACGTCTGGGACGTGCTTGCAAGGCAACTTAAGACGTCCCGGAATACTGGTCCATTAACTGCCAGTTGCAAAGATTATGGCATGATCTTCCGCAGGAGGTCATAGGTGCCCTCGTTGATTCGATGCCACGCCGTGTTTCGGTTTGTATAGCTGCCAGAGGGGGATTTACTACTTACTGATTTGTAACATTTTTCATGCCATATCTTCTTAATAAAACGGTCTGTTCTTCTGAATTTGTAATCATTTGCTTATCTCCTCATACACTACATACATGTTAAGTTTCGTGATAGTAGCTCGTTACATTCTGGGTTCATATATTTTTTTGGGACAGTGTATATATATATATATATATATATATATATATATATATATATATATATATATATATATATATTAACTTGAAGGAATCTCTGAGAATTTGATATGCAATCATTGGTCAAGAAATGGAATCAACATATTTTTTTTTCAATTTCCGGAATTTCAATTTCCAAGAATTTACGTATACAGAGGTAACACATGATAGTTTGTACCGGCATCGTATTTCAGATGTGCACAGGAATCTTAAAATGGAGGGAAATATTTGTTTATAAACTTTAACAGATATACAGCTACGATGGTCCAGAAAATAATGCAAACTTTCAGTGTGAAACATGATTAGATTTTAGAAATTGTATACAAAAATAAACAATTTATTATTTTTTAACGTGGAATTTCATCCCTCCATAACGGTCCTCCGAAAAGCAAAATTTAAGACGCAATAACCGTCCGTCCGTATCTCGCGAGTTATAATTTTGGCAGCGTACCCAACCCAGTCTATATCGCTTGGGCAAGCAGTAAACAGTTAAAAAGGAATGTACAAAAATGCGTCAAAATTTTGACACACCCACATATATATATATATATACACTGAAGTGCCACTGAATTAGGGATACCTACCTAGTAACGAGTTGGGCCTCCTCTGGCCTTGATAACGGCTGCCACACGACGAGGCATAGATTCAACAAGTTTCTGGAAACGTTCCACGGGAATGGCTTGCCAAATATTGGCTAAAGCTGTCCATAATTCAGTAAGGTTCTTTGGTGCTGTGTGATGGCCTTTCACGCCTTGTTCCAAAACATCCCAAAGATGCTCAATAGGATTTAAGTCTGGGCTTCTAGGTGGCCAATTCCTGACAGAGAAGTCAGAGGAATGCTCATCCAAACAGCCAGTAGCCAACCGGGACTTGTGAGAGGTGCAGTTGTCTTGCTTGAAAACTCCATTACCGCGCGGATAACAGAACACCATAAACGGATGGAGGTGATCACCCAGCAACTCTACGTACCGAATTGCATTGAGGGAGGTTGGTACATGCACCAAATTCCCAAACTGTGCCACAAAAAAAACACCCCAGACCATGAATGAGCCACCATGCCCTTGTACAGTTCCAGCCAGGCATGCAGGATCCATGGCTTCATGAGCCTGACGCCATATTTTCAGCCTCCCGTCGGCGTTAAGTAGTCGGAACCGAGACTCATCACTCCATGCTACTCGTTTCCAGTCCTCTACACTCCAGTCTCTGTGCTCTCTTGCCCAGGCAAGACTTGCCAGGCCTGATGGCGAGTATAGAGCAATGGTACTCTCGTAGGTCGACGGCTCCCGAAACCCATACGGTGAAGCGAGCGTTGCACAGTTCGTTTACTGACTGTACGACTGGGTGGTAATTTCAGCTAATGTTTGGCTTCGCTGGCTACGTACAATACGCCTGAGCCGTCTCTCACCACGCACTGCCAAGGCTAATTGTCCTTTGCAGTTTGCCCGATAGCTAGTTTTTTTTCCACCATCCATGTATTATTGGTATACTCTTGACACTGTCGACCTTGAAAATCCTAGCTGTCTGACGATTTCGGAAATTGAATGGCCCATACGTCGCGCACCTACGATTTGTCCGCGATCGAAGGCGTCTAAATCAGTCAGTTTACCCATACTGGCAATTCCAACAACTAATTCAGAACAACCACAGTACGCGCTATATATGCAGTTACCACAGCGCCCTCACTTGCGCATACATGATGCGCAGCGCTACACAGCTTGCATAGGCTTTGCTATCCCTAATTCAGTGGCACTTCAGTGTATATACACACACACACACACACACACACACACACACACACACATATATATATATATATATATATATATATATATATATATATATATATAAAATGCGTCAAAATTTTGACGGTAAAACATGCAAAATTTGATTTTTAAAAAGTATCACATCAAACTGCGCAATACCTAAAGTTAACTGATTAAAAAATAGAGAAAAAAAGCTTTTTACACGACTTGCATAATATTGTGATCCTGCAAATCACTTTATAAATTTAAAATTCAGAAATTACCAATAAATTAATATATGAAAAAAATACATTTGAAAAAGTTATTAGATTTTTAATTAATATACCAATTCCTATCAATATATACGTAACCTAACTAAAGTGCTTGATTCAAAATTAAGGGAAAGTAAAAATGCACTCAATCATGTTATTATGCATTTAATATAAACAAATGAGACAAAATATGAAATATTAAATTTTTTACACTATCATATTCTCCCGCAAGGAATCTCAATAAAAAAGTCACTAATAATTTAGAAAAATATACCAGTTATTTCATTATTAACTCAACCATATGACAATGTGTTATTAAAAATAAAATTGGTAACTATTAAGAACATGATATGGTTTTTCTCCAAGCCGTTTTTTACGCAAAATATTTGGCGTGTTTGTGGGTTTGTCAGAAAGAGCAGTACTAATTTACACAAAAAAGTTCTTTGATTTGTAATGTCACATTGGCGCTATATGGCAACAGGTTGGTGACCGTATCATGCTGTTTATATTACCAAAAAATTAACTGGCTAATAACCAATTTTGGGGAAAAAAATATTTATATAATGCATGCAACCACATGATAATATGTGTAACTTGAAACTAACTTTTGAATAAACAGTGAAAAAGTTATATATATTTTAATAATGCCCAATCAAACCCTAGTTGGTATAATAACATTTACTTATTAATAAAAAAAGAACTAAGACGTATTGAACTAAAGTATAATGAATTAATATTCAGTTTTAATTAATGAAGCAATCAATAGCATAGAAAAAAATTAATTAGTGAATTAAGTACGGTAACGTAATTATTTAAACAATGTGCACTATCGTATAATATATTATCTAAATAAACTATTGGTCAATTTAGAAATTACATAATTGTAAAATAAACATGAAATGATCATACTTATGATAATAAAAGAAGTATATAAATAAATTTTTAAAAATGTAATCGCTAGTTAAATAGTGTATACTAATACCTCATGTAGGTTATTATCTGAATAAACCAGCGTCTTTATAAATTAGAATAAATAATAACCTAAACTCTTCTTTGAGTACACAGCGTATAATCGTTTAATTACATAGGCTGAATATTTGAATGTATGTGGTATGATTAATAAATTTAGTCAAAAGATGTATCATCGTATAATTACTCATCGTATAATTACTCAAAGCAAATTTCACTTTAATTAGATATACGTACATTCTGTAATACCCTAGTTGTGATTACTCCTCAGTCAGAGATATACATTATTCTATTATAATGTATATCTCTGAGTATGAAATTTGTATATATATATATATATATATAAGTATGGGTGTATATATATATATATGCAATAATTGAAAATATATACAAAAATTAAGTAACTTGAGGATTATGATAACATGATAACATGAAACATTAATACAATAATTGAGTTCTTTGTCTGTAGTAAACTGAACGAACAAAATCATTATATAGCATAAACAGTAAATCAATTATATGAGGTGTCTAAAAGATGATTTTGAATCTGCTTTGACACTTGGTGAAAGAAGAAAATTATTAAATGAAATAAATGGACACATTTCTACAGAAGAAGAGACTGTTAAATCTTGTTTTAAAAGCGTTGCCAAATAGTACTTTTCAAAACCAATTTCGAAAATTAATGACCTCAGCTGAATATTTGACACTTTATCGCTAAAAACAAAGCTAAATAATACAACACAACAGCATTTGGATTTTTACATTACCATATATTCATGAAAAACATCCTTCAAAGCAGCATTCTTTAATACTCAGATGAAAGCTGAATAAAGTTTAAGACAAACAGCCACAATCTAAAATCACCTCAATCCATCATACTGCATTACTGAAATATGACTCTTATGATTCTTAAACCCATCTTTTCTTATTTTAGTATGCAAATTGTTATGTTTAGAAAGTAGAGATAAATTAACGCTATTAAAAATTTTGCTTGTAATTAAGGAAAAGTTCAAGTCTAAAAACACACTAATTCATTATCCTTCCCCGTAAATTTAATTTTCCATATTTTTAATTTGCTTTCATAAATTTTAATGCATCACTTGCATCAGGCATAAAAGTACAAGTTAAGAAAAATTATTAAAGGGTATTATAATCCTAGCTAAAGAATGAAAGATGATCATATCTCACATTATGTGCATATGATTTTGAGAAAGAATATCACCTTTTTTTCTTCTTCCTCTCACATGCATGGTGGATCGTCGCTTATATAAGATGAATTTAAAGAAAAAAATATCCTAATTTCACATCATCTCATCCAGATGATGGATAGTATGAGTCCGTGAAAGTAATTCAAATAAAGCTTAATTTTTACGAATTTTTTTCTCTTGGTATTACTTTGTTATTTAAATAAAGCGAGAATGATGTTAAGTTATTTTATGAATGGAAATAGCTCATCTTTTGACAAGTTTCTGAAAGACTTTTGTGCAGTTAATCAATTTTTAACTTACAGGAGGCAGTTACATTACACACACACACACATATATACATATATACATAAAATGTATATATATATATAAAACATACAAAATAAAAAACGTTTTTTAATTTCCAAATTCTTTTTCTTTAAAATTGCTTGGGCGTAAGCAAACTAATTTCATTTTCGTTTTAAGAACAAAGGATTTGAGCGTAACCTAAAAGCAATATTAGGTAATCAATATATCATCCCTTTAATCCCCAGTATCGTGGACGCTAAATATTATATAACAGTCCACGGGACTCCATCCCAGAGAACTGACCTGGGGGCCCTCGTCCAATCAATGCAAAAGTGCAAGGATCATGTGACAACGACCTCATGAAGTTTTAAAAGAACCACCAAGGTTTTGGCCGGGTATTTTTTCTCTCTTCTTCGTTACTTTTCTGTGTCTCTCGCGTCCTTCTGTCCGCGGACTGCCTCCGACAACTCTACAATATAAACTCTGTATTCTTAAGGCTGCTATGTACTAAGAAAAAAAATCGTATTTCCCTTTTCCTCTTCTTTCAGACTCTTGGGGTGGGAGGAGTCCAGTTGACAGTTCGAGAATTCCACCCCCTTTAGGATTGACATTTTGAGGGATTGTAATGGCTCTCTCTCTATAGGGGGGGTTAAACGCTGCCCCCAAATTTTTTATTTAAAATATATTTTTGTCAACTATTTACAGGTACATAAATGCTGATAATCAAATAAAATTGGTATTGTCAGATAGCCTGAACTTTTCTGCAAAGCGCTACAGGATTCATTTTATAAATTTCGTCTACCGAAGAAATTAATGAGCGTTTAAAACACACTATACCAGATTTTTTCCCCGAATAATTTAAATTTTAAAATATGAATTGCATTTAAAAAAAATGAAAAATGTACACAAATGTAAAATTTCTTACTCTATAACGGAGTACAATTTAAAAAAAAATTCTTTGAATCCAAGTCGGCAATCCGTGGACAAATTTTCTCCATTGGTTAACATTGAGGTGAGCGAATCCAATGGGGTTAGTACACAGCAGCCTTAAGCCCCAGCGGAAGATTCCGGTGGCTGGCGAATTTACGTCTATGTCGTCAGAGGCCATTTGTGTCACCCTCGTTTTGTAGTGTACATCTCTTCCATGTGGCCGCCTTGAAGTTTAATTCCAGAGAATAAAGTAGTTCAAAAGAATACGTATGGCCTATTTTTTCATCGATTGTCTATCTGTGTTCTCCACTCCGGCCATTTCTACGGATAAGTGATATACCCTGTTTAATTTCACCGCCTGTGGCTTTCCCCCTCGTGTGACTGCAGTGTTCCGGAATCCATGGTGTGCGGGGGGGGGGGAGGGATGCTACATATATATATATAATGTGTGTCTGTGTCTGTTTTGCCAGAAGTGTGTTCTTTATTCCGAGACTTACTTCAATTCATGGTGTCACTTACAAATTATAATTTATTAATGCACTTACACTTTTTCTTAATATTTATATTTACACTTAGGCTAACTCTATGTAGGAATTCTATGAGTAATATTTTCGGGGACATGTGGAATTTGAAAGCTTGCGGTTTTAGGACAGTTACCAAATACGGAGATGTGACGGATAAAAACTTAATTGTTGATGACCTAATGATAATTCTTAGTATAGGCAGGGTCCACTTTTCGAATTTTAGGGTTAAGTGTGGTGATATAATTTCGTACTGATTCTATTTTCTATAGCAGACACGGCTTCTGACGTATATGTATGTATGTGTGCATATATATATTTCAATGCGGAGGCCTTTGTCTCTTCGCCGCGGTCATGCTGGCCTCTTTATTATGGAAGCACCATATAGGTGGACCAGCATCACCCCCTATGAACCGGTCCCGTAATTTTGAACCGAGTCAAGTGACCAGATCGGACACATTTGACCCCGCAATTCCAGAGGGATTTTGGGAACTTGGAAGACATTGCATCTACAACAGATTTTTCCCGTGCACCAGCCGCCGTTAGTGTACACGTCGGTGGATTTGTCGGCGGTATATATATATATATATATATATATATATATATATATATATAGACATAAACATATATATATAGAAGTGTATGTGTGTGTGTGTAATATATTAAATATTAGGCCCTCCATTTTAGCTTTTAAATTCCCTTTCCTAAATCCAATCCCCAGTAACATTAAATTATCGCTACAAAACCCTTAGCAACAGAACTTCCCATAAATCCCATGCCTTTGCATTTCTACACGTATACATATTAGAATTCAGGCGTGGGTTCGCATCGCGAGCCCCAATATCTGCTGACCCTGCAAAATAATAGTCACATGTATCTCGCCTCTCGCGCTTAAGGTTGAAAGGTGATATTCCCTTCCGAGCTGTCTTATATAACGAATGGACGTACTTTTGTCGCTCTAATGAATTATTCGACCCGAGTGCTTCCAAATTTAATTTTATTCCTTTCAGGCTGAGACTAGCTCCTGCCATGTAAATATGATCTAGTTTCTCTTTCAGATTATAATTTAAAGATGTAATGGATATATTACACTTACACTTACTTACACACACACACACACACACATATATATATATATATATATATATATATATATATATATTACGGCGAATATCCAAAGTCCGACCAATACGCGAATTGGCTGGCCACTTCTATGATTGGCCAAAGCTCGAAAAAATCGAGAATTTACGTCTAATTCGGGCTTTTGCTGCCCAGTTCGCGACTCGCCCGACAACCGATGGCCAATTTTAGGATGGCCGAAAAAAATATTGTCCTTTTCTCTTTGATTTTGAAGTGGTTTTCTCTACTTTGACTAAAATAAAGGGATTTTCACAGGTGTTTTAATAAGAGTTAGAACTGATATGATCAAATCCCGTAACTGCATGACCCCTCTCCGATAAACTTCTAGCATTCGTGAACTCGCCATTGATTGTCGAGCTCATCGTGAATTGGCTGACCAAGCTTTTGGGCTTTGGCCAAGTGGCTTTGCCAATGCTAGAAGTGGCCAGACTTCGGACTTTGGCCGTAACATATGTTTATAGATGTAAGAATTAGATCTAGTAATTATTATTTTCAATGACCCACTTTGAGTGCGACCTCACTCTGCGTACCCCTCACTTTGAGTACGACCCTCGGCGAATCAGAATCATGGTTTGCAGAGTTATTGGCTTCTCGTCCAAAGTCCTGCTGGACACGTTTCCTGTCCAGGTTGGCAATCCTAGGGAGAAGAGCGTTTTTCAGATTTCCTCAGTACTACTCGCTGTGTGGAATCGACACGTGTTGGTCGTTAAGTTAGAAAGTTTGTCTCGGAGTTAGCAGAGTTAATAAACATATTAAGTTAAAAACGAGTTGATTTCTGTCTTGAAACAAAATCATACGACATATATATATATATATACAGGGTGGCAAAGATAAAAAGTGTTAAAAGTCGTATGGGAATGTCTCCTAAGAGCCAAACACAAAAAGAAAAAGATTATATATGATAAGAAAGAAATTTCAAGTTTTTTTTATAGCTATTATTCAGACTTGTAAGGTTCATGATTTTACGAGAATTTTTTTTCTTATGTTATGGAAAATTAATGATAATTTATAGTTCCATATTTGATGATTAACAGGTTCAAAATCAGTGTTTAACTTGAGTTGATATTTAAAAGGTCGATAGATAGAATGTAAAATATATTGAGGCAAAAAGAATAATTTGCTCGATATTATAATAGAATATGAATGGAATATTTGCATATGTAATGGTTAAATGAAATGTATTGTTTAATAATCGCTAATTGGCTTTAGTTAATATTTAAATGTCTGGTAACATAAATGCGAAATGTACTGGGTGTTAAGGAGGAATATTTTGCACCATGTATGGAAGAAAATATTTGGATTTTTGTGGTACATATATGATAAAAATCCTTACTAGAGTTAATATTTAAATGTTTAGTAACTAAAATACAAAATGAACTTTTAGAATATGAACACGAACTCATCTTTTACTTTCTAAAGTAAATAATTTTTTACTGATTTTAACATTTTATTTTGACAAAAATACAATATATTTTATAATTTGTTCATATACTTTCCTCACTTAATATTTTAAAATGATATAGTTACAAATATTTCTAAAGAATTATTAACATATTATGACAAATATTTGTGGTATAACCATAAAAAAAATATTTAAAAAATACTATGCTCTTTTATCATACAAAGCATAAACTGAGCCCATTCGCCTGACTATAATTAATCTCGCCACTAAATTTTATAATAGTCTTTACTCCACCCCTAATGAAGAAATTGCCAATCTTTCGGATTATGACAATAGAGAATTTAATCGTAGACCTAGAACGACTCTAGTGCTTGACACTGGGATTTCTCCCAACTCTTCCTTCCCCTAACTTAAAATTTCTTTTTGTTATTCCGTTTTCTTTAAATTCTTTCTAGACCACTTTTTCCCCCCTCCCCATTTTTCCTAATTATATGCAGTCACATCCTCTTACGCTTTTTTAAAAAAGGTAGTGTGTCGTCTCGTTGGTGTAATATGCTTCTGCGAATCCTCATGGTCATATTGTGAGCCGTCCTCCCTGATAATATATTCTTCTAAGCTCTTGGATCCTGTTTCGTCAACCAATCAGGTTGCGGTATACATTTTGCTCTCGACCAGTAGTTAAGCTTGATCTTTTTTAACCTCTGTAATACAAATTCATCATCTTGCTTCCTTTTTCGGACTGTTTTCAAGCACGGGTTTCTTGATAGTTCTTTCCCATCCTGGGTTTGATCCCAGCATTTAATATCTTTGCTGCTCGCGGTCCTCTGTGGATCGTCTTCGACTTTTGAGAGTTTAATCTTTATATTTTGCTTTTTATTTTATCTTATATTGGAACATTTTTTTACAAGTCTTGCTGATTTAATTTTGTGTTAACTAAATTCTAACATTTTTGTTTTTATTTTTGTAACTTCTTTAATTTATTTTGTTACTTTTTTTTAAAACTTGATTGATTTCTTCTTGGACCATGCGTGAAAAGCTTCAGTGCTTCCCATATCCATACCAAAGGTAAAGGGCTTGCTTAGCTCTATTTGGAACCTCACGAAAACGTTTTGTCCATGTCCATGTCCATGTGCATAAACTGAGTAGTTACTTATATTTCAGTGCTAGTCACTTAAAGAGAAGTGAATAAGAATTCCTGTTATGTAATGGCCTTTTGATTAGTAAAGTTATTTTGCTTAGTCACAATTTTCTGCATTTTATGACATCGTATTGAGTAGGAATTAAATTACCACCGAAAACGTAATGATAACTCTATATAACATGAGAAAACTTTGACCACCCTGTCATAGTTAGATGTCATACGAGCAATCTTTGAACCTCAAATGATAGCTGGATATCACACAAGCGATCGCACAAGGATTATGGATATTACGCGAGCAATTTTTGAACAAGCAGTGATTTCTGGATATCACACGATCGATTTTTGAACTTTCAGTGTTCGATGGATATCACACAAGTGAACTTTTAACTCACGATGATAGCTGGATATCACACGAGGTATATTTGAACTCACACTTATTACAGGATATTGTACAAATGAACATTGAACACACAAGGAGATCTATGAATTATCTAGATATCACACGAGCAATATTTTTATACGCAGTGCGTGCTAGACATCCTTCGAGTGATATTTGAACGCTCAGTGATAACTAGATATCTCAAAAGCGGACACTGAATGCAAAAGGATGGCCGGATATCATACAAGTCATCTTTGAACACGCACTGATATCCATCTATACCCTGAGTTATTTCTGATAATAAATGGGGTATGATAAAACCTGATTCTTAAACTAACGATTACTCAAATGGGTTAAATATTAACGTTTTTTTCCATTATCAAATCTTATAAATTCTTTTATAACCGTATACAATATCTCCATAATATCTAAATACAATATCTAAATGTGTTTCAAACTAAAAGTTTGCACTATTTACTCGACAAAACAAACGTAGCTGTATGTTTGTTGCAGTTTCTAAAATAAATGCTTCCTTGCACTTTAAGATTCCAATACATATCTGAAAATCAATTCCTCTCCATATTAACATGCTTTAGCTCTGTACACATAAATTCTTTAAGGAGTCACATACCTTTTATGTGTGGTGTTTTATACTTTTTTCATTCATTATATACTTTCATTTATATACTTTTTACTTTCATTACATACTTTCACTATATACTTTTTACTTTCAATATATAAAAATTTCATGTATGTTGTTATATACTTTTCAAATTCATTATATACTTTCATTTATATACTTTTTACTTTTATTATATACTTTCCTTCACATATGTCTTACTTTCATTATATACATTCATTTATATACTTTTTGATTATTTATTTATTTTTTGGACAGATAAATTTTTTGATAAATACTGTGTATAAATATAAATAAATGAATGCAAATATATGTATATATATTTCAAACTGATTAGTCTTATTGTAACTGATTTGTCAGAATGCCTGTTCTGACTGGTCTAGCCAGACAGAGCAGACGTTCTAATACAGAGTGCTCTAGGGGCGTGGTGGTTCAAAAATGGATCACCCATCCAGCCTAAACTAAAGCTACAATTTCTTTAATTTTTACAGAATATGTTCCTAATAGTAATACTTCTTCAAATATAAAGTTTTGTCCTCCCCCAAATTTTTTTTCATATAGTGCCCCTGAAGGGGTTTTAAATAATTTATTAATATAAATGTTTAATGTTTAAAATTTTAACCATTGTGTTTTTCATTGTTATGTCATTTCGTACAAGATATCCCCAAAACAGTTGGCTAGAATACCATGAAATTTTATACACGGGCAATATAAACATGTATCATTACAATGAACTATTATGTCAATCCTGCCTTAAAAATTTTAATTACAGCAAAATTTATCAATTTTTTTCGAAATTTTAAAATTAAAAAACTTTTTTCTATGAAGAACTTAAAATTTTAATTTCAAAGTTAGTCATTTTAAAGATATATTATATAACTTAATTTTAAAACTAACAAAATATGTATATCCATTAATATACGGAGGATAGTCTGCGCGCAATGACATAACAATGAAATAAATGGTTGAAACTTTAAAAAAATTAAAATATCTATATTCAAGCTAGAAAAAATTGAGAGCGAAATTTATAAAGAAAAAAGAATGTTTAACTCACAGTAAAATTTTCATATTTCTGAATAAATTATTTTAGTAACTACTGATGATTAATAATAGGGATATGTTTGTCGAATCTCGAGGCCTTTAAAAGACGTGTGTCCCCTTAAGTTTTATATGACATATCGTAAAATGTTCATTTAGAGGTGAAATTCAAATAACTTCAAAATATATTCAATGAATACCCTTCGAATGGCGCATCTACAATCAAATCAAAGCTTACATTTGCCTTACATAAACGGCACACCGTTCGTTCCGGAAATTAGAAGATATTGATTCCATTTCCCGAACAAAGATTGCATATCGAATTCTCATAGCTTCAAGTTAATGTATGCGTTGAAATTATTACGCACGCACAAGTATATATATATATATATATATATATATATATATATAAATATATTCTCAGTTAGAGAAAAAGGGGTATTGATTGATTAGGGACTGAATAACATTAAAATTAGCATGAGACATTGAGAAACTGCAAATAAGGACGGTTCCTTGTAAGAACCTCTATTAAGGGGGTTTTATATATATAAATAAATATATATTTATATATATGTAATAAATTAAATATTATGCCCTCCATCCTAGCATTTAAATTCACTTTCCTAAATCCAATCCGCAATAATCTTAATTTATCTCTAGAAAACCCTCAGCAACAGAACTTCCTATGAATCGCATGCCTTGCATTTCTATACGTGGATACGTCTTGAGAAAGGCGTGGGTTCGCATCGCGAGCCCCGATATTCTGCTGACTCTACAAAATAACAGCCACATGTTTTTATTCGCCCTCTCGCACGTAAGGTTGAAAGGTGATATTCGCTTCCGAGCCGTCTTCTGAAATAGACGGATGTACTTTTGTCTCTCTAATAAACGATTCGGCCAGACTGCATCAAAATTTTATTCCTTTCAGGCTGAGTCTAGCTCCAGCCATGTAAATATGAGCTAGTTCCTCTTTCAGATTATAATTTAAGGATGTAATGGATATATTACACACATATATATATATATATATATATATACTCGTATATATATATATATATATATATATATATATATATATATATATATATACATATATATATATATATATATATATATATATATATATATATACATATATATATATATATATATATATATATGTATACATATATATATATATATATACATATATATATATACATATATATATATACATATATATATATATACATATATATATATATATATATATATATATATATACATATATATATATATATATATATATATATATATATATATATATATATACATATATATATACATATACCGGGTGGCCATAATTAAACTGACAGTGCTCACAGTGTTCTGTAGCGCGATCTATTTGCGAGAATGACGCCACATTTTGTAGGAAGATTAAACAAGACGGGGGACGAAGGATTCCGCGAAAAAATAAATTAATTCCAAAAGTCACCGCTAGGGGAATATTTGGCGCTACGATGGACCTACGATAAATTCCGCTGTGAACCCACACCAAACAGTTACCTTTGGTGAATGTAAGGGAATTTCTGTGACTGCATGTGGTGATTTTTCATCCCAAATTCGGCAGTTCTGGGTATTCACAGTTCCATGCAGGTAAAAGTGGGCCTCGTCTCCCCATAAGATTTTCCACGGCCAAGCATCATCCACCTCCATTCTGGCAAGAAAGGTGAGAGCAAAAGTCAATCGCTTATCATGGTCGGGGTACAGTAACTCCTGTACACGGCTGATCTTGTACGGATAGAAGTTGATAATCTTTCGTAAGATTTTCCATACCGTACTGTAAGGCATATCCATATTCCGAGCTAATCCACGAGCGCTAAAGGTGGCAGCAATATTGTCTAGTCCTCTGTCTACAATCGCCGTGGCAACTGCTTCGATTGTATCCTGTAGTACAGGTTTTCGTCCTCTGCCTGACTGAACCTTCAGAGAACCTGTTTTCTCAAACGTCGCAACCATTGCTTTTAGCCCATTAACTGACACAGGACCGTTACCTTTACGCTTTTTTTTTTGTGCGTTCTAAAAGCACGAAGAGCGGCTGACGCGTTGCACTGGTTGAGGTAAAAGAATTTGACCAGTAACGCCAGCTCGACTAAAGAAGTAGACATTGCACATAAACTTTCAATCCGATTGATTCGAAACGTAACACATTGCCTTTTAAAACCCAAGCAGCTGGCACTGTGCCAATGGATGTAACGTGAAATTTGAATAAAGAACTTCTTCTTCTGCTCAGCGTACGTGATATTGCAAATCACGAGACTTTATCGGTGTTTATGTAGATTTTACGCTTTTTTAAAAGTGTTGTCATATTGCACTTGAACTAAATAAGAAAATGTGCATAATAAAAGGTAATTTTATTCCGTATTAATTTGCATTTGTTAACACTCTATTTTCTATTACACAGCGCCAAATATTCCCCTAGCGGTGACTTTTGGAACTAATTTATTTTTTCGCGGAAACCTTCGTCCCCCGTCTTGTTTAATCTTCCTACAAAATGTGGCGTCATTCTCGCAAATAGATCGCGCTACAGAACACTGTGAGCACTGTTAGTTTAATTATGGCCACCCGGTATATATATACATATATATATATATATACATATATATATATATATACATATATATATATATATATATATATATATACACATATATATATATATATATATATACATACATATATATATATATATATATATATATATATATATATATATATATATATATATATATATACAGTAACCACCGCTTATAGTGATCAGTGGTTATAAGAATCAACCGTTTATAAGAATCAATATCGCAAAAACAAAAACAAATGTAATATTTCCATGTTAAAATTTCCGCTTTAAAGAATCAATCCACCGGTTATAAGAATCAGTTTGCAATCTTCGCCTTCCTTTCATTTTTCCAAAAAATGTCACTTGAAGTCTCGAAAGGTACGAAATTCTTTCTTAAGTTTTTGAAAAGAAAGATTGATAAAACTTTGGGATGGAAAACAGTCGTAAAATGCATTCCTTTAGACATAACATAAGAGTTTCTCCTTATACGTTTTTGCTAAACACTGTCTTATTAGCTTTACCCAGGGGCATCTAACCAGCCCGGGTCCGATTTTGCTTTTCTTCAGACAGGCACTCCTTTTTTCCCACCACTTACTTCCTGGTTGTGGATTTCTGGACCCTGAAACACATAAATCTTCCGCGAAGAGTCCACCATCACTTACGCAAACAGGACAGTGGATTCAGCACTTCAAACCGTGAAACGTAAACGGATCCATTTTGCTGAATCAGATGAACCACATGCTGAATCAAACGTTTCACGGTTTGATTCAGAATCAAACCGTGAAACGTAAGCTATAATGTGAATCTTCGTCTGAGACTGTAATAAGCATACGTCGCTAGTATTCATTTTAGTTTTCTAACAAAATTGCCAGTTAGTGTTAGAACTTTTTGATAGTCGAATTCAAATATGATAAAAACAAGGAAAACTCTTAGTTTTTCTGAAAAACAGAACTTGTTAATTAGATATGATGCTCTTCCAAAGTGTAGTCAAAGAGAAGCTGCCTCTTGTTGATTTTATAATCATGTGTTGTTACTTATAGGTCTAGAAATTGAATTATAGTATTTGTTTAGAAATTGAGTATTTTTTAAATTATAAAAAATAATTTTAATAAATGATAAATAACGTAAATTAAAGAGTATTTAATGGTAAATTATGTATATATGTGCCTGTGTGTTTATATATATGTACAAGTATATATTTGTGTATGTGTGCCTGTCCAAAGGGAAGTTTCGGTTATAAGAATCAACCGCTTATAAGAATCAAAAACAGTAATAACAAACGTGATTCTTATAAGCAGAAATCACTGTATATATATATATATATATATATATATATATATATATATATATATATATATATATATATATACATATATATATATATATATATATATATATATATATATATATATATACATATATATATATACATATATATATATATACATATATATTATATATATACATATATATTATATATATACATATATAAATAAATAAGAATAAGATGAAAGAGAAAACCAGTAATAGCTCTAAAGCTACATGAAGCCAGGAACATCCAACATGTAAAGAAAAGTATGAATACGGTTTTTGACAGCATTTCTTCATCAGCGGTGTCTATACTGTCTAAAAACCAATGGATTGTTTCTGATGAGTATGATCTATTAAATAAACACACTCAGACACCGTACAATCCATTATTAACAGAAGAATTGAATAATAAATGAATTAAGTTTGAATAAAAGTACTTAACCAAAGAACACCAAGCCTGGCGCTAGTCAGAGTGGAAGTTAAGAACTTGTAACCGCAAGATGACTGACGTCATATAACTTGCAACCATTGAGGTAGTGGATACTCAGTTACAGACTTTCTTAGGTTACCATATTTTAAGACTATTATTCCTTTATTTATTTAGTTTTATTATTGTTACTACTATGAGTTAATTATTTTTTTATTTTTCTTATGTTTTTATTTTTGTTTTTAGTAGTTATTATTTTTATTTTAACCTATTGTTATGTTTAACTTATTAATGCAACAGAACAAACTATTCATTAAAACAAAAACAACCAATTATGTTTTTGGATAGACTAACTGGGTAATTATTACGAGTTAGCACAGCTTTCAAGTCTATAATATGCTTAATCCTATTGTCTTTAGAACATAGCCTATTTATACGAACTAACTGATTTACAATAATGGTATTAAAAACAGATTTATGTAAACAGGTTAGATAATTTTGAAATTTAACAATATTAAAATTATAGTCAGATCTTTTGTCGTATAAGTCATAAGTAAATTTATTGTTAGTACTTAATTTAATATTAATATCTAGAAAGCTTACATTAATATTATCATGGCTACTTTTAATTAGTTCCAAATTAGGAGGGTAAAAATTTAAGTCTATAGGGTTATTACTTTTATTTATTACTATTATATCATCTATATATCTAAATATATTGTAATTGCTATTTTCTATATTATTAATTTCAAAATAATATAAGTATAAATTAGCTAGCATACTTGAAGCATTACCACCTTGTGGTACACCTTTGGACTGTAAGTATATACTATTATTATGAACTATGTAATTATGTTTAGTTACTAATTCTAGGAGTCTATTGAAACGAGTTAGTTTAATTTCGTTGTTTAAGTATTGAATATTATTTTGTACTAACATTATGATTATTCTATTTGAATCAATTATATCAATATTATTAAATAGATCTTTAAAATCATAAGTTACTATATATTTACAGTTATCTAATGTTTGTAGTTTTCTAATTAGACTATAGGTATTATCAATTATACCACAAACACCAGATGTTATATTTTTATAGATTAATTTAAGGTATTTTAATAATAATTTACTTGCTTTTGTAGCATAAGTATTATGACCACAGGTTACTGCTCTAAAAGCAATAGGTGTTTTATGAAATTTTGGAACTAAAGTTATATAAGGAAAATGATAAATGTTAGATGAAATACCTAGTAGTTTATATTTAGCTATGATTTTCTTAATAATAATATTAGTAGTTTCATTTAATGGCTGAAAAAGATCACTATTTTCTAACTGTTTTTTTAAACATATGGCAAAATATTTTTTACAAATTATAGCATAGTTGTTGGCTGCTTTATCTACATAAGTGACTATAAAGTCATCTTGTAATTTTGTAATAGCAGCTTTAAAGTGTTTATAAGGATTATTAATGTTATTACTATTATTGGGTAATTTAGCTTGTACTAGTTTTAGTAAATTAATTTTCCAAGGGTTGAAAGCTTCAGTAGGTACAGAATAATTAACTGCTATTTTGTAAGTAAATTTATCTAAATCAGCATTTAAGAAACTCATTATTTTCTTATTATTATTAGTACTAGGTATTCTAAACTTAGTTCCTAAATTCATCAAATCTCGCAGTGCATCATCTTCCACAATATCCATATTGCCTGTTATATATATATATATATATATATATATATATATATATGAGATATCCCGGATGGATATCTCAAGAAATAGGAGCATACATCGTGGCTGGAATAATGAAGTCAGCTTCAGGAACAATCGAATTTATTTACGAGTAAAGCAACACATCCATCTCACTTCGAGTCAATCCAGCGTCTCTCCTTAAAGGCTCGAAAATAGAATTTATATATATATATATATATATATATATATATATATATATATATATATTCATTCTTGTGCCCGTATTCTTGGGATACATGCTATCCCAACCAGTAAGGAAAAGGTTTTAAAGGTGTTACTTCCGATCTTTTAATGTCTATTTCGTTTTATGAAATTGGCTATAAATTCTCATCCAATGATCGTAGGAATAAAAGTAAAACAGTTTTAGAATCCTAAAACATTGTCCTTTGAAATAAAGTTTGAAATTTCGCACCAAATACAGCCATTTGAACGTAGGAAGATAATTTACCTGATTAATAAATTGAGAAAAAGAGGTGTATAAACAATTTACTTTACCATATTTAACTGAAATCGTATCTCTAAATCAAACAAGTAATGAAAAACAGACAAAAAACAGGAAAATATAAACTGACTGATACATTAAAAATGTAATAGATTTTTAAATAACGTACGCAATCCTTTTATACAATATATAAGATAAATAAAGGGCCTGTTTCATAAATAAGGCAAAGTAAGAGTTACTTAATGCACTCAATCATATTACTTTGCATATAATCGGAATACATTATAAAAAGGCCACTTTTATAAAAGAATTTACACAATCGTATTCTACTTTATTTAATTTTAATAAAATAAGTCATTAACAATTTTGAAGAAAAAGATACCAGCTATTACATTATGAACACAATGACAAGATATTGTGTATATTTAAAAAAATTGACTTATGAATTTGAAAGAATAAATATTCATATTATGAACTCAATTACATAGTATTTTGTGTAAATTAGTGAAAAAGAAATAGTTATTAAAATAAATTGCACTGTGAAATCTTTATGGATATAGAAACATTTACTGATTCCTAAATTCGAAAAATTCAGACAAATTGAAACAATGCACCAGGTAAAGTTACACAATTTTAATGAATTAAATAATCATTAATATCGAAAAATAATTATTTTTTGAAAAAATCATGAAAAATAAATTGCTATTCAAATAAAATGTGATTCAATAGTACACTGGTGAAATAATTTAAGAGAATTTGTATATTTTATCGAATTTCATGAAAAGAAATGAACTGAATGTAAAACCACTGCTTCTAGACAAAAATGCTAATCTTGTACGTCAAATGAGTAAGCGTACACGTGTGTGTAGACGGAGGCACTAGAGAAACAGGCTTTATAAGCTCGCGCAAGTTAAGACGCATTTCGTTCGCTAGCACACCTCGGTATATTTCTTGGTGTTATTTTGCAGCAATCGGTTAATTTCAAATTGTAACAGCAAACATGAGTAACCACAAACGTTTAGATGATGGAATGAGGTGGCGAATTGTGGGGAGGCTAGAAGCAGGCCAATCTTAAGTCCAAATTTGTAGAGAGTTCAATTTAACGCCCAGCGTCGTGTGTAACTTATGGAAACAGTTCCAGGATACCGGATCCATCGAGAGAAAGCCTGGGCAAGGTCGTCCAAGAGCCACGACGGCCAGAGAAGATCGCCATTTGTCGATTATAGCGAGGCGTAACAGGAGTACTACAGCTTCTCAGCTCTCTCGCGACTTGTATGAAGCCACAGGAACCCGTGTATCAAGGGTGACTGTTTCCAAAAGACTTCATGAGAGAGGGTTGTTTGCAAGAAGACCTGCTGTTTGGGTCCCGCTCACTTCTACGAACAGGAGAATCCGTTTATCATGGTGCAGAGAGCATAAAGATTGGAGTATGGATCAATGGGTGACCGTTGTCTTCCCTGATGAGTCCCGGTTCAGCCTAAACACCGATTCTCGCCGTACGTTCATATGGAGAGAACCAGGCACCCGCTACCTACCCTCCAATGTCCGCGAAACCGACCATTATGGCGGAGGAGTTTTAATGGTCTGGGCAGGCATCATGTTGGATGGCCGCACACCTCTCCATGTCTTTGAAAGAGGTATTGTGACTGGTGTGAGGTATAGGGATGAGGTCTTGGACCAATTGCCACAGGAAATGATAAACTGCCTTATTTCAATTATGAAATCACGCTGCGAGACCTGTATATCTGTAAGAGGGGACCATACCCCTATTAACCCATCTATTAACCCATTTTTTGTTTATTCTGCAACCGCTGTTTCATACTTTCCGACTCCAACGAGTGTTAAGCACGATCATGCTTGTGTATTACAATTATTGAATGGTTATTTGTTTTGTATTGTATCAATGTATGTACATATAAAATTTCTTTAAAATCGGTACAGTAGTTCTAGAGATAATCGACCAAGTCTGCAAATTCTCTTAATTTCTTACACCAGTGTATATCACATTACATACAAGGTACAGAAGAATAGACTCCCGAGTTTCAAAGGCTAATAAAAAATAATTCAGGTAGTCTCTTCTAACGAAACTACCGCGGGTTTTTAACGTAGGATTACTTATCGTTGCTTATGTCTTTTGTATGTATATTATGCATGTATTTGTTATGTATATATGTATATATATCTCTCTCAATATATATATATATATGTCAAAATTTTGACTAATTTTGGTACCTTTTCTGTTTAACTGTTTACTGCTTGCCCAAGCGATACAGACCGAGTTTGATGTGCTGCCAAAATTATAACTCGCAACGCAGGACATCTGAAATTTTGTTTTCCGGAGGACTGTTGTGGAGGAACGTAATCCTACGTTAAAACGAATGGAACAATTTGCAGAAAGAAGCTTTATATTTTCAAAAAGTACTAGTACCTAGCGGGGAAAAAGCCTAGTCCCCAGTTATGGAGGAACGTATGGAGGAACCTAGTAACTGTTATGGAGGAACGTAATCCTACGTTAAAACGAACGAAACAATTTGCAGAAAGAGGCTTTATATTTTCAAAAAGTACTAGTACCTAGCGGGAATAAAACCTAGTACCTAGTTATGGAGGAACGTATGGAGGAACCTAGTACCTGTTATGGAGGAACGTAATCCTACGTTAAAATGAACGGAGCAATTTGCAGAAAGAAGCTTTATATTTTCAAAAAGGACTAATACCTAGCGGGAAAAAACCTAGTACCTAGTTATAAAGGAACGTATGGAGGAACCTAGTACCTGTTATGGAGGAACGTAATACTACGTTAAAACGAAAGGAACAATTTGCAGAAAGGAACTTTATATTTTCAAAAAGTACTAGTACCCAGTGGGAAAAAAACAATGTTGTTTTTTTCCCACTAGGTTTTAAAAATAAAATTTCTCAATTGGCACCCGTTATTGGTGAGGCCCTACCGAAGCCTTTCTCTAAAGTTTTCAATCACTCTGTTGGTCATCTCTTGGGGAATGGCGGCGAATTCCTCACGAGCTCGGGGCACATTTTTAAATGTAGTACTGTTCCGAGGAGAACCACTTGGATATCTTGGTAATGTAGACCCAGTTGTTCTCACCTTTGAAACCATCGTAGGCTTGTTTCTCGGAACGGTATCAGTTGCATTGAGACCGAAGCCCGTCCTAAATGCTATCTCTGTCGAAGTTAAATAATCGTTGTTCTTAAAGAAAGCCTCGATAACGAAACCATGATGTTCATCGGACCAACTCATGGTGTCTACTGACAATTACAAACTCCTTGCTCCTATAACAATAATTCCCACTAGCATATGAAGGTCTTATTTGAATAATGGGCCAACTCTTCATACACTCCACTTTAAAAAAAAATGAGTTAGCCTCACATTCATGTTCATACAAGTCATTTCTATCTTATTTTAAAACTGGTACACCTCCAGCTTATTTCTGCTGCCAACAGAGGGCACCACAAATCAGAATTCAGCAGTCATTTTTCACCACTCATTAGACTTTAAGGGTCTGTATCTCAAAATTAACAAAAATAGAGCTGGCCCTCTATTCAAATAACGCCTTCATATTATACTTTATGTAATCTAAAAAACTACAAAAATAAATTTTAAAAAATGTAATAGATAATTTTTAAAAGTACACGATTACTTCATACTGGTTAATCTATAAATAAACAAGTTTATTCATAAATTAGGGAAAAAAATAGCCTAAACTTTTCTTTGAGCACAAAACGTATAATCGTGGAATTATATAATATATTTGAATGTATATGGTATGATTAAGTGAAAAGATGCAAGTTCGATTTACATTGTATAATTAGTTAAAGCAAATTTCACTCAAACCAGATATACATTCTATAATCCCCTAATGGTGATTAGTCTTGAGTCAGAGGTATACAATATGTCATTATAATGTATACCGCTGAGTATGAAATATATATCTACATATATACATACATAATCGAACTGCGATACCAGATAAATGCATGATACTAGATAAGAAGAGTAAATGACCATAATTTTACGTTAGAGAAGTACAAAAAATGATTATTTGGTGTTTATAAACAGTCAGTCAAATATAGATACTGTTTTCCTTTCAATATTCACCAAGTTTTATCTGTTTCTTATGCCGCATTTACACATTTGCGATCGCGCCACCTGCAAGTCATTCGCGAGACATTAGTCACGCTCCTGCATCGACGCGAATGACCGTTCTCACATTCACGCCTCTTGTTGTCATTTGTGCTTGCGTCAGCCAGTCGACTGACATCTGTCGGCAATTCGCCCCTTTGACTCGTGCCAGAAAACCGCTCCCGAAGCGAGCGCCACGATTGTCGAGGAGAAACGGCGAGAACACCATTTACGCATTAGCTCCCTCCGCAATTCGACTCACCGCTATCACGAATGTGTAAATGTGGTGTTAAATCAGGGGTGGCCAACCTTTTTGGGAAGAGTGCCACTATCTGAAAAAAAAAATATTATGCGTGCCACTTCCAACTTTTCCAGCATAGAAAAAATATAATAAGGTGCGCTATTATAGGATAACTGTTATAGGCTAAAAGGTGCATATATTCCTGCGCTGTTATTTTCAGTAGCGTATGAGTGGGGGTTTTTACAGATTTTGACAAATTATTATTTTTCAAATTTCTTAATTTTTCATTAAGTCTCCGCGTGCCACTGTAAAAACGCCGCCGTGCCACACTGTGGCACGCTTGCCGCGGGTTGGCCACCCCAGTGTTAAGTTGATCCTTTGAATACGAAGAGGAGTCAATATCTGCAAATTATAGGCGTAGTTATAGGCTCTCTATTCTAAAAAAAAGTAACTCCCTCTGCAGCAGCAGCCGCTGTCGCCGCTGTCAAAAGCTTGTCACGCTATCTCCTCCGAAACAGCTGTGGGTATGGGGTCTAGACCGATACCAATAGATGCAGAACAATGTGGGAAACAAAGTAAGACATGTCTCATGTTCATCGGACTTTAAGTTTTTTTTTAAATTTTATGTTTTGTGGGAAAATATTGACTTTTTCATCTTCAGATTACGATAACTCGCCAAAAAATGATCGTAGAATTTTGATCTTTTTGGAATCTAAGACTACAGACGTTTCTCTTTCAAAATAGACCTCATTTGTTTAAAAATATATTAAAACAGACTAATATTTTCATCAAAAAAATAAAACACAGTTTTTCAAGAAATATCGTCATATATGTGGATGTAATACCGATGATCCTCGAGTTTTTATCTTACAAAGAAAATACTTACATCATCTGGAAGCTGAAAGCTTTCTTATTCATATAAACCTCATTTAAAGTCTACATCTTAAATTTTCGATTTTTAATTGAATTTTAAAGCTGATAATTCAACACTGATGAAACGCCCTTCGCATTAAGGGTGACAACAGTAAATGGATGGAAGCTGTCACATTGCCCGAGAATCACTCCCTATGTATCTCGCTATTAGCAATAACAGTGGAGCGAGCGTAGCGAGCCTAGGGGCTAAGCCCCTACTTATTGTAATAAATGTGATTAAATAAAATTTTATGTCAAATTTCAGATATATATATATATATATATATATATATATATATATATATATATATATATATATATATATATATAAATATATATATATATATATATATAAATATATATATATATATATATATATATATATATATATATAAATATATATATATATATATATATATATATAAATATATATATATATATATATATATATATATATATATAAATATATATATATATATATATATATATATATATATAAATATATATATATATATATATATATATATATATATATATATATAATATATATATATATATATATATATATATATATATATATATATATATATATATATATATATATATAATGTTACGAATTTTACGAGTCTATGTAATTTCGCCAAATATGAGAGTTATCGCAAATTTGGCGATGGATTTGGGGACTTATTTTGGTAGCCAAATTTTTCGATATTGCGCTAAATGGTCGCCAACCTTCCAGGCCTTTCTGGAACCTTCCAGGCTTTTCTAGACTGTTCCAGTGATTTCTAGCTGGCGGCCGATAGATAGCGCTTTGGAAGTCTATAAATATATCTGAAATTGACATTGAAACTTATTGAGTGTTCTCTTCTGCTGCGTATTGAGAATGTATTGAAAGTGAGTTAGGCGTACATTGTATTGAAGACTCTGTTATCCTCACTTGTGTTTTTAGAGTTTTTTGCTGTAAAGAAGACAGTTGTTACGTGCTTTCTTTTAGTAATTGTGTATGCGCCTCAAGAATTTACAGAATTATAAATTTTATATTGTGTGCGCTTTCTGAAGTGAATTTATTCAATCCCAATGAACCCAGGAAAACGGAACATTTTGGTGTCAGTGGTGTAGGGATTGAATGCGTATTACAAGATCAATGGCTGATCAGACTGTTACAGCTCAAGATTTGGAAGTTAAATTCCAGCAGATGATTGCTGTGATAACGTCTGTGCAAAACAACATTGCGACAGGTCAAGAAGATATAAAGAAAGAAATGAAAGAAATGTCTGCAGGTCAAGAAAAGATATAGAAATAAATATCTGTAGATCAAGAAGAGATGAAAGTCATTCAACAAGAGATAAAAGAAATATCGGCCGGTCAGGAAGAATTAAAGTGTGGAATTATAACTATCGTGAATAAAAGAGTGACAGAAATGGAAGACAAATTTGAAGAAAAATTCCAGAATGTGGAACACAAATTTAATATTTTTGAAGGGAATATTGGCGATATAAAAGAAAATTTAGAACAAAAATTTTATAAAGTTGAAAACAAATTTGAAAATTTGGAGAGGAAGGATTACGCTTGAGTCTGGTGGCTTAGACCGCTCGGCCATCCTGACATTGAAAATTTGGAGAAAAAATTTGGCAACAAATTTGAAAATATGGAGGAAAAAATTGATAAAGTTGACAACAAATTTGAAAATTTGGAGGAAAAATTTGGCAATAAATTTGAAACTATGGAAGAGAAATTTGGCGATATAAAAGAAAATTTAGATGGGAAAATTTTCCGACGTTTCAAGGAAAGTACAGATTTTAGAACAGAAATTGTCAAATATTTATGTTACTGAAAATTCTAACTGAATATCTGTCACCTCTCAGCCACCCATTAAGCTGTCAACCTATGGTGGAAAATCTTCTTGCCAAGTTTACAAAACTCAATTCTCCATTGTGGCTGACGCCATCGGATGGGACTCTGTAACAAAAGCGTGTCAATTGGCTGTATCTCTGCGTGCCGAAGCGGCGGATATTTTGCTGACGATTCCAAAAGAGCAGCGCTTAGACTTTGGCGCACTTTCAAGTACTTTGGAGTTACGCTTTGGCGAGAAGTGTTTGAAGGACTATAGCCGGCTCCAGCTCGAATCTCGCCGACAGAAGCCAAATGAATCGCTACAAGAACTTGCATCAGACGTCAAAAGGCTTTCCTATCTCGCCTGGTCAGACTGCCCTGCGGAAGTACGGGAAAATCTTGCTTTAGATTATTTTATCGATGCAGTTCGCGACTTTGAAATACAGAAGACACTTCGAATGGCGGAAGTTAAAGATCTTAAGTCCGCCTTAGTCTATGCCCTGAAGTTTGAAGCAGCCCAAGAGGCTTCACACACAAAACCTCACCATTGCATTACGGTTTCGTACGTTACCGAATCTCTCGAACGTTCAATTCAATATTTGATGGAAAGAATAGACGAGTTGACAGAACAGGTCAGTGCTTTAAGATCAGTTAAGGCTGACAGATGACAAGTCGTAAAATACTGGAGTTGCGACGGAGAAGATGAAGACCCGGTACGACACGAAAGCTACAAGACATGAATTCCATGAAGGTGACAAGGTATGGTTCTGGAACCCGATTCAACGTAAAGTACTTTCTCCCAAGTTACAGTCGTCTTGGGACGGTCCGTATACAGTCCTAAAGAGACTGAATAACGTCGTGGTTCGTATAAGAAAATCGTCTAATTCTAAGCCTAGAATAGTGCATTATGATATGCTAGCTCCGTACTATGGCCAAAGTTAATAGATTAAAGAAATGTACAGACCATGGTCGTTCTCTTGTTGTATATAACATTTTATTTAGTGTAAATAATTCTTAAGTAAGTTTTGTTTTATTAATGTTGTTTAAAGTATTTAGATACTCCTTGTACATATTTATTAGTTTTATGAAGTATATATTTGGCTGTATGCGTGTTAATTCTGTATTAATTTTAGTTGTGATTTTATAGTTCAGTTTTCTATTATGTATTGTAAGTAAGGCTACCTGCCCAAGAGCTGTACTGCCCGGGACGTGCAGTCCTTGAGGAGGGAGCAATTTTACGAATTTTACGAGTCTATGCAATCTCGCCAAATATGAGAGTTATCGCCAAATTGGCAATGGATTTGGGGACTTATTTTGGTCACCAAATTTGGTGATATGACGCCAAATGGTTGCCAACCTTCCAGGCCTTTCTGGACTGTTCCAGTGATTTCTAGTTGGTGGCCGATAGGGGGCGCTTTGGAAGTCTATAAATATACCTGAGATTGGCATTGAAACTCAGTGAGTGTTCTCTTCTGCTGCGTATTGAATATATTGAAAGTGCGTTGTATATTGTATTGAAGACTCTGTTATCCTGACTTGTGTTTTTAGAGATATCTGTTGTAAAGAAGACAGTTGTGTGTTTTCTGTTAGTAATTGTGTATCCGCCTGAAGAATTTACAGAAAAACAAATTTTATTTTGTGTGCACTTTCTGAAGAGAATTTATTTAATCCCATCTAACCCAGAAAACCGATATATATATATATATATATATATATATATATATATATATATATATATATATATATATATATATATATATATATATATATATATATATATATATAGCACTATAGCTCTATATATATATATATATATATATATAGAGAGAGAGAGAGAGAGAGAGAGAGAGAAAGAAAAAAATTTATTATTTTTTTCTTTCCTGTATCATCAATCATTGATCCATGGCTCAAAATGCAAAAATGCAAAAGTGCAAAATTTCAACCTGTTTTGATAACATCTTCAGGTGGCACACTAGAATCGAATTTTTGCAAAGTAGTATAAAAAGGCAACATTTAAAATCGTGGTAATAAAACTCAATTATTTATTTTTATTTAATTTTATTTCTTACGCTAATTAAAAATATATTAAAAAGCATATAAGCAATATACTCCTTCTTAATAATGTTTAAGTGTCCTTATCAGAAGTTTTTTTGACTTTCTTTTTCGTGAAAATATTGAGATTTTGTCTCAAAAGGTGGCAAGTATTGCCTAGCTTTTATCTAGGTTCTTATATAACCGTCTCTTGCCTCTGAACCACAAACAGATAATGCAGCCTCGGTTACTAGCTTTACACACCGTTCTACTGCCTGTGTGTGACTAGGGAACTTCTCAAATATAGGGAATTGTCCCCTGAAGAAATCATATTCTTTATTTCTGTATCACTGTATTTCATCTTCATTGGTGGTTCGGGAAAATTTTCTTTCCACCAATTTATCAAATCGTAATAATGTGACGCTCCGATCTGAAGTTCAGGAAGTTGAAACCCGCGTGCTTTTCTGCCTTTGGTCTGTTCTCTTGCTTTTAATATTCTTCGAAGAGCTAGTTGCCTTATATGTAACTCTTCGTCTTGTAACATAGCTAGCAACAAATCTTCTGGGTGTGCAAAGAATGAATTTCGTTGAATAGTTTTTAATCCAAGGCTCTTCAGCTCGTTATGAATATACGAGTATCATCTAACCATATTATAAACGCGGAAAGGCCCATATTTACAAGATGGTTTAGTCTTGATGTCAAACCAAGTTAATGCGTATACTTTCATAATAAAATTGACAAGTTCTTTCATGTTGACCGTTGGTTTCGTTGTTCCTACATTTAAACAAAGAATCCAGTTTGTACAAGTCAGCCGTCGGGAATGTGCTAGCTTTCCTGGATCCCTGTTAGCTAAGCTAGGCGTGATTGTGCCACAAGAAATAGCTGAGCACATTTCATATAAATATTTGTGATTGGTGCTTAATAATTCAGCATTAACATCCGGCAATTCTAAACTTTTCCCTGAAATTCGAAACTTTTTCCTAGCAATTCAACTTTACTATTTTGAATCGCAATTGCATTACCCGAATCAAGTGAAAGATGTCTTATGTACAGGTAGCCCTCCTACAACACAGCATCTTACAGAACGGTTTCGCTCTAACACGATAGGAGGAATTGCAAGAACCCTCGTATAACACTGCAACCTGTAACACGGTTTCGCTCTAACACGATAAAGAAAATTGGGAAAACCTTTGTACAACACTGTACTTCTACAGTACTAGATAACATGATTTTTGTTTAACACTTTTAAAAATTAAATTACCTTAAAATAATGACGGGGAGGAATAATGATCTATAGTGGCTTTACATGAAAATGTATAAACAAATTATAATTTATTTATTTATAACTCTATAAAATTACAAGAAGGCCTAAGCTTATTTGAAAATCTTGAATGCAAACCCTTTCGCTGAAAAAAGTCAAAAATTCAAAAGGGAGCTGCAAAATTGTCTATCTCAATACCTTGAATCTACAATGACCTTGTAAGAACCAGAAAATAAACTAAAATTACAGATTTTTTAAGGAGGATAGAAGGTGCAAAATATCTAAATGAAGAAAAAGGTTCTGAAAGTAAAGGTGATATTGTTCAATAAAAAAAACGTTCTCGTTTGATTGTACTGAGCAGTGATGAGGAAGAAATTTTTTAAATTAATATCGCATTAAATGAAAATATTATTTATTTGTTTCTTTTCGTTTTGTGTTATACATACATTTGTATTTTTAATAAAAATTAAGTTGTTTGCATGGAATTTAAATTTTTTTTTTGTTTTTAATAAGTTTTCAGAACGTAACCCCCTTTTTTTAACGGTCCCTGGGTCTCATATAACACGGTTTCACACAACACGGCATTTTCTAGGAACCTATCTACCGTGTTATAGGAGGGTGACCTGTACTTTGAATCTGGCTCAGAAATCGAAGAAAGATGTTCTTCAGTCTTCCGATGTGATCTATTTTCTGTCTTAGCCAGGACTAAAGTTTTATCTTTACGGCCGTGAACATAAAGCGAGGATATAGGTTGTTTGGCCACTTAACCGTTGCAGGTTTTGGCATACTTTTCAACGCTCGCGACGTAGTTTATGTCGATCTATTGCTTTTGATGAGTTGTCACTGCTGATAATATTTAAATCCTGCATCGCATCGTTTACTATGGTTACTGCTGAATGATCAGAAATCGCAATTCGATCACAAGATGTTGCTAGAGTTTGTAGCTTATGTCTCATTTGGATTGTTTCTTCTTGCTGCTTGTTTGGTCGCTGGCAGGGTTTTGAAATGGCAAATTCATCTGGTTTAGTTTCAGTAGATCTTTCAGATGAGACTGAGGAAAACTGTGGTGAGTGTATAGAACTAATATCTTCTCCGATGTGTGGTAAGATAGCGCCAGTCCAGAAGTGCAGCACCCGTCTAACACTATGTAAAATTGGCTTAAAGTGTAAATCTTAATGTAAGTAAGATTTACACTTTAGAAGTCAGAACTGTTGGTAAATATTTATTGCAAATGCAGTATAGGACAGTACACAAACCTACAATAACAAATTTTGGACAAAAATTTTAAAATATGACTCTCAAGTGAGGTTAGAATGAAGTACTAATAATTACAAGATAAAAAAGAACTTTCTATATACCATGTTTTTAAATTTTCTGTTGAATCATATAAACTTGACAATTCTATGTATTAATAAATACTTTTTAAAATTTTCTTTTGATGAATTATCCCATCAACTTGAAAGAAAATGAAGTTAATTGGAAATTAACTTGAATTTAACTTTTCGTTCCCGTCCAGGTCGATAGATGGCTGCACCAGTCTACTAAACAAAATTAACTGAAAATGAATTTAATTCTGCTTAGAGATGGCTAAAAGTATTAAAGTAATGCATTTTCATCGTGTTCTGAGCTATTCTAAAAGTTTGAAATGTCTAGCTAGTCGAGAAATTAGTTAAAAATCGATTTCAAGATATGTACTGGACAAACACACACACAAACAAGAGAGCGAGTTAATAAAAACATGGTAAAGAATGAGTTATTTTTTACCCTCTCATTTCGTGTTCCACCTCAAGATGAAGTCGTAGACAACTGATTTTTGGCATACATGATGTTCTATTATTTTATCAACAAATAATAATACAGAAATAAAGAAAAAAATTAAAAAATTTATATTTCGTCTTTTTCGCTCCACCCTAATACACACACACACACACACACACACACACACACACACACATACATATATATATATATATATATATATATATATATATAAATATATATATATATATATATATATATATAAATATATATATATATATATATATATATATATATATATATATATATATATATATATATATATATATATATACAGTCGAACCTCCATATATCGAAGTAGCAAATTGCGCGAAAAAAATTCGATATATAGAAATTTCGATATATAGAATTGAGCTTAGTCTTATCATAATTCTCCTAAAAAAAATTAAAGCTAATTTTCGTATACGAAACTCCATTTCTAATTTATATGCGAATCCCATTAAATGAAAGTTAATAACTAAAAAAGGAATTAATATGAAAGATTTATTGATTACTACATATCTTTAAAAATTAAAAATAATGCAGACAGTGGTTACAATGATCACAGTTACATTCTTTAAAAAAAAAAACTACGAATATCTTGCTGAACAGTTAGTTTTGCGGAAAGTTCAAAGAAATGTTCGTATTTATTCAGTCCACTAAAAACTTCATCACGGACATTTTCCGCGAATTGAAGTCCACGACGTATTGTTTCAAATGCCAAAAATTAGGAGATTTTATTCTTAAGTTTAATAAACTCTCCCAATTTGTCTTGAAAAAAATTTCGATAAATAGAGATTTTTTCGATATATAGAAACAATTTTTCTATGTAATGAACATGGAGATTTGCTAAGAGTTCGATATATAGAAAATTTCGATATAGGGAAGTTCGATATATGGAGGTTCGACTGTATATATATATATATATATATATATATATATATACGAACGGTATGAGTATTTACAATTCCAAGTTAAGACAACCAATTTAAAACAACCAGAAAAATTCTCCCAATTGTTTATCCTGAAGGTAAGTTTTGTTACGTACTTTTCTTCGTGTTATATGACATTCCCAGAAACTAATAGTTACAAACCAATTACGTGAGCTGAAAAGCCCTGATTCTCAGTCTTCTAGACACGGACAGTTTTGAAAAGAATCCCAATTATTCCTTTACAAATGTTGGTTATTTGAAGTTGTGTATAGTGAAACAATGATTTACGACGCCAGAAGCGTTTGCTAGAACTGAACATAAAATACCACGGACTCTGACAGTTTTAGGAATGCACTTGTCCTAACACTTCCACAAAATTAACTATTCTTTGTTTGTCTCCTGCCTGACATTTCCACTGTTATGACTCCTTTTCAGGAATTAACTTTTGATGTATGAAACTATTGAAATGTGTTATCATGGTGGAAATATGTCGAGAATTGGCGATGAAAATAAAATTTAGGACCAGTATATACAGAACGGAGAAATGTGATGATGGAAAACAAACTTCTGAACAAACACGAACGACATAAAGCTATTCAGTTAGTTAAAAGCCATCCAAGGTTTCAAATATTAAAAATATGACAGAAAAAATATTATCAGAATATTTAAAAACTTTGAAAATTATACCTATTTAACTCATCTATGCCCTGTACTAAATTTTATATCTTTTACTAAGAACAAAGAAGTTTCAAAATGGAGAAAATGCAGCTGATGTCTTATGAAAAACAAAGATATTCATTTAGTTACAAAGATTTTAAATATTTCACCAACCAAAGTTTCAAATATTAAACATTTAACTGGAAAATGTTATCAGATAATCTAAAATGTGTGAAATCCATACCAATTTTATCCAACCAGACACTATATGTAATTTTAGGACTCTTTCTAAGTACTAGGAAGTGTTATAATGGAAAATATACATCTCAAACAACACGAGACATAAAGCTATTCAGTTAGTTAAAAGCCATTCAAGATTTCAAATATTAAGCATTTGGCAGAAAAAATATTATCAGAATATTTAAAAACTGTGACAATTATACCTATTTAACTCATCTATGCCCTATACTTTTACTAAGAACAAATAAGTTTCAAAATGGAGAAGATGCAGCTTATGTCTCATGAAAAACAAAGATATTCATTTAGTTACAAAGATTTTAAATAATTACACCAACCAAGGTTTCAAATATTAAACATTTAACTGGAAAATGTTGTCAGATAATCTAAAATGTGTGAAATTTATACCAATTTTATCCAACCAGACACTATATGTAATTTTAGGACTCTTTCTAAGTACTAGGAAGTGTTATAATGGAAAACATAATGGAACGACATAAAGCTATTCAGTTAGTTAAAAGCTATCCAAGGTTTCAAATATTAAACATTTGCCAGAAAAAATATTATCAGAATATTTAAAAACTGTGACAATTATACCTATTTAATTCATCTATGCCCTATACTTTTACTAAGAACAAAGAAGTTTCAAAATGAAGAAAATGCAGCTGATGTCTCACGAAAGACGTAAAGCTATACAGTTAGTTACAAAAGAGAAAAAGATGCGAATATTTCTTGTCAAAAGAAAAATTCAGGCAAGTTAAGTCATCACGCGAGTAGCAGAAAATGAAGTAGAGACAACAGAGAACTGCCGGCACGAATCTGTCAAGCTGTCAAATTATTGAAAAGCTAACGAAACAGAAAAAAGTCAAGGTTTGGAAATACAATGACACGTAATGTACAGCAAGAATTTAAGGTAAATATTTAAGTTGAACCTAAAGCCCAAATTAAAAAAGGAAGTAATTGTAAGAGCAAATTATTGGAGCGGAAATAAATAGCCACGTGTCGAAGTTCACGCAAAAGGAGTGATCTTTTTAAAAATAAGATGATGAATCTGCTGGAATATGAAAAATTTTGTTGAGTTTCAAGGTGTTTACTTTTATTTTCTTCTGAAACTTAATATGTCTCTCTCAATTTATGATGACGGTAATTATGTTCTTTAATATATTAAGCTGAATAAATATGTATTCATATGACATGTCAAATTTACTAATATTACTTAAAATTCGATTCCAAGTATCAAACATTTAAAAGCTAAATTAATTGCAATTTATTAAAACTAGCATGGTCGCTTTTAGATTTATATTTTCTTTTGCAAAACAACTGAATTGAAAGTAACATATGTAATGAATGTTACCATTACCTGTCATCATAAATATACGTTGTTAAGGGGTAGTGAAAACTCAGACAAAAAATTTATAATCTTTGATAAATTCACTATAAGGCTGATTCTAAAACATCATGATTAAAAAATGTGAATTTCCATTACTTCAGAACAGAGTTAAAGATAAGTCTGAGAAACCCAACACCAATGATTTTAAAAATTATATCTCTCACTGTATGTACTATTTTTCAAAACTAAGATATCTACACTTTATCATTACATCAAATAAGAAATTGTTGGGGAAAATTTTCCCTTATAAAATGGAGTGAAAATTCAGCAAATACTAAAATATAGTATAGATTACATTTCTCTCTGTATGTATTATTGTTCGCAATTCAGATATCTCCACTTAATCATATTAAATGAATAAATTAAAATTATTTCGTGTATAATTTAAAATTATTCATGAGTAAAATACAGCAATTAAATTGTACCAAATTACGTGCTATCGTCGAGCCACACGCAGACAGCCGCTAATGTTTACATCCGGTAGTTGCAGCCGTTGCCATTCGGATTGTAGAAATATCGTCGATTTTTGTGCCGCATACCTACGCGTTTTATATATATAGATTTAAATCTGTTTGAAAAGAAAAATTTGATAAACTACATAGACTCCAATAAACCGAGGTTGTTGTTGTTGTTGTTGTTGTGTATGCCCCTTGACCGACATGTAACATCGGATCAGGTCCCGAAGGCTATGGGCGATGAAGGTGCGGCTCCTATTTAAAATTAGCATAAGGGTCGGAGTCTGACTTGGCTAAATGACCGGTCCCGTAATTTTGAACCGAGTCAAGTGACGAAACCTGAACATTTGACCCCGCATCTCCAGAGGTAAATTTGAGAACTTGGAGGACACTGTAGCCACGCTCTATTTTACGTGCCCCGTCCACCATTAGTGAACACGGCGGTAGATTTGCAGCGACGAGCATCGAACCAGGGACACCGAAGTAGCTTATGGTAGCGCCTATGGTGGGCTTGGAACTGGTGATGTTCGGTTCCAATCCCTACAAACGCCAATCTATACCTTAATGTCTAACCGTACCTGCTTCGTAACTACCAACGTTAAATCCGTAGGCTGGAAAGTCCTCCCATGATGTCAGAGAGTGTGGGAGAAGGTACGATCCCACCAGATGTCGCCACAGAGGGTGCTTGATCAAAATTGAGGCTCAAGATCAGGGGTTGGTGTTGTTTCACCAATACTGTGCCCCCATAGAAAACAAACAATGATTCTCGCGGATTATATGCGTATGCTTTCATTGACAAATGCTCCGCATTGGCAGACAACATAGACTCCAATTGTATGATTATGTTAAATCCCTTTTATGCTGTTGAGTATAAAACATCTAAGTATAAAACCTTTTATACTTAGGTGTTTTTACCTAAGTATAAAAGATTTTCTTTTCAATATGCAATAAACCTTCTAACTTCTTTATTGGTACTACAATCCATAGTGGGCACTGGACTTTTCCCGAAATTTCCTCGCCATGTAACTTTGGCGCATTACAATAAATAACTGCTTATATATATATATATATATATATATATATATATATATATATATATATATATATATATATATATGTATGTGTGTGTGTATATATGTATATATATATATGTATGTATATATATATATATATATATATATATATATATATATATATATATATATATATATATATATATATATATGTGTGTGTGTGTGTGTGTGTGTGTGTATATATGTATATATATATATGTATGTATATATATATATATATATATATGTGTGTGTGTGTGTGTGTGTATATATATATATATATATATATATATATATATATATATATATATATATATATATATATATATATATATATATATATATATATATATATGCAGTGAAACCCCGATTTAACGTAACCTATATTTAACGATTTTCCGCATATAACGTCATTTTTCATCAGTCCCAATTTATTTCCTATACTAATAATGTTAAAAAATTCGGGATTTAACGTTTTCATTTTAAAATATTCACCCGTATTTAACGATTTTTCAAAGTGAGAAAACTCTATGAAATTTTCCTAAAATAGTCAAAAATTGTCATGAAAATTTTAAAGCAAGCAGATTTAATGGAGCGAAATGGGGAAAAGATGGGAAAACTGGATAATAAAAAAGAAAAAAATAGGAAATTGTCACCGTTTGAGGAATTCCTTTTTCAGTGGTTCAATAAAGTTCAACAATGTTCGTAAAACAAGCATTCCTATAAATGGCCCCGTTTTGAAATAGGAATTGCATCTAAACTAGAAATTTAAGGATTCACAGCTTCAAATGTTTGGATAGACCGCCTTGAAATAAAAGGCAAAATTTATCATGCAAGTCTATTTGTGGCGAGTCTGGATTCGATTCTTCGCAAATTGGACAGACAAATGCGCTTGCAGAAAAGTAAGATTATTTTGTTTGTTGATAAATGTACAATTCATGTTGTACATTTAAAGTTACAAAATGTGCGAATGGAATGTTTCCCTGCCAATTGTACAAGCAAATATCAATCTTGTGATCATACTATCGTTCAGTGTAAAGTATAGAAACCAAGATTTGAAAAACTCCCTTCTTAGTATAGAATTTAGAGGCAGGAAAAAATCGAGAAACGTCCTAGAACCTCCTCATATGATTTCTTCAGCATGGGAAAATGTATCTCACGTCCTTTTGCAAAATCTGGTTTTTCGGAGGACAGTGGTGATGAATATGAGTACGAGGAGAGAGAAAATGAAGACTCTAATGAAATGGGTGATTTCTCTTCTTGCTCATAGATCTCGAGAATTATCTACATTGCGATTCAAATATCGGGACATCAGAGATTCCGATTCTAAGTGATTTAACAGACTCAGAATTGGATAGTTCGGACAATGATGAAGATGAGGAACATTGAAATCCTTCTGTGACAGAAGACATTCAAGCTTTCGATAATTTTTTTTAATTTTTTTTTTTTTAATCGACAGATACATGGAGTGCCTATGGGGGGAGGTTGCTCTTCAGCTTTGGCTGACATTTATTTACACCATTATGAAAAGGGTGTTATGTCGCTAAATGAAATTGTATTTTTTAGGTATGTAGACGACATTCTCGTATGTTTAAATAACAATTTTAATTCATTAGATTTGGGATTTTACCCTAACGGTTTAAAACTTGTGGAAACCCAGAGGGACAACACTGGGGGAATTGCTTTTCTTGATCTTATCCTTTATATTGAAAAAAACAAAACATTGCTTATAAACTGTACGACAAACGTGATAGCTATACTTTTAACACCGTTCGTATTATGTCTTGGGATAGTGCTGTTTATAAAAACATTAAACGCAACATAATTTTAAACTACTTGGTTAGATGCAAAAGATTACATTCAAATCAAGAACAAATGGACTATAAAATCAATAAATTCCTACTGGTCGCAAGTGATAAGGGATTTACCTATTACTTTTTAAAATACATTTTAACTAGCTTTTTTAACATAGTTGACTGCGACCGTGGACGTCGATTCTCTATATGGTTCAATGAGTCTGAAGTAAACCGTACTAACGACGGCGATGCATTAGGGTGTTGAGTCGGTGTCTTGGTGTCATGTATATGTAAGTTTGGTGTTTTGTGTTAGTAATATTGTTATTTTTGGTACCTTTGTCTTTTTTTTCTTTTCTTTAAAATGGTCTCAGTTTTGTAGCAGACTTCCGAGAGTGTTACCATGGTTTAAAACATTGTTTAATCGGAGTGGAGGGTCACACCCCCCCCCCCCCCGATCATTAACTACAAAACTTCCATTTCTGTTGTGAATTTCATTCTCTTATTCTTAAATCCGTGTAGATATGGTCACTCCTTTCTTCTTCATCGGTTTAGTATTTTCATTGCTTATATATATATATATATATATATATATATATATATATATATATATATATATATATATATATATATATATATATATATATATATATATATATATATGTATATATATATATATATACAAGGTGCGCCCATAAAGTAACCGGACAATTTTTTATAAATAAGAAAAATATTACTCACCTTCAAATAAATTTATCTCCTTCAATATAATTGCTAAAGGAGTCTATACAATTTTTCCGACGTTTCTTCAAGTCATCAAAACACTGTTTATAGGCGTCGGAAGTAACCGTTCTCAAAATACGCATTTTATTTAATATCCGAGACGTTTTCAAATCTCTGTCCTTTCATGGATTTTGCATTTTTTTATTATTACAAAGGACTTATTCACAACGAATTTTTTCCTGAAAATCAAACAATTAATCAGTATTTTTACAAGGAGGTGCTTTTCCGATTAAGAAACAGGATAAGGTGAGTTAGGAAAGAACTGTTTGATTCCGGGCAATGGTTTGTTTTACACTATAATGCTTGGCCCCCTACAACAATTTCTGTACAGCAATACCTTGATAAGCATTCAGTTACAGTGATGAATCACCCACCATATTCTTCCGACATAAAACCAGTTGATTTTTTTCCCCTTTTCCGAAGCTTAAGATGGTCATGATAGGACAGAGATTTGAAAACGTCTCGAATATCAAATCAAATGTTACGCGTATTTTGCGAACGGTTAGTTTCAACTCCTATAAACAGTGTTTCGATGACTTGAAGAAACGTTGAAAAAATTGTATAGACTCCTTTAGTGATTATTTTGAAGGAGATAAATTTATTTGAAGGTGAGTAATATTTTTCTTATTTATAAAAATTTGCTCGGTTACTTTATGGGCGCACCTTGTATATATATATATATATATACAGTGAAACCCCGATTTAATGTTATTCAAGGGATCTTAAAGAAATGACGTTATATGCGGGAAAACGTCGGTTTATGTGTTTTGATGACTTGAAGAAACGTTGGAAAAATTGTCTAGACTCCTTTAGTGATTATTTTGAAGGAGATAAATTTATTTGAAGGTGAGTAATATTTTTCTTATTTATAAAAAATTGTCCGGTTACTTTATGGGCGCACCTTGTATATATATATATATATATATATATATATATATATACAGTGAAACCCCGATTTAATGTTATTCAAGGGATCATAAAGAAATGACGTTATATGCGGAAAAACGTCGGTTTATGTGTTTTGATGACTTGAAGAAACGTTGGAAAATTTTTCTAGACTCCTTTAGTGATTATTTTGAAGGAGATAAATTTATTTGAAGGTGAGTAATATTTTTCTTATTTATAAAAAAATGTCCGGTTACTTTATGGTCGCACCTTGTATATATATTTACGTGTAGAGCCTTAAATGTTCCTTTTACAGAGATGCATTATCGCTTTTAATCTGACTGCATCGTGTAAGTTAAAAAATGATTAATTGCACCAAACCCTTTCTGACACCTATAAAAAGATAAGATATTTTCATTCATAAATTTACTTCACATCATTCTCGCTTTATTTAAATAACAAAGTAATACTAAGGCAAAAAAATTTGTTAAAAATTAAGATTTATTTGGAATTAATTTCGCGGATTCATACTATCCATCATCAGGATGAGATGATGTGAAATTGGTAATTTTTTTTCCTTCAAATTCATCTTATATAAGCAACGATCCATCATACATGTGAGAAGAAGTAAAAAAAATAATAAAGCTGAGATTCCTTCTCAAAATCATATGCACATAATGGTAAATAAGATCATCCTTCATTCTTTAGGTAGGATTATATTCTTTAATAATTTCTCTAAACTTGTATTTTTATGTTTGGTGCCAGTGATGCATTAAAATTGGGGAAAGAGAATTAAAAAGCTGGGAAATTAAATATATGTGGTAGGATAATGAATTACTGTTGGTGCATACTTGACCTTTTCCGTAATTATAAACGGAATTTTTTATAGCGTTAATTTATCTCTACTTTCATAACATAACAATTTGCATACTGTAATACAAAAAGCAGGGTTTAAGAATCATGAGAGTCAGACTTCAATAATACGGTATGATGGATTGAGGTGTTATTAGATTATGGTAGTTTGTCTTAAACATTATTCAATTTTTACCTGAGTATTAGAAAGTGGTGCATTGAAAATTGTTTTTGATAAATGTATATTGAAATGTAAAAATCAAAATGCTCTTGCGTTGTATTACTCAGCTTTGTTTTTATTGATATATTGTCAAATATCGAATTCTAGTCATTAATCCGCGACACTGGGTTTGGCTACTATTTGGCTAGGCATTTCATAAAAGGTTTAATATTTTCCACTTCTGTAGAATATATCTATTTAGTTTATGTATATTCATTTTTCATCATGCATAAGAACATGCTCAAATCATCTTTTTTAACACATGTAATACGTTTAATTAATTGACTGTTTCTCTCTATTCTAAAAAGAAAGTAACTACCGCTGCCGCCGCTGTCAAAAGCTATCTCCTCCGAAACCGTTGGGGGTATGGGGTCAAGAGCGATACCAATGGATGCAGAAAAATAGGGGGAACAAAGTTAGACATGTCTCATCTTCGTCGGACTTTAAGTTTTTTTTTTAATTTTATGGTTTGAGGGAAAATATTGACATTTTCATCTTCAGATTACGATAACTCGCCAAAATATGGTCGTAGAATTTTGATCTTTTTGGAATCTAAGACTACAGACGTTTCTCTTTCAAAATAGACCTCATTTGTTTAAAAATATATTAAAACAGACTAATATTTTCATAAAAAAAAAATGAAACACAGTTTTTCAAGAAATATCGTCATATATGTGGATGTAATACCGATGATCCTCGAGTTTTTATCTTACAAAGAAAATATTTGCATCATCTGGAAGCTGAAAGCTTTCTTATTCATATAAACCTCATTTAAAGTCTATATCTTAAATTTTCGATTTTTAATTGAATTTTAAAGCTGATAATTCAACAGTGATGAAACGTTGATAACGTGCTGAATCTACTAATGCCACGTTTGCCTAAGTGATAGTGGACACTTCGCCGAAGATTTATGTGTTTCAGGGTCCAGGAAGCAGCAACCAGGATGTGGGAGGTGGGAAAAAAGAGTCCCAATTTTTGTTTGTCAGTGGAGAAAAGTGAAATCGGACCCGGACGGGTAAAGATGCCCCGGGTCAAGCTAATAGGACAGTGTTGTGCGAAAGCGTTTGCAGGGAAACTATTATGTTATGTCTAACAAAGAAAGGGATGAATTTTACGATTATATTCCATCCCATCTTATCAATCTTTCTTTAAAAAAAAGAGAAAGAACTTCGTGCCTTTTGAGGGTTTAAGTGACTTTTTTGGAAAAATGAAAGGAAAGCGAAGAGTGTAAACTGATTTTTAAAACCGGTGGATTGATTCTAAAGTGAAAATTTCAACATGGAAATAATACATTTGTTTTTGTTTTCGCGATATTGATTCTTATAAACGGTTGATTCTTATAACCACTGATCACTATAAGTGGTGGTTACTGTATTTGCATATCCCAGCGTCTTCTTCCTTTCATACGAATTTGGCGATTGTATCATCCCTCCTTAAGGGTTTTACAATTTTAAAGGCCAAAAGTGTATATATCAACACAGTTTTAGTATTGCATTGATAGATTTCTAAATTGAAATCAATTTCACTACGACATATTTAATTTTTCTTTAATCCCTAATAAAAATTGGATGACGTTCAATCAATATTTAAATGACTACGCGCTCCGCATTAAAATTCTAATTCTACCTATTTTACCGACATACTTTGAAATGCAAGAGGAAATTTAGTAGAGATTAAGAACTCAATTATTTTATTGTTGTTTGAAGTATTATTATTCCTCGATTTACTCAACTATTTCATTTTTATTCCACTTATGAATGCATTTATACACACTTACATATAATTTTTTTAAACCAATGCCTGTCGTCAAACATTCACCTATACTACGAAGCAATTTACCTTCCATTTTATTATGGGAGCACCATATAGGCGGACAGCATTACCCCCTATGAGGGGAAGACACAAACGGAGGCATTTTAAGTTCCGCGACACCGGGATTCGATCCGATCACCCTCAGCACCGAAAACCAGCGCGCTACAAGCCCTACGTATAAAAGGTAAATATATATATATATATATATATATATATATATATATATATATATATTATATATATATATATATATATATATATATATATATATATATATATATACAATCGAACCCCGTTATAGTGAACCCGGTATATAACGAACTCACTAATATAACTAAAAAACTTTTGGTCCCACCATTTTCCTATTGTGTTTAAAGCTAATTTATCCTTTTATAGCGAACATCCGAAATCTTAAGAATCGATTATAACGAACCTTCTTTTCAGTCGAATACTGATTTTTTTCAAACTTTTTAAGAATGTTGAAGTAGAAGATGATGAAGATTTACCTATCGCGATGTTGATAGAAAAGCACATATTTTCATCATTCTTAGATTGTGACATGCAATTGTTCGAAACATGTGATGATGAAGTTATTGCATGTGAAATTCTGACTGATTAATATATTGTGGAAGAAATTAATATGAATCATTCTGAAATCGAAGATTCTGCATCTGATGCTGATGAAGAGGAGCACATAAATGACGAAATCCCCACCATCTCAGACGGTAAAGCAGTGATGCGTGTAATTAATAAGTTTTTATCCACACAAACAATGGAAGAAAGAGTGTTTCAGTCATTTGATGTATTGGACAAAGAAATTGATAAAATGTTTTTGAAGTCGGCATCACGTCAGCAGAAGATTATCGATTAGTTCTGTATCAAAACAGTAAGCAACAATCGAAGGTAGAATGAATTTATTTCCATTTGTCTTCATTTTTAGTTAATTTAATTAGTATTGTGTCAGTTTAATGTAATCGATATTAGTCAGTTTAAAGCATTAATGATCATTTTTAATAGATTTTACCATTTTTTCAATACATCATTACTTAATACACATAGCAACTAATGAGTAATACATTTTGTGAACTTGTAAGGTATACACAAGATTCAATTCACAAGAATCGAACTTTTGAATGAATGAATTAAAGAAGCTGCTTGGGGTGTGCTAATTTCGGCATACGCGCTTAGTATAAATACCATGCAGCGTCATTAATAAGAGGAAGGTGGTTAAGGTTGAAAAGGTGTTATCCTGCGCTAGTGCTTAGCAGGCCCGAAGTTTACGTGGCAGTACTGCTGGTTTGACTTACTGTTTGTGAGTATTCGAAATGTGTATTTCTATTGAATGATAATATATATATTCCGTACAAGTAGTACGTATGCTTATTGCTGTAAAAGCCAATTATATGTGCAACGAATTCAATAAACATTGTTTCATGTATAAACTGTGTTTGTTTCAAATTCAAATAGAGTGCCACTTCAAATTATATACACCCAAGTCTGGGTAGAAGTGAAGCAGCTATTCTCTATAAACTCCAACATTTTTCTTAACGGTTCGGATATAGCGAACAAAACCTTTAGTCCCTTGAAGTTCGTTATAACGTGATTCGACTGTGTGTGTATATATATATATATATATATATATATATATATATATATATATATATATATATATATATATACTAGAAGAAGAGGGAACCGATTTGGCATAAAAAAGTTCAAAAATGTTACAGCACCATCTATTGATACATTTTGGAACTTTTTTTATTATGCCAAACCTTTTCCCATTCTTCCAGTATATTCAGTTCAAATTTGAAGTCATTCTGACCAGTGGTTCTTTTTTTGCAGCCTTTGAAAGTGGGACTTTAATTATGGACACCCTGTATATATATATATATATATCAATGCAATGTTAGTAATTTATTGATAGATTTTTATGATAATATCAATTTCACTGTGAAATATTTAATTTCTTTTTAATAAAAATTTAAAATTTAAATAAAAATTTAAATGCCTGTGCCATCCGCATTAAAATTTTCCCGACCAAAATAAAATTATTTGAATATCCCGCATGTTGTTAAAATACTCAACACAACCATCAGTAAAAGTACTTTTGTTCAAGCTCATTTCTACCTTTCACAATTATCATTACCCCATTAATGGCGAATTAATAGGCAGGGAAAATGTGAATTTAATCACCAGGAAGGGATTCGCGTTAAACTCTTGAACCGCCTGAGTTTGATCGATTCCGCCGAACTTTCTCCACCCAGAGATTAAAATGAAGTGGTGTATCAAACGAGATTTTTTTTTCTTCATCGTCATATTTCACGGTCATCCATCATATGAGGAAGACAGTATAAAAGAGGACGATCTCCAGTTCACACACATAGTGCCGAGGTATGCCGTTCTATATATCCTTGGTAATTCTTTCGTTTAGATAACCCTTCGAAATTTTTCGAAATCTCCTTTTATGTAATATTAAAAATGCGATCAAATTAGTGATCTTAATTTTGTACATGTTCGTTCAAAGTCGAGAAGGCTTTATTTAAATTCATAAATAGTACATGGTTGAGACAAGAAATATATAAACTAAATATATATGTATACACACACACACATACAAACACACACACACACACACACACACATACATACACACACAAATATATATATATATATATATATATATATATATATATAGTCCGACATTACTTGAGCAGTTATGACATATACTGCAGGGTTAATGGTTCCGAATTCCAATATGTTATGTATAGGAATAAGATCACTCCATCCAAGTTGTATTAATGCTGATGTGCAAGCCAGAGGTCAAACAGTTATGGATGAACTGGTTGACCTAACTGGCAAGATTTGACCTGATTGATGCTCTCTCTTCAACAAATTGATTTACACTATTTCCTTCCTCTCTCTCTCTCTTTCTCTCTATCTATCTATCTATCTATCTATCTATCTATATATATATATATATATATATATATATATATATATATATATATATATATATATATATATATATATATATATATATACTAGCATTATTGTCCGGCGATGCCCGGGTAGATATATAGATATAAAAATTTTGATGCATTCCATCAAAAAAATACTGGGCTGCACCCCCCGCTCTTCATGTTCATCTGGCTAGACAAATTGCGCTTAGCGCGTTTCTACTGAAATGATATACAAACAATAAGAAAGAAAGAAACTTTGAGCTTGCGGACCTTCGTCTGATTATATGTCTGATTTTATTGAGAATTAATAACACCGTGTTGCATGATTCGCACGTTTGGATTGAATAAGTTTACTGCTTAATTATATTTGTTAGATACTGTTTAATTAGATTTAATTAGATTTGTTTGATCCACTGTTTAATTAGAAATAAGTTTTATAATTTACATTTGCCTTTATTATTTATTTTTTCCTTAAAAGCTCAGTTTGTTCCACAACACCCAAGAGACGCACTTTTTTCCACATCACCCAAGAGGTAAAGTGCAAGATGCATTATCCCCTTTATTTATTCAAAGTAAGGCGCGATTTCACATGAAGCCTATTTTCCTTAGTTTGGTGATTCGGTTTTTTATTGTCGACAGGCCAAAAATCGTATCGATTTTTAATTTTCCCAAGGCCAAAAACCGTTGAAAAAGCGAATTGTAATTCAATTTTTAATTTTCCTAAGGCCAAAAACCGTAGAAAAAGCAAATTGTAAATCGGTTCAAGCGATAAGAAAAACTGCAAATAACAAAGGACAAAAATCGGAGCCGGGAAAGTTGTGTTAAAACATACTAATTTGAACTGCATTCTTAAAAAACTCCCATCTCAGTTAGTCTAGTGGTTAAATTTTATCTTTTACCGTATTTTAATATTTCTTTTGTCAATTTATTTCGTTGTTATGCACGTAACGCAAAATTAATTTAAAGTATCACAAAAAGAAAAGAAACCACGTGATCAGCATTTCATAAATTACATTCTAAATATTAATCTTTAAAAATTCACCAAAAATCAGAAAAGGGAGGTAGGTAAAGATTCGAAAAAGATTTAGTTTTAAAGGAATTTTTATGATATTTCTCGTGATATAAATTTTATAACCCTCGGATTATCATTTTAAATGTAAACTTAAAAAAATTAGAAAAACAGCTTAAAAATTTAATTTTAAAAAATCGAAGAAGAATTTTTCAAAAATCTTTCTCAGTTTACCCCTCCACTATAAACTCCACTATAGAAGAATCACCATGCAAAATTTCAGCTCTTTATGTCCAACGGTTTGGACTGTGCGTTATCTGTCAGTTAGTCAGTCAGCTAGGCAAGGCCTAACTGACTTATTACCATGAACCTCTCTCCCCCCCCCCCGCGCACCCCTCTTCTCCCGCAAGGGGAAGAGGGATAGGTTCGTATTTCACTGAACGCATGTACCCACAGGGGGTACCTCGCACCTCTTACGGGCACAAAAAATCATTAAAAAATTAATTTAAAAAAAAACTAATTGAGACCCAAACTTTGTTTTTGCTGATTTAAGTTTCTCGGGTCCTAAGCATTAACTGTGCCGAATTTGGTCTGTGTGAGTGAAACAGTCTATGATTCTACAGCGGACAAACAAACAGACAAGCTCTTTTATATATATAGATATATATTATACAGGATCCGTATCGACCGTCCAATACAACCCCTACACGTGTCGCAACAGTCTGCCATCTAGTGGCGGCGAAAGGAAAGGTGTCAATAGAGCATTTGCCGGTGTGACAGTTGTATGAGAAAATTATGTTCTCAGAAAAGTGCTATTATGTCCGACATGTCCGAGGTGTGAATAGGCATGATTATTGGAGCTCACCCAGCTGCAGCGTCCGTGTCGAGAACAGCCAACCATGTGGGGTTTCAAGGGCCCCTGTGTCAAGAGTTATGACAGCCTACACAAGCCTGGGAAAGGTGTCCTCTACGAAGCAGAACAGTGGGCGAAAATCGAGTTGACCGACCCGGATAGACGAATGTTGAAGAGGATAGTAGCCCGAAAACTCAAGACTACACTGTCGCAGATAACCTCCGAGTTGAACACCCATCTGCAGAACCCGGTATCCACCAAAACTATTCAACGAGAGCTGTATACTGCGACCATTTATGGCAGAGTGGCTATTCCAAAGCCATTAATGTCTTCCCGGAATGCTATTAAGTGACGACAGGGGTGCCCGGACCACCAAAACTGGAGAAAACAGCAATGTGAACATGTCATCTGGTCTGACGAATCTTCATTTATATTATTTCAGACCACTGGACGTGTGTTCATCTGGCGAATACCGGCAGAAGCATTTCATGTTGACTGCCTGGTTCCTACCGTGAAGCATGGAAGGGTATCTGTGATGGTATGGGGTGGGATATCGTGATGTGGCTTGGGGCCACTATTAGACCTGAGGGGGAAGATCGCAAGCAAGCATTATCACAGTATTCTCGCATATCATTTCCATCCTATGCTTCAGACTTTGATTCCTGGAGAACGTCCTGTGTTCCAAGATGACAATGCCTCTGTTCACAAGGTTCGCTGTGCTCAAACATGGTTAGATGAGCATAATGATGAAGTGGAACATCTCATGTGGTGTCCTCATTCCCGTGATCTCAACATCTTTGAGCATTGGTGGGTTTTTTAGAGAACAAAGTCCGTGCTTGGTTTTCTCTTCCACACACACCACCTAAGCCTGACCCTACACGAGGAATGGGGGCGAATTCTCTTGAACTTTGTGCAAGACCTTCGTTTGTCAATACCACGTCGAATATAATCTGTAATTAAGGCCAAGGGTGACCCAACCCCTACAAATAAAAAAATTGCATTCTTTCACAGGTGTTCCTATTATTTTGTCCGGAATTTGTACATACATAGGAGAAAGAGAGAGAGAGAATTTATTAAAAAAAAGTTTTTCAGAAACAGTCAAAGGTTTCCATGAACGTGTTCTTTATCGGTGTCTAAAATGGAAACGAAAGCTATGTTTTGTTTAAAACAACTGTCATTTTTATATGAGGCCTGTTTAGAGATCTGCAGTTTCTGCATTGACAACATTCAAAGTCGGAGCAGAAAAAAGTGCTAAAATAGCGACATTGGTGATTAAAAATGCATAGGGTGTCGATGAAAATATTTCTTCCGGCGTTAATGTAATATAAAATGCTTGTAAATATATTTGTTTAAGACATTATTTGGAAAATCTATATATTTAAGTTGCTAAGGCGATTCTTCGGGCAGTCCGTGAAAGAAAACTACTCCATCAATTTACTTCATTTTTATCTTAAACGAAAGATTTTAATCTATAAGTGTGTCAAATTTGGCTTTTGTAACCGCAATTTCTATTTTTAGCCATAACTTACAATTAAAAATTGCTTTCTGCGCATGCTCAGTGATATGTTTAAATCTGGCTTTAGATACTCGCTAAGCGCGAGGCCGCATTAATTTACATTAATTTGTTTCTGCGCATGCTCAGTGATATGATTTAATCTGGCTTTAGATACTCGCTAAGCGCGAGGCCGCATTAATTTACATTAATTTGTTTCTGCGCATGCTCAATGACATGTTTAATCTGACTTTAGATGCTTACTCAGCACGATGACGCATAAATACGTTAATTTGTTTATTCCGAGGAATATCTGTACTCTGCTACGTAATTTAAATCCTTCTAAGGGATTTTTAAATGGAACAAGATTCATTGTTCATCACCTGTATGACAATTGCTTGCATATGAAAATCGTAACTAGTAACAATGCTGGTGAGAGAGTTTTACTTCCGCGAACTGATTTAACGTCTTCAGACACCAGCTTACCATTTTCATTTAAGAGACGATAATTTCCAATTCGTCTTTCCTTTTGTTTAACTATTAATAAAGCCCAAGGTCAAATTTTGAAAAAGATGGCTTGTATCTTCCACAACCAATATTCAACTATGGTCAGCTATATGTGGCTATATCACGACCCCGATTATTTCAAAACTTAAAGGTAAAAATAGAACCGAAAAGCAAAATAACATCTAATGTGGTGTTCAAAGAAATACTTTAAGGTATAAATTAATAAATTTAATGTAGAACCCCAAAGAAAGGAAATCTCTAAAATAACTTTATATTTTAATTTTTGAGTTTTTTCATCATAAAATAATATATTTATAGCTACTTTGTGTGCATTATGTCAAATTTTTATTTTTTTTTCTGAATGGAATATTTCTATAAGGTCGACAATTCATTAGATTTTACATATTTGATATTAGCATTGCATATTAATATGGTGTGAATCTATATCAATACGCAATATAGATATAGATCTATATTATCTATCTATAGATATAGATCTATGTTATCTATCATTGCATATCAACATTGATGCCCCGTGGGGCAGTTTAGCGAAGTTTTCAAAATTCACCAAAATCGCACTCAATGACGACGGTTATTATAGAGAAGTTCATACGCAGGAGGATGTTGAAATCGTAACTGAAAACGGCCCTTGGAAAAAAGTGGGTACCCCTTTGGACATGGACGAGGAATGTGGCGAAGTTACAACTATCTTTTCCACTTATAAGATTGACTACAGAACATATAACAGGTCTATATTCAAAGGATTTATCTTCATTGACATAGATACGAAATTTTTGACTGTCAGCCTAAGATGAATCTGCGACTGATGTGTTTTTTTATGAGCGTTTGTTTTCGTTTTATTGTTTGCATTCCAATACCCTCTTCATTAGTTTCAATGATGAGAGAAGAATATCACTTAGGATTCATTCTGAAATATTTATACTATTTCAATAGCCTAAAATGGACTATATTCTGTATAGACACTTCATTTTGTTGTCTGCTATGTTGCCGTTACCCTCATTTTTCATTCTGATTTTTGCGAATTTTAAAAACTTCGCCAAATTATCCCAAGGGATACCCTTTTCTTTACTTTAGTCTAGCATTGCATATTTATATGGTGTGAATCTTCTTAAAGTTATTCTTCAGTTTTTAGTTATAATAAACTGTCATCGAAGAGCCATATTTCTTTTTATTGTGTATAACAGTAAATTTTAATGTGTATTTTTCTATTCTCAGTATTACGATTTTAAACATTTTACTGAGTTACGGAGTTACTGATTACACATACCAAGTTTTTAATCTTCCAGTGAGAAACCACATTTCTTTTCATCGGGTTCGATGCTAAACTTTAATGTGAATTTCTCTATTCTCAGTATTATGATTTTAAACATTTTACTGAGTAAATATACCAAGATTTTAGTTTGTCATTAAGACACAATATTTCTTTTTATAGGGTTCAATAGTAATTTTTAAAGTGTATTTCTCTATTCTCAGTATTATGATTTTCAACATTTAACAGAGTTACGGAGTTACTGACTACACATACTAAGTTTTTTGTTTGTCACTGAGTAACCATATTTCTTTTCATTGGTTTCGATAGTAATTATTTCAAGTGTATGTCTCTGTTCTCAGTATTATGATTTTCAACATTTTACTCAGTTATAGAGTTACTGAGTACAGGTACAAAGTTTTTAGTTTTTTATCGAGTAACCATATTTCTTTTCATTGGGGTTCAATAGTAAATTTTTCAAGTGTATTCCTCTATTCTCAGTATCATAATTTTCAACATTTTACTGAGTTACGGAGTTACTGAGTACACATACCAAGTTTTTTGTAAATCACTGAGTAACCATATTTCTTTTCATTGGGTTCGATAGTAATTTTTAAAGAGTATTTCTCTGTTCTCAGTATTATGATTTTCAACATTTTACTGAGTTACCGAGTTACTCTGTACACGTACAAAGTTTTTAGTTTGTCATTTAGTAACCATATTTTTTTCATTGGGTTCAATGGTAAAGTTTAATGTATATTTTTCTGTTCCCAGTATTATGATTTTCGACATTTTACTGAGATACGGAGTTACTGAGTACAGGTACCAAGTTTTTAGTTTTTCATTGAGTAAGCATATTTCTTTTTCATTGGGATCAATAGAAATTTTTTCAAGTGTATTTTTCTATTCCTAGTATTATGATTTTCAACATTTTCCTGAGTTACGGAGTTACGGAGTTACTGAGTTCATATACCAAGTTTTCAGTTTATCATTGAGTAAGTATATTTCTTTTCATTGGGATCAATAGCAATTTTTTCAAGTGTATTTCTCTATTCTCTGTATTATGATTTTCCTCATCTTACTGAGTTACGGAGTTACTGAGTACACGTATCAAGATTTAGTTTGTAATTGAGTAACCATATTTCTTTTCATTGGGTTCAATAGAAAAGTTTAATGTGTATTTTTCTATTCTCAGTATTATAATTTTCAACACTTTACTGAGTTACGGAGTTACTGAGTGCAAATACCAAGTTTTTAGTTTGTCATTGAGAAATCCCATTTATTTTCATTGGGTTCGATATTAATTTTTAATGTGTATTTCTCTATTCTCAGTGTTAGGATTTTCATCATTTTACTGAGTAAACATACCAAGATTTTAGTTTGTCACTGAGACACCATATTTCTTTTCATTGGGTTCGATAGTAATTTTTTAAAGTGTATTTCCCTATTCTCAGTTTTACGATTTTCAACATTTTACTGAGTTGCGGAGTTACTGAGTACACATATCAAGCTTTTTTTTTTGTCACTGATTAACCATATTTCTTTTCATTGGGTTCGATAGTAAAGTTTAATGTCCATTTTTTTAATTCTCAGTATTATGAGTTTTCCTTTTCTCTGTATTATAACATTTTACTGAGTTACGGAGTTACTGAGTACACATAAACACTGAGATGAGTGTAAAACCAATATGCCGGCTATACACCATCCTTAAAGAAATATTACACAAAGAAATATTTTTTATAGCTTCCATATTGCATCCAATATAGAAGCAATAACTGTCTGCACTATACATCTCACATTAAGGAAAAAAGTTAATATGAAAATCAATAAAATTTTAATGCTCTCAGAAATGATCCATTCAATAACAATATCATATGATAGACATTTTTTTTAGTTACGATAATAAAAAAAATATTTTAGATATATCAGAGCATTGAAAATTATTTTTTAATATTGAGATTCATAAATCACTGAGATGAAACGCATATTAAACTTTGACAAATGTTATTTGAATTATTTCTTCGCCTTTACCAGGAAAAAATTCAATTATTAAATATCGGAATCTAATAATTTTTTTCTTTGCTTTGGAGTATTCATCCCCAAGTGTTTTAAAAAAATATCCCCCTCGTCAAATTGTAGGGGTGAAATTGATTATAGTGTAATTTGATTCATATCGGACAAGCTGGACATTTTTTTTAACGAGGACAGTATGAATGTTTTATAGCAATAAATTGAGGAAGTCGAATGGGTGGGAATTAAAATTTACAAAGGGTTAGATGAGCCGAAACAGATTTGTATTCAGGTCCAAACTAAATGTTCGTTGTTCAGTTAGGCCGTCTGCACACGGAGCAACTCAAAAGAAACTGATAACTGACTCAAATCACAAACCTGTCCGTGATGAGTCGCAACCTATGTAATTGAATGGAGCCACGCACACGGCGCAACTGGTTACAAACCCGTCGGACGGGTTTGTAACCAGTTGAGTTGCTCCGTGTGCAGACGGGCTTAGGATCAAGTATCACGAAACATTTTTCTGTGAATATTTTTCCTGAATTCTGAAGACGGTCAAGAATCGATCCACGTGGGAAAAAAGTTAAAGAAAAGTTATAGATAAATGTTTATCGTGCCCGAGGAAGCCTAATGACAGCACGTTGGCATTTGGTGCTGAGCGTGTTCTTACTGAATCCCAACAAGCGCCATTAAATACTCTGTGTCAAGGCCGGATATGGGCACGTTAAATCCATAGACCGGAAAGTTCCTATATGATGTGAGATAGGGTGAAAGGGGGTACGATCTCCCAGATTTCATCAATAGGGTTGTTTGGTCAAAATTGTGGTGGCCCCTGGCTAAATCGGACTCCGACCCTTGTGGTGCCATTAAAAAACAGGAGCTGCACCCCATGGCCAGCTGGCCTATTTACACCTGGCCTGCATAAATTCCGGCCAAGGGGCATTAGAAACAGCAACTGCAACAACAACAACGGAAGTTCGTCGGTTGTTGGTTTTGAAATATCTGTGAGATAGAAGCACACATACTATGAATTGGATGAGTGTGCTATGCGAGGTTAATCAGTAAGGATACTGTCCCGCCCGTAGGCATCCACCAAGTTATACGAGGTTAATCAGTAAGGATACTGTCCCGCCCGTAGGCATCCACCAAATTATACGAGGTTAAAGTGAAGCAACCCCCCCCCCCGAGAAACTTCAAAAAACCCAACACGCTGACCTTGAACTTGACCTTTAATGCGCATCACTGGCAATTTACTTTGGCAACTTCGCTTACGTAATTTTTCGTTGTTTTGGCAGCAAACGCTATCGCCAAAAACAAAATTAGCTGGTGTCCTCTAGAATCTACGGAATTTTTTTTTGTTTAGTAAGAGTGTGAGAATAGATGTGACGTAATCTCTGACACTTGTTGATACTGGTTTATCCAGGGTTGGGTGTTTGAAATCAAAATAAACCCTTAAAAATGGTCATGATATGTGCTTTCTAATACTTACTTCAGCCCCCACTCCACCTCCATGTTATCCGATAAACATTATATGTTGATCTTGTCCTTGACTTTGGCAAGTTATCTTGGCAATTTCGCTTTAGTGACGCTTGGCAACTTTGGTAGCAAATTTTAATGCAAAAAATAAGTTTAGCTCGCATCATCGAATATTTCCGCGAAACATTTTTGTTTCGTTTGTGAAAGCGTGGGAAATGATGTGACGTCATCTCCGAAACCTATTAATACCGGTTTATCCAGCCTACTAAAATTTAAATAATCCCATCAAAATGTTACGGTATTTACTTACTGATAAATTCTCTGGTCCACCAATACTATATAACTCGAAAATGCATTTGATAAAATAGGAAAAATCCCTTGTCAAAATCCCTTACAGGTTAGCCGCAGAAGGGCTAGGACGCTGGCATTCGGTTCAGATCCTGTGGGTTCGAGTCCCACTGTCGGCGTGGATGTTTGCGGCGTGGATATATATATATATATATATTTGGGCGCGGGGTTGGAGTAAAACATCCACAACATAAACTAACTAGAAACCATCGTAAATAACAAAAACAATTACATTTATTAAGAAAGAATTGAAAAAAAAAAACGTAGTCCGTCCACGACGGAATCCAAAGCGGGAGTCTTAATGTTCTCCCCAAACAGAGTAGAGGGGTCGTGATAATGTTCGTGCTAGCGGCGCCCTCTCGCGCCAGACATTAGATGCGTTTACAAATAACATTTTATGAAGTTTAAAGTTCATAGTTAAGAGTTTAGTTCTGCTTTCTACAGATCGGCCATCCTAGCTGTCATGCGGCCTCGGATGACATTAAGCAATAGGCACTGACAGTCTCTGAAAAAGAAATAAAATGGAACACACTTACAATACACGGGACCATGCAGGGGATGCGCTGGTGCTGACATCAAGTACACGGGACCATGCAGGGGGTGCTCTTGAGTCTTGTGGTGACATCGGATGGCGGGATAACTCGTCAGTCGTCTGAATCGGGATAGTGGGGATGCCACGGTTTCATGTAGTCGGCAGCGGAGGACGTGATGTTGGGACCTTCGTGTAGTCCGACTTTGACGACATCGTACCGGTCATGGGGCTTGACACTGGTCACTTGGTAGGGACCTAGGAATTTCGGTCGTAACTTCATTCCAGTTCCGTACTGCGTGCGCTTGATTGCACACAGTTCTCCTACTTTGTACTTGTACGATCTTTTTCTCTTCTTATTATGGGATTTCCGATTTTCTTCTTGAATTTTAAGAATATTTTGCCTTGCTTCTTCCTTCATTTTATCTCTCTCTTTCATCATCGCGTTAAGGTACTCTTCTTCTAAGACTTCTTTCACTCGTATGTCTGTTATGCCTTTTAGTTTCACGCCTGTCAACAGTTCGAATGGTGTGAATTTAGTACTTCGAGAAACGGTACTGTTCATTATCCGTTGAACCATAGACACGTATTTGTACCATTTCGTTGGATCGGAAATTGAAAGTTTAGAGAGTATAGGAATTAAAGTTTCATGCATCCTTTCAACCTGACCGTTACCACGGGGAATTCCTGCTGTAATTTTAATATTCTCTATTTCTTCTTCTACGCAATAGGTCTCAGAATCATTCGAAGTAAATGCGCTTCCTCTGTCACTGATAATTCGTGAAGGATTTCCAAAGGTAGTTTGTTGTAGCTTTAACTTTTCTATCGCGTCGCGTGACGATGTCGATTTTACTGGGTATAACCATACAAATTTCGTAAAGGCATCGACGACAGTGAAAATATGTTGATAATTCTTGATCGTAGAAGGCATAGGACCTATAAAGTCAATGTGATACGTGCTCAACGGTGAATTTTCTTTTGGGATAGGATTAAGTAAACCTTCTCCTTTGCCACGTTTTCTGTTACATAGGATACATTCTACGCAGTTGGCAATGACGTTATCAATTTGTTTTCTGGCATTACGTATGTAATAATTTTGATTTAAAACGTCTTCGGTCTTAGATGATGCAAAATGATTTTTATTATGAATTCGTTTGATTATTTCTTTTTCCATTTCTTGAGGCACCATTAAAAGTTCTCTTCCATTTTTATACTTATATAAAATCCCACTTCTGACACCATACTCTTTGGGCGCGGGGTTGGAGTAAAACATCCACAACATAAACTAACTAGAAACCATCGTAAATAACAAAAGCAATTACATTTATTAAGAAAGAATTGAAAAAAAACGTAGTCCGTCCACGACGGAATCCAAAGCGGGAGTCTTAATGTTCTCCCCAAACAGAGTAGAGGGGTCGTGATAATGTTCGTGCTAGCGGCGCCCTCTCGCGCCAGACATTAGATGCGTTTACAAATAACATTTTATGAAGTTTAAAGTTCATAGATAAGAGTTCAGTTCTGCTTTCTACATATATATATATATATATATATATATATATATATATATATATATATATATATATATATATATATATATATATATATATATATATATATGCCGAAATGGTTGCTTTTGAGAATCCAGTGAGTTCTTCTGTCTTCACAATCCTGGCTCCTGCTTAACGGGCCCCAACAATAATCCCTTTTTCAAATGGCGACAGATCTGTCGTTTTTCCCGTTCTACTGCGTTTATCGTGAATCCAATCCAATCCAGTTTAGTTTTTACAAGTAAAGTGCCTAGGTCGTGACGACTTTATCTCCTGTACGCAAGTTATATGTTATCAAGGTGCGAGTGCTCAGTAGTTAAAATTTAAGTAAAGGATTAAAAAATTGTTAAGGTAAAAAATAACGCAAAGTGTGTAAAAAAATTATTACTGTACAGTTAAATTAATACTGTAAAGTTAAATTGAAGAGAAGAAACTAGAGTTTCAAGGTAATTAAAATTGCAAAGAAAAATTAGAAAAGACTAATGATCCACGATAAAAGTAGTTAAGGTAAGAAAGGACCAAAAAAGCAGTCACACATAAGAATGCAAAAGAAAAATGTTTTTAAATAAAATTTAAAGTTTTATGATTTTTTTTATATTTTTTTTATATTATTTTACAAATTCGAGTCTGATTAGGAACTGCAAGTACAAAAAAAGGGCCCTCCCTAGGGTCATACACTTCGTATTAAGATAATTACTTAGTTCTAAGGGGGAAAGCTAAAAATAGCAGTAGTGGAAATTTTGAAAAAGTACGACACCGCCTGGGATCGAATCCACTCCCTCAGTTATTCCAGACCAGCGCGTAATCACGGTGCTACGACGGCACGCGAAGAAGTAAGAAAAATGCGAAGGGTATCAAGGTAGCAGTTCATCGTGAAATACAGCTACACACCTAACTTATACTAGCATTCTGATGACGTTTCATTCACATCATAAGCAGGTTTTGCATACGCACGCCGCTAGCGAGCATTTGTAGAAACTCTCACAGGTTTATAATTTATATATATATGTATATATATATATATATATATATATATATATATATATATATATATATATATGACAGGTGAGTGGTTTGCCTGTTCTAACGACTTTAAATTGCAGTCGTGATTCTTTCGTTGATGGCGAGTAGGAATATGAATTGAACAATACTTCAGTCCACACGTTAAATTACTTTATTAAATTCTTCTTAAGAATACCGCTCTCAAAGTCAGTGTCCCTAGTTAGCCATTTTAACATTCGGCGACGACTGCTATGGCGACCGCACGCAGCGAGTTCCCAAATCAATCTGCGTAGTTCTAAGTAAAAAATCGCCCATCTTCTCTCCTGGCACATGCACAGAGCCCAATTTAGAATTTTCTAGAAGTATCTTCCCGCCAAACCTGTACAGTATCTAAAAATAATCTCTCTGCATGGAAATTCATTCCACCGCGAATTGAAGGACAATCTCAAAACGGGGAAATAACCTTTTTCTACCCGCACGCGTCTGGAAATATGAAATCTAGTGGCTTTTTCACGCCACAAAACTGATTAATCCCTAAAATTGAACGAAACTGATTAATCCCCTTTAAATTTAACTTAATTATTCTTTCCCAATTAATTTCTGGCATATATATATATATATATATATATATATATAAGGCAATGTTCGTATGTGTGTCCTCTATAGACTAAAAAACTACTGAACCAATTTACACGTGGTTTTTTGCAAAATGGTCCGTGTTGTCCCAAGAAGGTTTAAAGCTATTGAAATTCTCGATCTGACCAGTAGAAAGAAAGTTAAAAATATTTTCAGTTCGCCGTCTGTTCAGATATTATCTATGAAACTTCTATTTTCAAACAAAACATACGGATGGCGGTACCTAGCAATTCCTGATAGCCACACCTCTCATGTAGATGTTCAACATTCCTGTGAGGGAGGCGAGGGGTAAGGTCATGAACCCCGAGTCTTGAAGGAGGAAGAGTTTTCTGACACCCCACATAAGAAGACGTGCTGTCTGTAAGCTCTGTATGTTACCATGAGAAACAGCTACTTATAAATCAATATATACTGTTATAGATCAAGATGAAGCAGTAAATGAGTGGTGCACCCAGGGGGTGGGCCAAGAGAACCTGCCACCCCCAAAGAAATAGAAATTGCATTATAAATATTTTTATCAGTTCAACTCGCCCCCCCCCCCCCCAAGATAAAATCCTGGGTGCGTCACTGCAGTAAATTATCCAACTGAATTCTTAAATTCACTTGATTTATCTGGATTGCTACCACACAAAATTAATCTGAAGGTTTGTGTTCCTATCATTCTTCTTAGAAACATTGATACACCCCGTCTTTGCAATAGTACCATATTGGCAGTCAAGAGATTATTAAACAATGTAATTAAAGGAACAATTTTAAGTGGTAAATTCAAAGGAGAGGATGTGCTAATACCACATATATCAATGATACCAACAGATATGCAATTCCAATTCAAATGTTTGCAATTTCCAATTAAACTGGCTTTTGGAATAACGATAAAGAAATCACAAGGTGGGCATTGCAAGTGTGTGGATTGGATTTGGAGAATCCATGTTCTCCTGATGGACGACATTGCATGTTCCCGTGTAGGAAAACCAAGGGATTCGTTTGTATATATGCCAAATGGAATCACCAAAAACATTGCATATCCAAGAGCACTGCAATGAACTTAAAATTGAATAAAACAGTAATTACAATTTATGTAATCCGAAACATAAAATTTATAATGTGTATGTAAATATCTACTTTCAACTAAATACAATAATTGATATCAAAATTTCAGTTAGGTTAATTTAATCTACATATATATACTCAAATCTAGAAATAGCGAAGCATTGCAGGGTCAGCTAGTATATATATATATATATATATATATATATATATATATATATATATATATATATATATATATATATATATATATATATATATATATATATATATATATATATATATATATATATATATATATATATACAGTGGACGCTCGTTAATTCGAACTCGAAGGTTCTCAGAAAAAAGTTCGAATTATCCGAAGTTCGAATTATCCGATGTTAAGAGAAAATATATAATTTTAAATGTGTATCACTGAAAAAGAAACTCTCCTAGTATGTATAACCCCAGAAAATATATTATACTATGTTATCTAAAGTTAAACATATTAAAAAGCAATACAGACTTACCTTAATCATAAAATGAAGCAGAAGATATGCAGTATAAAGTAAACTTTTATTAAAAATATGAATTACACTTTGGGGAAAAACTGTAAAATGGATGTTTGGTTCTGTTTATGATGCCTACATTGTTCAGCCAGCTTCTCGATTTGAAGTAAACATTTCAATTCATTTTCAGAGGAAGGTTCCATCTGAATAAATGCTTTCAGAGTTTTAATAGAGTCCATTATGGCTTTGTACATTATGGCCGCGTTAAAAATATCTTTCGGCAGGTAAGTAGAGAATAGCCCTGGCAGTTTCCTACCGAAATTAGTTCATACGTCTTCGTTTACATCAGAGCTCTAGCCACATACAGTTTGATAAGAAATATTTTGCCTTGACTTAAATCGAGAAAGCCATCCATCACTGCATTTAAAATCTTCAATACCCATTCTACTTGCCAATTCATCAGCCTTCGTCAGCAATAGGGATCCATTTATCGGAAAATTTCGAGATCTAACATCCTGGAACCACAGCAGTAGAGCTTTTTCTAGAACTTCTTGGGACGCATTTCCCATGCGTTTCCTTCCTCTAGCAAATTTTGATTTGTCCCATGAATCTAAAATTGACTCCTTGTTTTTCAAATTAGTTGACAAGGCATTTTTTTAAATTCCATAGTCAGCTGCTAACTTTGTTTTACATTCGACATTCTCTACTTTCTTTAAAATTTCTACCTTTGTCTCCAAAGTTAGGGCTTTGTACTTTCCACGTGTAGACATCCTGAATTTTTACACGTTCACACCACACAATGAGGAAGAAAAACTAGACCTCATTAACTTGTCTGCACTGCAGTTATAACTGACGCAGCTCCCTAGAATCTGTGGTAAAGACTAGTTTTTCTGAAATTCTAAGAAAATCGATACAAATAAAGGAAAATTGCTTTTTCCGTTTAGCACTAATAAGAAGGACAATAGCTACTAACGTTTATCGGACATGCAATAGTCTAGGAATTCAGGCATGTGCCTCTTTACACAGAAAAAAAAATTGACACACAAAATAATAAATACAGTGTGTATTTTCTCCTTTAAACGAGGAAAAAGAATTTTTTTTTGTCAAATTTTTAGTTCGAAATAACCGAAGTGATAAAAATTTAGTTCGAATTAATGAGATATTTTTAACATTAACTCCAATACAAGTTTTTTGGGGCCTTTGGATTAGTTCGAATTAACCGAAAGTTCGAATTAACCGAGTTCGAATTAACGAGCGTCCACTGTATATATATATATATATATATATATCAATTCTTGGGCCCGTGGTCTTTGGGTGCATGCTATAGCACCCCATAAGGAAAAGGTTAAAATATTTTTTTCAGGTGGAAAAACGAAAATGGGTGAAAATTTGACATTTCCGCAAAACATGTTAACTCAAAGACAAACCAATTTATTACCATTTTATAAATTGGAGAATGTAGATAAAACCTTATTCTAGGGAATTGACTGGGGATTATACTCTGTTTATCTCAGAGTCTGTCATGGGCGGATCCAGCCGATTTTCAAGGGGGGGGGCTGTCTTCCACCAGGGGGGGGGGGAGGTTATGGAATATCCCCTGCTCAGCGGAGGGACCGAGGGGCCTCCTCCAGAAATTTTTTTAAATATACAGTGCTTGAAAACTTAGGCTATTTCAAGTGCCTCAAAAGCACCTTAAAATATTATTTTAAACCAAGAAATTTAAATTCTCTCCCAATGTAACATGAAAACTATGGCATTTCCACTATCCTTCCTCTGTCGAACTCGGATACTTGATCAAAAGATATCGCTGTTTTCGACGAGGCATAATTGATCGTTTTTTTGAAAAAACCACAAGAAAAACACAATTGCCGAACTTGAAATCGTCGAAATCTCCAAGCCTTAAATAGCGCTTTGAAGTGGCGCCACAGGCGCGCGTGATGTGCGTCTGAGCTGAAATTCTAATCATTTGCATATCTCACCTCCGCTAATGCATGTTGTAAATTTCATGTTATTTGCATGTTTCCTTCAGTGTGTTGCATTTACAGTGGCCAGCAGTGTACATTGCTCCCTTTGTGTAGCTGTGATAATTTGACATATAAAAGAAACTGATATTTGGACAATTTTATGTAGGTTTGAGGTGACAAAAACAAGTTTTGACCTAAACAACAAAGTCCAACTTCCTTTTCTTCATTTTAGCAAACCTATCAACGAATTTATTTGCATCAACTTTGTCCGCAATTCCTCTGTGAATGTTTAGCAGTGCTAATGCTACAAGTCTATCATCTCTCATGGTTGTTCTCATTCAGTCCTTCAACCTTCGAAGGGTTGAAAAGGACCGCTAGGCAGTAGCTGTGCTAACCGGCAGAGTTGCAAAAATCTTCATCAATTCGTGTATTGCAGGATAAACCTCTTTGTCAAACTTGATGAGAGTTTCAATGCCTGTTTCTGGAATTTCTTCATTTTTAGTCTTTGGTTGCTGATTTAACCATTTGTTTTGCCACAGGGCAACTTCATTGCTAAAAAACAGCTCCACTATGACTTGAAATGTTCTCCACAGCAAACTGAAATCTAGAAAACAAGACCTTAGCTGATTCTCTTAGGTTTGTTGGGGACATTTTAACAACCGAAGTGGGTATCAGGATTGATAATTCAAGGAGTTTCATAATGTCATCGGGGAATCTATCTTTGATATCTTGAAGTATCCTGTCTAATATAGGAAGGTAAATTGTTACTCTGTAGAATTCCTCAAGCTCGACAATGTTGGGGTTGGTTCGGTTTTTTTTTGTCTTTGAGCAATACGAGGCAAAGACACCTGCGTACCCATATCTTCAGCTAAACCTGTTGCTACAAGATATACATCATGGAAAAATTCTTCACACTCTGATCTCTGTTCCAAGGTAGAACAAGTAGACTGAAGAGCTTCACTGGCTTCTTTTTGGTCAATGCTCTTTTTTTGGAATAGCCGGCTAAGAGGAAGAGTGATAGCTAATATGTCTTCTAGAGACGCTATGGAAACTATGAAAGAACTAGTGACTATATTATTTAAAAGAGACAATGCTTCGGTTTCTTTCCAAGTACTTACAAATTCAAGCACTTCATGAATTTTTGGAAGGCTTGAACAAAACAAATAAATACTATCATGGCGTTCCACCCATCTTGTTTGGCAGAGCACTATAAGCTGTCTGCCTAATTTTTGTTTTAAGACAGAGTTTCTCTTTGGGCTTGCTGTAAAAAAAGAAATAACTGTTTTTATGGTGTCGACTGCACTTCTGACCTCTTGAATCTTAGAGGCCTTTGTCAGTGTCAAATTCAAAGCATGGTTTAAGCACGGGCAATGGGTGGCGTTGACAGCACAACGTTTCACAGCATTTACTGCTCCCTTTACCTCAGACACCATACTACTACATCCATCAGTGGCTATTCCTACACAGTTTTCTGGGTTCAAATTACTTTTTTTAATTAATCCAAGCACAGTACTTCCTATCACTTCACCAGTCATGGAGGGTTCACTTAAATAAGTTAAGTCTTCTTCTTGTGAAAAAGCTTCAACGGGTTTTCTGAAATCCACAAAGTCCAGGAAATCTTCATAAACATTTCCTTCGTAGCAGTAGCGTGTGGAAAATGTCAGTTGTGAATCATGAGCAGTATCTGTTGTTTCATCAAATAATATGCTATAATATTTTGCAGCTTTGATTCGTTCCAGTATGACATTTCGGACTTCAGTTCCGCAACAGTTGATTAATTAATTTTGAATCGTTTTACTAGAGTACACTGCATTAGCGCATGCTGACTGGAGGTGTTTGCTGAGATTCTCATCTCCTGATTCGATATCAAAACGCACCAGTTCTCTGAAATTTCCTTCGTTTTGGGTTTGAATTTCCTTTATTACGCAACCCGTTATTCAATACCACAAGTCAACACACATTGAACCTGTCTTTGTGTCACTCACGCTTTGCGACAGCAGGGAAAGGGATCTTGGCGCGACTGGTGATGGGGCACGGCGATCGCGTATCTATTTTTGTACACTAGACTTGACCTACAAGCGAAATGCACTGTACTGGTGCACTTCTAATCGACAAGCAAGTTTAAACTTAACGTTTCTTTCCCCAAAAGTTGGCACTAGCGCTACATATTATTTGTTACTTTATTTTCTTTGCTTCTTGTAATATTGAATTCCTTCTCTAAATTAAAAAACATGACCCCCCTGGATCCGCCCCTGGAGTCTATGGCAGTTAAGGTACTGATGTACAGGAAATCATTTAAAATGCATTGTCACTTGCAATTCATACCTATGTAAACAAAACAGTACTTGATCTGCAATCATGAGCACAGTCCCTTTATAAACATTCATAGATAAAGTATGCAGAATTGTAAGCCATTTTAAGTTTCACTTTTTGCTGTGGGAAGTTTTGCCTAAAGAAAAACGATGGAAAAAATTAATGTTGCGAAAATGCTAAAAGTAACTTACTAGCGCATTTTTTGCTTAAAAAATAACTATTTTCGTACTAAAATCCACCATATTTATAAATTCAAACAACATTATAAAGATAAAATATTAGGCTCTAATGTTATTTAAAAAAGATATCGATATTTTGCTCTAAAATCCCGTTTTAAAGGTGTACGGATGCCTTAAAAAGAAATCGCTGTCCTTACACTGCAGTATGAACGAGATATTCAACTCGCAAATAAACTTCTGCTGTCGTGGTTTTGCAAAATGTTTGCGATTGTAGTGTTATCGGGGGATAACGGAACGAAAGATAACTAAGAATTGCATGTAAACAAGTAAAATCAAATTTCGTGCCTCTAGAACTCAATGCTTTCTTCAGACAAGCTCATAAACAATTAATGTTTAAAATATTTCTCCCTTGTTCACGATATTTTATGAGACAAATTAGCCCATAACGCGTATCTTCATCGGAAAACAGATGCATAAACACATACCTAGCGATAATCGTATAAATTGAAGTTCAAAGTTTGAAAGCCCTTAAAGTTTTCTTAGCCTGGCACCATGACAATATCAATAGTTGCGGAAAATTGCTTTTTAGCGCGTTAATTAGTTGATAACAGCGGTGTGTAATATTCCGGAACTTAAAATAAGATCATAGCATTTATCAGGAAAGTAATTAACTCTGACACATTTACTTTAAGTTAACATCCTACAGCACCGGACTGAATTTTTAGCTTGCTGAGAAGTTAAGAGTTTCATAGTTAGTTGCACGTTGGAATATTGGAATTTCTTTAAGTGTAAAATGAGGAATAGCTCGAATGAATGCAAAATCATTAATTTTTCGCATATACCATTAATATGGATAAGTTTGAAAGTTATTGCACTGATACACAGAAGTATTATACCATTTAAAATACAATAATTGCTCGAGAGATTTCATGGGCGAGACATAAATTATTAATGATGAAAGTAGTTTAACTAAACTTTTCTAGAGGAAATTTAAAAGTTATCGCTTACGACTGTTAAATATAAAATATACTGGACCAATCATGACCAAATTTTTGATCTCTTAGGTCTTGAAAATTTTAAGAGGTAAAATGAAGTATTCTGAACCAGTCGTGACCCATTTTGTCTCTACTAGGTCATGGAAATTATTAGATTTAAAAATAGAATATACTAGGACCACCGTGACCCATTTGGTTACTTACGTCATGAAAGTTTTAATAGTTAATAATTACAAGATAAAAAGAACTTTTTATGTACCACGTTTTTAAAATTTCTGTTGAATCATATAAACTTGACGATTCTGTGTATTAATAAATACTTTTTAAAAAAATTTTAATGAATTATCCCATCAACTTGAAAGAAAATGATCAAATGCATAATAAAGAGAGCAATTATAAGAAATTTTAAAACAACAAAACTAACTGGAAATGAATTCAATTCTGCTTAGAGATGGCTAAAATTATTAAAAAAATGCATTGTCATCGTGTTATTAGCTATTCTAAAAGTTTCAAATGTCTAGCTAGTCGGGAAGTTAGTTAAAAATCGATTGCAAGATTTGTACTGGACAAACACACAAACGAGAAAGCGAGTTCATAAAAACATGGTAATAATGAATTCAATTCTGCTTAGAGATGGCTAAAAGTATTAAACGAATGCATTGTCATCGTGTTCAGAGCTATTCTAAAAGTTTCAAATATCTAGCTAGTCGGGAAGTTAGTTAAAAATCGATTGCAAGATTTGTACTGGACAAACAAGAAAGCGAGTTAATAAAAACATGGTAAAATTTTTTAAAAACTAGTCCAATTGAGGCCCATTTGGTCACTAGGGTCATGAAAACTTTAAAAAATCTCTACTATGACTTGAAAGATAACGATATTTTGTTTTAAATAATTTACTTTACTTACCAATCGTGACCCATTTTGTCTCTACTAGGTCATGAAAATTTTAAGATTTAAAAATAGAATACACTAGACCAATCGTGACCCATTTGGTTACCTACGTCATGAAAGTTTTAAGAGTTAATAATTACAAGATAAAAAAAAACTTTTTATGTACCATGTTTTTAAATTTTCTGTTGAATCATATAAACTTGACGATTTTGTGTATTAATAAATACTTTTTTAAAAATTATTTATTAATACACAAAATCGATTTTTGATGAATTATCCGTCAACTTGAAAGAAATTATCAAATGCGTAATAAAGAGAGCAATTATAAGAAATTTTAAAACAACAAAACTAACTGAAAATGAATTCAATTCTGCTTACAGATGGCTAAATGCATTAAAAGAATGCATTGTCATCGTATTATTAGCTATTCTAAAAGTTTCAAATGTCTAGCTAGTCGGGAAGTTAGTTAAAAATCGATTGCAAGATTTGTACTGCTCAAATACACAAAAAAGAAAGCGAGTTAATAAAAACATGGTAAAAATTTTTAAAAACTAGTCCAATTGTGGTCCATTTGGTCACTAGGGTCATGAAAACTTTAAAAAATCTCTACTATGACTTGAAAGATAACGATATTTTGTTTTAAATAATTTACTTTTCTTACCAATCGTGACCCATTTTGTATCTACTAGGTCATGAAAATTTTAAGATTTAAAAATAGAATATACTAAACCAATCGTGACCCATGTGGTTACCTACGTCATGAAAGTTTTAAGAGTTAAAAATTTTTAAAAACTAGTCCAATTGTAGCCCCTTTGGTCACTAAGGTCATGAAAACTTTAAGAAATCTCTAATATTACTCGAAAAAGAACGTTTTTTTTGTTTTAAGTAATTTATTTTACTATTCATTCTTGCTATTTATAATACAAAAGTATGAAATAATTGTTTCTCTGGGTTTTTTGGGGTTTTTTAGATATAACTTCTCCATGAAAATCCCCAAATGCATTTGATAACAATATTTTTTAAATATCGTTAAAAAATTATTGAAAACAAATATTCCAGTATTGGTTTAAAATATGAACCGATATTTAAAAAGAATTGGTCAAAAACCTTTAAAATCTTAGCAATATATCCGTAAATAATAGACTTAATATAACAAATGTAATTCCTCTTTTGGCAATGTAATTTAAAATAAATTAGCTTTCGTCTAAACTTAGTGATGAATATACACTACGAAATAAGATAAACCCATGATATGAGTTCATCTATCTCCTAATTTTAATGGCAGTCATACACAGGAAAATACGTATTATGGTAAATAGCAGGGAAATCCAATAACTTGATTTACTTTATTTTTATTCATTCAGGAGTAATTTCTTTCAAATTCTAGCAATCTTTGAATTTTGTTTTCCTTATAAAAATGATCAACAAATGCTATGTTTTTTATCGAACCTTCTCCAAAAAGGTAGACAAACCAAAAAAATTCTCAAATGTTAGCAAATTGGAAATAAGGTATTTAAAAAAACTAAAATTCTGATATTAAATTTTCAAGTATCCTTAAAAATAAAAATGTTTAATATATTTGTTTTAAATTGCAATTATTCTCTTTCGTTAAAGAATAATGAATTACATTTGAATTTTCAGGTTTTAAAATGTATATATGTAACAAGATAAAAAGAACTTTTTATATACTACCATGTTTTTAAATTTTCTGTTGAATCATATAAACTTGACAATTCTATGTATTAATATATACTTTTTTAAAAAATTTTTGATGAATTATCCCATAAACTTGAAAGAAAATGAAGTTAATTGGAAGTTAACTTGCGTATAACTTTTCGTTCCCGTTCCGGCCAACAGATGGCTGCACCAGTCTACAAAGCAAAATTAACTGAAAATGATTTCAATACTGCTTAAAGATGGCTAAAAGTATCGAAAGAATGCATTGTCATCGTGTTCTGAACTATTCTAAACGTTTCAAATGTCTACCTAGTCGGGAAGTTAGTTAAAAATCGATTGCAAGATTTGTACTGGACAAACACACAAACACACACACACGAACAAACAAGAAAGCGAGTTAATAAAACATGGAAATAATACTACGTTAACACTTCAGCGGGCGGGCGTGGCACAAAGTGCAACGTCTCTTTCAACCTTGATTATTCCTTTTGTAATAAACTTTTTTTTTCAAATTGAAAATATTAATTCTGCGTTTTATGACAAGATATAAAATGTTTATAATATTGAGATATGTTTATAATTAAAGGCCAAAGAATGCAGGTACAATCACCTTATTTCAAAACTGTCCGGTTTATTGGATCCAAGGACAACTTGCGAATGGATTCCTATTATGTCCAAAACCTAAAAAACAATGATCTTTTTCATCTTCGGGATATGTGGGATACCGCGCAATAGCTGCACATTTTATCGAGTACATCAATTCCTGCTTTTTTTTGTATTGTAATCCAGTATAATCGTTGGTTTACCACGGTTAAATCACGACTACCAATGAATGGAAAGGAATACAAGGGTCAGAAAATCAGACCTGCACTAGAAAGGGTGCAGCTGCTTTGAACATTCAAACCTTACATGTAAAAACAAACTATTCAAAATTACGACAATGTTGCACTCTGTACACGGGCGCGCCTGCTGTAGGGTTAATATCCAACGGATGGCAGCAGTGAAATCTGTAACAAACTCGTTAATCCAAACTACGAAATATTATTAACAATTATCCAACACTCGGGTACTCGCAGTCCGATTTTGGTTAGACTGGCTTCATTCTGTTCCTGTTTACATCAGTGGTGCGGTGTTTTTTTCCAAATATTAAACAAACAAATTTTTTTCAAATATTTTTAATACTTTGCATAACCAACTTACACTAGATATTAAACTGTCTGGTCGTACAAATTCTAGGATTAACTCCAACTTTCCTATCTGTTTTCGGCCGAAAACTTAGTTTTCGGCTTTTTGAGCTGTCACTAAGTTCTTTGCACTGATGAAGAAGCTCCTCTGCAGCTTCGAAACGGCCGTATGCAAAATTGCACCTTACTGCTATTTGTGCTTTATTTACGTTGGATTTCCTGTTTATTCCTCGAGCACAAAGATTGTGTCTTTTCTTTTCAAAACAAGAGTCAGAGTCCGACTTGGCTTGATGCCACCACAATTTTGACCCCACGGACGACATCTGGAGGGATCGTACCCAAACCACCCACTGAGTTCATAGAAGGACTTTTCGGTCCATGGATTTAACGTGCCCATATCCGGTCTAGACACGAAGGTATTTAACTCTCTGAAGGCCGGCCAGCCGGTCGAATATTGAGAAGTCCAGACGGCCGGCCGAAATTCTCATAGATTGCCTCCCCCCCCCCCCTAGTGCCTGATAGGTGGTCATTCTACCAACAGTTGAACGTAACCACAGAGTCGTTCTCTTATCTGTTCGATGGTCTTTTATTGTCTAGAACCGATCCCTGCGTACTTTATGACCTGATTCTGATAGAGGGGACTGCTGATAGTGGGGCCGCACCCCACCGTGACAAATTTCAGTACAATCGTGGGGATGTTCTGTGCGGGAAGGGAAAGCCACTTCTTGTTCTGAGTCGGAAATGACTTTTGGGATAAGCTGCAAAATCGGCCTTCGGTCGTCAGAGGGTTAACCTGAGTACCGAAACCAACGCGCTACCGATAGGCTACCTAGGGCCCTAAACATTGTTTAATCCATGGAAATTTGACTGTGTATGTAAGTATTGAAGAATAGTGAAAGAAAAATAAACATAATCTAGAATCAATGCCGAGTGATTCTCTCTCCTTTAAAATGATTTTCCCTACGGTCCCATGATTTTTTTTCTCCAATTTTTACCTACTGTGGGTATTTTTGACAAAAAGCATGTCTATGGGTCTGTGCTTTACTACTGTAAAAATTGTTCACTGCACGGGACTTTCATGGTGAGTGACAGTACCGAATGGTGAGGATGGATGAAAAAAGAACACATTCCTGCGAGAACCGAATTGGCGCCATATCCATTGGACATAATCTATAGAACCACAATTTTCCTTGTAAATTCACTTGTAAATATCGTTGTTCTCTTCTTGTATTTCATTTCTCGAGTGTCAGTCCCTTATTCATGTACTATCATCGCAAAACATTAAAGTTGCTTTACAGTGGATACCAGCACACTGCGGAATCCCTGGAAATGAACTCGGGGGAAAGAAATGTCCCGCAGTCATGCAGAGCCCGTGTAGGCCGATCGTATATAATTCTATTAAAGGTATTTGACCTGAAGGAATTGAAGGACATGTTTCATCAAGAATTAAGAACTAGAAATTCTGTTTGTTGTCGTTTCTAATCCTCTGGCATCCGAATTAAATTACAATGAGATCCATGAGGTTGTTGACTCGGGCAAAATCAAGGACGAAAAGAGGGTTTGTCATGAGATCTTCTCTGGAAAGGTCCAGACACTCCAAAATGCGCTCGGGAGGATGGCCTTTAGTTCAGGCCTTTAGTTCAAGACCTTTTTTCCCTCGTCAAAAGAAGGACTCCTGAGATGTCCACTAGCAAGCCTAGAGAGAGGAGTTTGGGAGCTCCCATCGCAATTTAGGAAAAGGGGAGTGCCTGAACGACTCCTCTTGTACCAGTGATGCTTGGGGGAAGTGATAAGTTGATAGAAATCCTAATAAGTTATGGGTTGTTAATAGTACAGTCATTACATATTTTCCAAGGAAGGTGTCGGTTGTCATGATCTGGGTTTTGACTGGTTATGACTGCTAAGCTAAACATCTGAGTCGCTTGAAAATTCTACAGAGTCCTTTCTGGACTATTTGTGATAAACCGCAAGATCTGGACTTTTCCCACATCCAGACATTGAAGCACCGTGGGCTCGGGATCTCTGTAGCCGATATTTTGAAGCAAGAGCATTGGGCAATTGATACATTCTGTTTCCTTCGTCATTTTAGACTTATCTTTTGTTATTTTTACTTTTATTTATGACTTACCATTGGAAACAATAATAAAAAAAAGTTCTTATATTTCTGGATACAATAGCGCCATCTACAGGTATATAGACTTTTCACTTAGAGATTTGGAACCTTTTCGGATACAGCTAAAGTAATTTGTAGAAACTTCGCTCATTCTCCTTTATACCCTCCCTTATCGATCTTTCGTCTTTCAAATAATATTTATACTTCTCATCTCAAAGATATGAACTTACATGTACAACTTTATTCACTCTGGCAGCTTCCTTAATGGCCTATCTTTTCTAGTTTTTAAAACATATATGACGATATTTTTCTTTCGAAAATAAGCTTATCAGAAAGACTTTTTTTTCAGAAAATATTTCAGAGAAAGAATGTCAATTTATGAAGTATCACAAAGAAAGAGTTTTTCCTTTTCAGTTAAGGCCAGAAAAGTGACTATTTCTATTTATACTATATGACGTTTGCAGCATACAAAAAGGTGAATTTCACGTTTGTCTCCGTTATTGGACTAAGGGATGAGAAATGGAAAAGCGAAATGAGCATGACATACGAGTGAAATAGCAACGTCAAAAGAAAGTCTAAACATACATATTCTTTGTTGCGTTTCGTTCGATGATATTTGTGATTTACGACGCTAGATAAAAGTGACACAAGTTTATTTTTTTAAAAGTGTTAAACAGATTACAAATACAGTCGGACCTCTATATATCGAACTTCCATATATCGAAAGTCTCTATATATCGAACAGTTGGTGAATCCCCGTTTTCATTAGGTAGAGAAACTATCTCTATATATCGAAAGAAATTTCTATATATCGAAACTTTTTCCAAAAGATTCTTAACGTGGCACGTGATTTTCTTCTCCCGTGAAGAAGTTCAGGGCATAGAAACAGGGCAAAAAGTTTGTAAGGTGTGGGAAAACGATGTGTCAGAAGTCACTATAAAAAATTGCTTTGAAAAAGCTGGTTTTATTGATTCACCTCTAATCGAAGAAGAAAATGTAGTACCAAAAATCGAACAATGTTGGGAACAGTTACAAAAGCGATGCCTTATCAAAGATGAAACTTCCCTTAGATATTTTTTAGACGTTGATGAAGGCATCATTGTTTCCGATTACCCCACAGATGACGACATCATAAACTCACTTCAGGAAGAACAAACTGACATCCAAGAAGAGGAAGAGACTCTAACTGAAGCAGAAATCGTTAATCCTTCGAAAAAGAAATGCGCGCAGCATTTGATGTAATCCATCGTGGTCTTTCAAATTTGTTGATCGCGGAAAATGTCCCGGAGGCTGTATTTAGTGGACTTAATAAGTGCGAACACTTTTATGATGAATTTTCTTCTAAATTTACTGTGCAACAAGACATTCGAAAGTTTTTTACAAAAATGTAAATCAATGGCGTTTGTATTTAAAGGTATGTAAATTCTGTTTGATAATTAAATCTAGTATAATTTATTGATATTTTTTTAATCGATAATAATTTTCATTTATGAATGTACGTAATTTGTAGTAATGTGATTCATGTTTAAATTTGTTGATATGAAAGTGATTTCGTATATTAGAAAAAAAATGCACATTTTTCTTGCAATACAAAGTATCACCAATAATTTAAGCATAACCGTTTCTATATATCAAATTTTTTTTGGGAACCGTCGACTTCGATATATGGAGGTCCAACTGTATTATAAACAGTCACATAGGAATACAAGTTCAGCAAAAAAATTCAGATTTAAAACAATATGCACGTGCACAATAACGGTCATACAAATCACACAGATCAGCCGAGCGTCGAATGAGCAAGCTCTGATTTTGGTAGGCCTGGGCCTAGGGACCCCAAAAAATTTTATTTTAAAAGAAATGAAAGAAAGAATTCCCAATTCAAGTTTTTCCTTTATTTTACCATTTTAATAGCAATTTTTTTATATATCCTTTCAAATTTGATTGATTGATTTATCATATGTAAGTTATACAGAGGCTGTTCACACATTTTTTAGACGATGTATATTGTATTCAAAAAATTAAATTACATAAAATTCTTGTGTTTTAAATGTTCTATTTGACATTCCTTATTCTGAACTATCTTTCGACACCGCAATTTCCAGGATAATAATGCCTTTTGAAGTGTCAGAAGAGGTATTCTATCCCTTTCCTCCTGAACAGCTTTCCAGAGTCCTGTAAGGGTTTTGGAACGACGTTTGGATAATGCAGGTTTTAAAAGTCGCACAAAAATCCATAGGTGATACATCGGGAGATCTAGTAGGGATATCAGTGAAGGGTATGGCCTTGATAAATGTTTTTTGTTCCATTTCTTTTAGGAAATTTACAGTGGATTTTGATGTGTGACTGCTAGCTTTGTCCTGATGGAGTCTCACAGATTGATGGCACTGTGGGTAAAGCGATGGTATTTCATTCAGAAAAATTGGCGATAAAATATGTTCTTGATAGTATTTGGAGTTAATCTTGACATTTTTTCCCACTCTCTTTATTTTTAACTTGCCATTATAAGAAAAACCAGCAGCAATCATGAATCCCTTAGAAAAACTTTCTTTCGATTCTTTGAACCATGTACTTAAATTTTTTTCTCCCCTTTTATGATAATAAATGGCTCTTTTTTTGTTGCAGTCATTTAAATACACCCATGATTCATCTATTGTGACAATTGTTTTCCATTTTTCTTTGGATAAGTGTTTCTCATATAGAATTCTGCAGCGTGTCCTGCGTTCAGCGATATGATTTGGAAGAAGACGATGCACATTGCGTATTTTCGCTTTCTTAAGATTTAAATCAACGTTTATCATTTTGTTTACAGTGGACACCGAGCATTTTAATGATTTTGCAACTGTCCTTTGACTAGGGGGATTTTCTTTTAACATTAAACAACGTACCTTTGCAATAGTCGAAGATGTCTGTTTTTTCCTTGGATACTTGTTTGGAATTTTTGTCCCACTTGAGGCTCCAATTTGACGTTTTTTTCCTTTATTGTTGACGATATTACCTATCGACGCTTTAGATTTCACAAAACCGTGACTCTCACATCGTTTTTGGATAACGGAGTATGCATATTTCTCTTCGGAAAGAGCATAAATGTAGCCTTCGAACCACTGCTTTGTTAAAAACGCCATTTTGAATAAAAACAAATCTTTCAAGCCGCAGACGATAATTTTGACTTTTAAAAACATAGTACAATTGCAATTATTTCTTTTGCAGCAAACGATTTTTTATTACAGCTTACCAAAATTGTCTAAAAAATGTGCGAACAGCCTCTGTAGTGTATATAAAGGATTAACAAGTTTTTCTGGTTGCATTGTATTGGCGTTTTAATGATGAAGTTAATATGCTGTATTGCTCTATGTTATTTGATAATGTTCTAGGCTTCTGCGCTTCAAATAGCCAATTCTTGGTAAAATGGTACTTTCAAAATGATTCACGATTTTTTTTGTGTGTGTGTCAATTTTAGAAATTTTGCGCCCACATCAGTGTTAGGGGCCCCCCCCCCCTCCCAAGTTGTGCCTATAGGCCAGAGTTTTCTAAATCGAGTACTGCGAATGAGAAATGAATTTTAAAAAACTTTAGAAACCTATTTGGGTATGTTTGTATAGTATATGTCCTTTCCCTTCACAGTTGTCTGCCGTTACGCCTTCCTGAGAAGCCTATGACAAGGGCTAAACCTAGGTTCAAGATTACCTGCACAATGGTGAAGTATATTTTTGCGTCAGCGAGATTGCCCAGCATATATCCGTAAAGCGCAAAATTATTATGCAAAGTTATTAATAACAGAAGTTGAAACTGCCTTGCCAACCGCCATAGTTAAGTCCTACGATCCAATCTTTACAAGACTAGACCTTCCACGATCAGTCTCACAATAATTTATAGAATAATAAATTGTATTTTGTGTGAACTTTCTGAAGATAATGTTTATTCAATCCCACTTCTGACACCAAAATGTTCCGTTTTCTATGTTCGATGGGATTGAATAAAAATTCTCTTCAGAAAGTTCACACAAAATACAATTTATTATTCTATAAATTATTCAGGCGCATAGACAAATCCAACAGAAAACACGTAACAATTGTCTTCTATATAGCAGAAAATCTAAAAGCACAAGTCAGGATAACAGAGTCTTCAATACATTCAATTCTCAGCAGAAAAGAACACTGATTTAACATGCCAATGTCAGGTATATTTATAGACTTCCAAAGCGCCCTCTATTGGCCAGCGAGCTAGAAATTGCTGGAACAGTCCAGAAAGGCCTAGAAGGTTCCACAAAGGCCTGGAAGGTTGGCGACCAAAATAAGTCCCCAAATCCATCGCCAATTTGGCGATATCTCTCATATTTGGTGAGACTACATAGACTCGTAAAATTCGTAACATTAGGCTTGTATTTCCTAGAAGTTAGATAAATATTGCTTTCGACTCAGGCCGACTATTTGAAAAGTGCAGAAAACGAAATTTCCGGGAACCCGAAGAGCAAGAAATCCAGAAGTAAATGAATTCCCAACGAATCGAAGATTCAAACCAATAATTCATCCCAACAGTAATAAGAGCTCCAAAAATTTTCTGTAACTCAATACCAAGATGCTTAAACTATCTTCTCATGAAAATATTTTAGAGTGCTACGCTTTGAACTCCGGAGTACTTTTGTTCTAAATATGTGGCATTATTACAAAACGAGGTTTCCTTCCTCTTAGGAATTGGCGTAACTTAAAGCGTTCTCCCCACGGTCTTTAATGAGAACGCCATCATTAACGTTTCCAGAAATCCAATATTGCTGAAGACGAAATATTCCTTTCTGCTAAAACTCTTTTCTGTGCAACATGAGATGTACAAAATCATTATTTTTAACTTGTAGCTTCCGATGGCTGCTTCATTGTGTTTTGGAGTATCTTCTCTTCCATTATCATTAGAAATAAAGGGGATTTTACAACGAGAGCTGCTCATATATGAAAAAAAATGTGCCTTCTCCATTAAACTAACTTGCATTAATAAAAGGGATGATGCTCTTTCAAGTCTCTGATTCAGATATCTCTTAGTTTAATGTTCCGATGTTAAGTGTAATTTTTTTTTTTTTTGGGGGGGGGGAGGGAGCCAAAATAGATTTGATAAATGGAAAAGTATTGATTGAAATAAGTTCTTATGCAAATTACTTTGCTTTTTTATGTATATTCTTAAATACAATGGACGAATGCAGATGTATAAATTTAAATCTTTTGCAGTACTAAACACACGATTTTCAAATAGTTTGCCATCATATTAAAAGTGTTTTAGGAAGATATTGAAGTTAAAAGCGCAATTTTAAACAGAGGTCATTATTCGTCGATGTAAATTGACTAATGTTCTAGAACCCAAACCTAACTTATAAATGCAGAATATTTTATGTACATTTCTGAACGATGGATTATGAATGGACTAGCTGATTATATTATTATCTGTACATTCAAGTAATGAATTTACAATCATACAGTTAGTGTATATCTGTGTGTATAAAAAGAAATAGATATTTGTATTTTTCAAATAGCATTGCGATGAGAATGTCCACCTAAAGCCTTATATAATAAGTATTGTGCAACACACACATTTAGAATAAACGCTGTTAGAAGTTCATTCCTCAATCTATATTAAATTTCTGATAATGTAAGGTACATGTAATAGAAAATTACTTGTTCCTATATTAGCGGTATTTAAATTTCAAAATTTTAACTTTTTCATCCTAAAGTTCTATAAGGAAACGTTACTATAAAAATAACTTAGTCTAATGATTTCCTAATACTACAAAACAGGCGAAAGCATTCGAAATGATTGAAAACATTACTACCATCATTGATGGTAAACTTCCTAAGAGTGCAGATATGAATACAGTTGAAATACCTTGAGGTAAAACTCGTGCCAAAGTAGTTAATAATACTTTTATTAGCTTTCATTAAGGGGACTCACTACCCTTAAATCTTTAAGACATTCGATTTTTTGAAAAAAAAAATATATGTTAAGGCTTGATCATTTCTGAACAAAATAAAGAAAACCGCATGAAAATATTCCACTTAGTTCCGGAGATATTGATATTCTAAATATTTAATTACTGATCCAGTTTATGGTGAAAAAAAATTTAAACTCATTTTTCTCAAAATGTAATTTTTCATCATTCCGCAACTGATATCTCAAAAACTATGAAACATAATTTCATGAAATTTTTATCACTGTATAATCATGTTATTTTATTGCGTCTGAACTAGAATTATTGCAATCACTGCACATTTTGCTATTTTTTCAGGGGTAAATGAATGCAAAAATTTAAGAAAATTTTAAGTATATTTTGAGCAGTTTTAAAAAAATTGAAAAAATATTTTACTGTTGAATGTTTCATGTTCAATTGTATTTTGAATTATTTATTTTAAATATAAAACAGGAATAATACATTTAAGTGTAAAGTTATTTTCTTAGTTCTGCGCGCAAGCCAGTATACAATAAAAATACTTAAAAAACAAGGTATATCTAAAGCATTTAAAAAAAAAATTATTTAAAATTATTTTTAGAGTGCAAAATTTGTTTATTAAAATAAATATATCAAAAGACAGCCCAAAACTCCAAGACAGCCAGAAAAACTACCAAAGACAGCCAGAAAAACTGCCAATATTTTATTTAATTTATGTTTATTGATTTCTATGATACAATTTATACCTTTTCTGATATGCAAAGCTAACTAATAAATGCAATAATTTAAAAAGGCACGGCCCTCCTCTAACCTCCGCTTGCACAAAGTGGCACCCGGGCAAAAACAGTCGCCTTTCGCTGGTATATGTGAAAAACACCACATCTTCATTTTGACCGAGCACTTTCAAGGGCGACATAAGGGGGCGCGCACCTTCTCCCCCCCCCTCTCTGACCTCATACAAGAACTTTCCGGTCTACGGATATAACGTATACATATCCGGCCTACTCACGAAGATATTTAACCTTTAGCTTACGGGGCCTATTTTTCCATATCCCTCTTTAGAACAGGAAATTTCATACCCCCTTTGTAAGAACTGCCGTTAAGGGGTTTATATACACACACACACACACACACACACACACACACACAGACACACACACATATATATATATATATATATATATATATATATTGCATGTATATATATGTATGTATGTATGTATGTATATATATATATATATATATATATATATATATATATATATATATATATATATATATATATATATATATATGTATGTATATATATATGTATGTATATATATATATATATATATATATATATATATATATATATATATATATATATATATGTATATATATGTATATATATATGTATGTATGTGTATGTATGTATGTATGTATATATATGTATATATATATGTATGTATGTGTATGTATGTATGTATATATATATATATGTTTGTAGGTGTATATACACTCTTGGGCCCATATTCTGGGATACATGTTATCCCACCCCGTAAGGAAAGTGTTAATGACCTTTGTCCTGCTTCGAACCGAAAGCCCCCTTTATCGAGCTCGACGCGCTACCACTAGGCTGAGAACACAAAACTTTAAGTTTTTTTTATTTACGTATATTTTGGGAATTTTTCGTCTCATGCATATTTTATTTTAAAGATCATCCACAGAAAAAAATAATATAGAAAGACCATATGGGAAAAATTGTCGCATATTCTGAAATTTTGATTTAATCGTTGTTATATTATGTTTAGCTTTTGCTGAAAACCATTAGCTATATATGCATATTTTTTTCCACTTCTCGGCGTATACGAAATTCAAAAGTAAATTATTTCAGAATTTATATAAAAATATAAAATTTCTTTTATAAAAGTGTTAATCATTTTGAATAAAAAAAATATATTTTTCAGAGTAATTTTTGCCTTGGGGAATATATTTCCAGACTTTTAACAGTCTAGAAATATTTTCTGTGTAGAGTAAATTTACTCCTGATCAGACAGTTTGATAAAAATTGAAAAGAGTAAAGCCGTACAAAATTTTACATGGTTTCAGATATAACTTTCCAAAAATGGTAAATGGAACTGACATTTCATTCCAAGATGAATAGCCCTAAAGTATAAGTGTGAAGTAGGGTTCATATAGATAGTACAACATAGAAATTTTGTTTCTCTCAGTGTTATCATCGTAGAAATACCGGGTGTCCCAAAAATGACCGACGATTTGAAAAATCAATTAAAGAAAAACGAAAGGTGATAGAAATGTACGGTTTGCTGCATTCTGCTTAGGTAAGCAGGGAATTTTTTCTCACCAATTTTCAAATTTAGTTACAAAATTCGTCAACAGATGGCGCTGCTGACTGGGAAAAACTATAAAACAATGTTTTCATAGTAACCACCGTTTGCAGCAACAACGTGGTGCAGTCTGAGGACAAAATTCGTAGAAGCCCGCGCAAACATTTCAGTTGAATGTTCTGACAAGCAGCAGAGATGTATTGTTCAAGTTCATCTATAGTTTGTGGATTGTGACGATACACCTGGTCTTTCAAGTACCCCCAAAGAAAACAATCCCAAGGTGTCAAATCTGGCGAATAGGGAGGCCAATTCATGCCACTTTGCGTATGCTTCTTCCTTTGAAAACGTTGTTTTATAGTTTTCCCAGTCAGCAGAGCCATCTGTTGGCGAACTTTGTAACTAATTTTGAAAATTGGTGAGAAAAAATTCCCTGGTTGCCTAAGCAGAATGCAGAAAACCGTACATTTCTATCACCTTCCGTTTTTCTTTAATTGATTTTTCAAATCGTCGGTCATTTTTGGGACACCCGGTAAGTAGTTTATGTTTTATTAATCTTTAAGGTCTGTTGTGAAGGATTAGCAATTGGGACATTTTGACTTTCTTCAACAGTATGTGACATCGCCATTTTTTTTCCGGCAACGCATTCAATGGGTCGTAAAACGGCCATATTGCAGAAAGGGGTCCTGCACCTGCACCGAGTTCTGAGAATAGTCGCACCCCCAAAATTCTTTACGAAGGGAAGAAGAGAGTTCCACAAAGAGACAAGGGACATCCAATTTCCCGAAAAAAAATACCACGTGGTCAACCGTGGGAACTGTTGAATCACCCTGCCCACAAATTGAACGTAAGAAACAGCAATAAATTTACGGGGAAAAACAACCTAGGGAGATGCCAATACGAAAGGGAGAAAAAAGAGCCCCGATTTTTTTTTCGAGAGAATCGACGACGAGACCTGAGGGAGAAGGACTCAGATTCGATGTTCGGGAGCTGTGACTGCTGAGCAATGACCAGGAGAGGCGATGGAGATGCGATGGAGAATCCAGTAGAATTAAATAATAGATTTGCTCAACTTGTAAGGTTTACATAAGATTCGGTTCACAATAATCGATCTTTTAAGTGAATAAATTTAAAGAAGCCGCTTAAGATACGCTAATTGCAGCATAGGCTGTTGGTATAAATACCGAGCAGCTAAATTAAAGAGGGGAAGTGAAAGGAGGAGTAGAGCTGACGAAACGAAGTATCGAGCTGGAGCTAGGCCTAGAGTCTGGTGTGTGTATAGTTGAGATTTGATAGCAGCCGCTCAAGGCGTATAGCTAGGTTGCTTCAAACCTACGCGAGTTCTTGTTAGGTGAAAGTTATTTAGTGGTCAGAGGCCAAGGTTTGAGAAGCAGCATTGCTGGCTGACTTTCGAGGTATTTATGAGTATTTCAAATTGTACTTTCCTTGCATGAGTAGTTATACTAGCGAGTATATTGAATAGTATTTCCTTGCAAAAAATGTGTATACAACTCGTACAATAAGTACGCATTATTTATGTTGAAAAGAAAATGTATGTGTCACTTTGAAATAAACATTTTTAGTAATTCAGAACTGTGTTTGAATCTAATTCATTAGAGTGCCACTTCAGGTTATATACACCCAAGTTAGGGTGAAGTGTTAAATCTCTATAAACTTAGAGACAAAAGTGGGGGTATTGTTGAAAATCTCGAAAATATCGAGGAGGATAATCCCAATGATAATTTAAACTCTAACTCAAACTCGCGTTTATCAAAGCAGGCTAAAACTGATCCGTTCTGGATCCTAAAAAATCAAAACTCCAGACGGAAAGAAATTGTAGAAAATATTCATGACCTGTTAGGCTGTGAGTTACCCCTTCAGGATGCAGGAAAATTCATCAAAATATTTCTCGAAACCACCGAACAGTTTAGTGTTATTCAAAATATACTCTTAGCGAAAATAATATTAAATTCTTCACTATAAACCCGCGGGATGAGAGACCGCTTAAAATTGTTATAAAAGGAGTTCCTTCGGACATCCCCATTGAAGAGGTTAGGGATGAATTAATTTAGGCTTCTCCGTGCAAAGAGTTTCTCAGTTCAAAGGATTCAATGATAAAATGAAACTACCTAGATTTCTCTGTAATCTGCACCACGATGAAAAAACTAAAACTGTTTATAATATCCCTAATTTTCTTGGATTTCTTGTAAAAGTTGAGATATAAATTTAAAGGAGGTGTAAAGCAGTGGTATAATTGCCAAAATTTCCACCACAGTAGTGATACTTAAAAATGGATGCTAAATGTCTTAGGTGCGCAGGCAGCCACCATATCAGAAACTGAGAGATGCCAAAAACAGAAAAAGCAAAGTGTGCTAACTGTAGTGGAGATCATCCGGCTAATTATAAGGGCTGTGTAAACCACCCCATCTGTATAAAAAAAAGCAAAAAATTTGTAGCCAAAAAAGCTAGAGAAACCAGCCGATCTGGTCAATAGCAAAATAGTGCAACCCAACTTAGGAAATCCGGTAGCTACCGATGAAAACTCAGAAATTTTCAGTAAAAAGTTTAGCGATCTCTTCAAAAACAAAAAAACAAATCCTATTCCCACCGAAAGAGATAATAATTCCCCTAACATAAGCGAAATGGATTCTTACATATCTAAGCTTCAAGAAATTGAAAGGTTGTTAAAATCTATAACTGAAATTTCTTCTAAACTAAAGTCTACTGAAACTGGAAACTTTCTAGGGGGGGCCATTTTAGGAAACTTAACCCCCGAATTCAATGTAAAGTTTTAGCTCTTTAGCTAGTTAGCTAGTTAGCTCTTTAGCCGATTCCGTATTCAAATGCCCAAAAAGAGCGAAATATCCGGTCGCCTGTTAGCTAACGCTTGCTAGGTGGTTTCTCTGGTGGTGTTTTTGTTTTGATTCAGGTTTCGACTAGTTTCTACTGTTTTGAAGTTAGTAATTAACTCTTTCTTGTATTTTTGAATATTCCAAATTATATTTATTTAGCAGTTACGTAAAATACGTTATAAATAAGCAAATTATCTTTTGTTAATTAGATTAATCTTCTGTTACGAGCACTTTAAAAAAATTTCATGTTTACCGTTATGTATAATGATTTGGAAATTTACAGTAGACATTATGGTATTAGTGATTAGTATAATGATTTGAGAATTTCTGTAGCTTTAACCGCTTTCCCTTGTGTTGTAAAATGGACGAGTTATATACAGTTCGCACACACAAACGAAATATAGATTTTAACTATCAAACATTTGATCTCTGATCAGTTTAGATATCCGTAGTGGAAGAGCACAGAAGAATTTTAGAAAATACGTTTAATTAATCATTCTTCGTGCTAAAGAATGAGAATTGTATCAATCACCAGAAACTTGGTAATAACACTACAAAATATTTGTATCTAAGCTGGAAAGCATTTTAAAAATTTATATTCCTCTTCCCAGACAAATTGCAAGCTTCAAGCCCAATACCTGTTCCCTGGAAATTAAATTTTGATGTATATAAAATGGGTTGTTCTTCCTGGCTGTTGCTCTTTTTTAATAAAAACCATAGTGGATATTGATTTTTCCCATTTATTACTCTTTTACATAAAAGGAACAATTTTATCTAGTATGTCTGTGAAGAAACTGCTCTCCCATGTGTGCAATAATTGTTTTATTGTGTTAAATTTTGTCAGTGTGTAATTGAATGCTTACCCAGAAGAAACTTTTTTTTCAATCTAAAAAAAAGTACAGCTATAATATGTCTTTAAATATGATTTTCATGAGCACAACATTAATTTCTGTTTGTTTCAATTTTATAAAATGTGGTTAATTCCAGTTTCCAGGACTTTACTTTTTTTCTTCTTTTTTAATATGTAAACAAAATTTAAGTGTTAGAAAAAGTCATGTCTTTTCAAAAGCAGTTACTAATGTTAAATTTTACAATGCACAAGCTGATTCCTGACCTAATATAATGCTCTATTAAAATTAATCAAACTATAACTAAAATCAAATTTGGCTTAGCCATGGGTCTTGAAATTTCAGCCAGGACTATGAAATTTGGTACAAACCATGTTTCTGTAACTTACATTTATAATGTGATTCAATCAACTGCTTGTTGATTGTTCTCTGTGTGTTTCTTCAGAAAATTCTAAAATATTTGTGAAATTGTATTTTTTTTCTGCATAACTGCAAAATTTAAGGTAACTTGAAATTTTAAATTTTTATCACCACAAATTGAATAAAATATAGTAAATTAACTATGTAGTACTTCATTACTTTATCTTTTAAATATTGCTTATTTGCACCTAGTATAACGAATGAAATGAATACCTTAAAATTATATATTTGTTGCATAGCTATGAACCAAAATTAATGATAGTCGACCAAAAAAAAATACTATCAATTGTATTCCATTGTACTTAATTGTACTAATTGAATTGTGGATTAAATTACTGAATTCCTCACATAGAAAAAAGATTAATGCAGAAATTAATTACATTTAATTTTGTTTGATTGTTATATTTATAATGTGATTCAATCAACTGCTTCTTGACTGTTCTCTGTGTGCTTCTTAAGAAAATTCTAAAATATTTGTGAAATTGTATTTTTTTCTGCATAACTGCAAAATTTAAGATAACTTGAAATTTTGAATTTTTATCGCCACAAATTGAATAAAATATAGTAACTTAACTATGCATTACTTCGTTACTTTATCTTTTAAACATTGCTTATTTGCACCTAGTGTAATGCATGAAATGAATACCTTAAAATTGTATCTTTGAATAGGTATGATTCAAACTCAGTGATAGTCGACAAAAACAAAGTACTATCAATTGCATTCCATTGTAATTGATAGTACTTTGCAGATATGTCACTCTGTAAATTAAAATACTAAACTACAAAACTACAATGCAGCTGAGTATTTTACTGTACTGGTGTATTTTACTGCTGCATTGTAGCTGTACTTTACAAAGTACTATCAATTGTATTCCATTGCAATTGATAGTACTTTACAGATATGTCACTCTGTAAGTTAAAATATTAAACTACAAAACTACAATGTAGCTGAGTATTTTACTGCCCTATTCCTCATAAAGAAAAAGATTAATACAGAAATTAATTATATTTAATTTTGTTTGACCGTTATATTTGTGAAACTGTGTTTTTTTCTGCATGACTACAACATTTAACATAACTTGCATTTTTTTTTCGCCACAAATTGAAAAAAGATAGTAAAGTATTTGAAGTACTGCATACTTAAGTTATCTTTTAAACATTGCTTATTTGCACCTAGTGTAAGGAATGAAATGAATATCTTAAAATTGTATATTTGCAATGAACCAAAATTAGTGATAGTCGAAAAAAAAAGTACTATCAATTGTATTCCCTTGTACTTCAATTAAACTAGATTTGGCATTTTCTTCATTTACACATGGATATGTTTAAAAGAGTGTAAATCTATCGATTTTCTTAAAAGGATATTGTATCAACATTTAAAAGATTGAGCTAAATGAATTCTTGTGCAGTGCTGTATTTATACTGAAGCAGTGTCTGTACTTGTAATTTTTTTGGCTACTATTAATTGTGATGCATAATTTGAATGTTATGAGTTCTAAATCTTAACTGAGAATAATCAGGTGAGTACATCTTAAATAATACTATTTAATTTAAAGTTTGTCTGTATAATATAATCTGCATATTTGAAAATTTTAAATACAATACTGTTAGTTTTAAATACCATGCTGTTAGAATAAACTTCAGAGATTTGAATGTGTTTTCTTTCAGATGGGAAACACATCAATGTGATAACTATTTTAAAAGCTTTTATTAAATGTATTTAATTGAAAGAGGGGCATCACATAAAGTTCTGTGTATCATTTTATCAAACTTTTTTTTATGTCAAAATAAATAGCTTTTGGAAGGTTAGATTACTGAATACAACGATATTTTAACATTTAGCTAAACTTTGTTTTAAATATATTTTACTTCATATCCTCCATATTCGTAATATTTTTCATCATCTGTATTCTCTACTAATTAATTTTTAAAAATGTGGCATTTTGCTAAAAGAAAAGAAAAATAAAGCTTCCGGTAATTTAACATAGTGAATTATAAATATTTCAAATAAAGTTGAACGTAGAATTATGAAAATATTTGTAAGTATTCTATCCACAAATTTAAAATCATTTGATTCATTTTTCTTTTGTTGCGTATCCAGGCATTACTCGTTTTTATTATATTTATTTTATCAGTTCCGAAGTTTCCATGTTTGTTTACATTTGATGTCGCGCTGGCGATGAATTTGGGCTGCCCGATTGGCTTACTGAGAGCATTCGCTTAAAAGCTTCCGAGGTTTGCCGAACATTCCCTCGTCGGAGAGTGGTGCTCGGACAACACCGACTCAAACACAAAGCCTCGGCGCACAGTCCGTGACGTCACATACCCCGGTCATTCGAATCGTCCGGTTTCGGCCAACACCTTCTCTCAGCGGAGAGGTGGGTGTTTCGGCTCGTGAGTGTACATTTAAGCCTGATATTAGCAATTTTTGCTACTTCAGTCAATATCAATATATATATATATATATATATATATATATATATGTGTGTGTGTGTATGTGTGTGTGTGTATGTGTGTGTGTGTGTGTGTGTGTGTGTTAGTTACTTGGGTCAAAGATATATTAGGAAAATGAAGGCGACCTTTTTTATAAGGAAAATAAAAAGGCTCTGCTAGGAAACTTAAAAGTTATTTTCTCATAAGACATAAACACTAATGGATATCTTTTTCCCATTTTCTTCAACTGTCAAGTCTTCATCACACCACTTGTTATTGCAAAAACAAATTAATATTTTAAGAGTTATTTTCTTATAATATATAAACACTAATGATATCTTTTTCCCATTTTCTTTAAATGTCAAGTCTTCATCACACCACTTATTATTGCAAAAACAAATTAATATTTTAAGAGTTATTTTCTTATAATATATAAACACTAATTGATTTTCCTTCACAAATTGTCAGCTTTCTCCTTGTTTTTAACTTTATTCAATAAAAATGATTTTTGTAGTTTAAAGAAATGAAAGAACAAAAATGAAATGACAATGAAATGACAATGAAATCACAAAAATGAAATACAATTCTTTATTATGCCATTTTTATTACAGAAGTATTACAAATATGTATATTTAAACAAAATTTATTACACTATTTTTGCAATGTTTCAAGTTTACGCTTTTTAATATTCTTTTTCTCTTCTTTTAATTTACTTAAATTATCATTTTCTTTCATACACAAATTTTTCAACATGATGTTTGTAGATGCACACAGCAATAATTTACAAATATAGTCACCATCATGACCATTAGGACATTCAGGTTCTAAAATAATTTCTTTTTCCTTTAATGTGTTTAATGTTAAATTTACAATTACTCGTCTTTGATTAGTTATTTTTGCAAACAATTTAACATCTGATGACAAAAAATTTACAATAATATAATTAAACATTACCACAGTCACTACAAGCTGTGAAGGACATTTGAGACCTCCATGATCAAGATTTCTTATAAGGTTATAATTGTCTAAATTTATATCTGAATTCAGAACCAGATTTTCTTTGCAATAACTGCACTTCAGTTTTTTATTAACAGTATGACTACAGTATCCTGCTAGATATGTAATTACAGGTAAATACGGTTTCACATTTGTAATTTTAGCTTCATTAATGTCTATCTGGGGTAATGCCTTGCAACCATCATCCTTCTCTTTAAGATAAGCCCCAATATCAAGGCTTTCACCATCAAAATGTGTAAGTGGAACCACTCTAGAACTTAACAGTAATTCTAATTTAATACAAGATTGTAACCTTAGTTTTTTTTCACACTCTAATAGTTGCCTCATTGAGATATGATATTGAGATCCGGCCATTTGTCTATATTTTCCAAATCTTGCTTCTAAACAATCAGTCTGAATTTTTCCAGTTAAAATATATTTCATTTTACACTCATCAATACAGTAACGGGTTAATTCTAACATCCCATGAGTTGTCTGCACAAGGGCTTTGTGAGTTTCTTTAGAAAATGCACCAGTAGTGCAGTTCATGTTTTCCCATGCATCAAGCCAAATTAGAAATTTATTTAAAAATATTTTTTTTTCATCAAATGTATCCCCATTAAGTGGTTCCATAAACACATTTCTTTGATGAATTCCTTTATTAACAGTTTTTACATTAAAAATATCCCACCATTTACAAATTATTTCAATAAACTTTGCTGTGTCATCAAAATGTGGAACATTATGTTTAGGACCAAGAGTTAATAAAGCCTGTATTACAAATTTGTTGAAAATTTTTAAGACCAATTTAACATTTTGCCTTTCTAAATTAGTAGGTGAAAGACTCTTTAAAGTTAACCCTTTTGCATACTTAATAATCTCATTGCTTTCAATTTCATATATTTTTTTTAGAGCCATAAATGATGCTGTCTTAAAAGATTAAGTTTGGGGGTTATCAAAGTCAGGATAAAAAAAGCATGTGCCATGATTTTTTTGATTCAACCAGTTATTTCTTATATTTTTAAAATTATGCACAGAATCTATTAAAAAGAACAGTGGCCTATCTTTATCTGTTGGGTGAGGATAAACAAATGACCTTTGTGGTGGCTGAACAAGTAAACTTAAAGCTCTACCATTTATAGCATTATTATCAGTTACAACACAAATAACTTTTAAGCCAATATTTTCTAACCCAAGTATTACTTTTTTTGTCATATCATGTAAAGTTTGAAAATTTATACATTTAACTGGCATAATGTATGCTACTTCTTTAAAAGGTGAAAGAATACTCGACACCATGAAGACAAATGCACTGGTTGCTGCATTATTAGTATCAACAGCAGCGCCAATTATTGATCCACCTTTATAATCAAAAAAGGGCTTTATATGTATTTCATCAATTAAAAGTATTACAGTTTTTTCATGTTCTTCAAGAAATTTAACCCTGCTTGTTATGTACATTAAAAAGTTTTCATCGTTTAATTCTAACTGTGGGGAAACCTCTAAGTTATTACAAATTCTTCTTAAAGTATCTGGATGTGGTAGAGTAAAGTTACCACTCTGACGAATAAAATTATATGCATGGGGAGAAATGGTTTTTAATATGCATGAAAAAATTAAAAAGTGAGTAGAATAACGAAAGTGACTACTAGAAGTTAAAAAAAACCTAATTGCTGTTGAATGAAATTTATAACATTTTCATTTTCACTACTTCTTATGGACTCTAAAAGGTTAACTATTAAATCAATTACAGATTTTACCTGACTATGGCCATCCTTTGGCTTTAAATTAGTTTCAATGAGATCTAAAATTTTTATTATATCGTTGAAATGTTGTACCTTCTTTGGTAATGTTTGATTCATTATGTTCGGAACAGGATTTTTTTCAGCTGAGACAGTTAAATCCATATTGTTATTAATTTCGACACTATACTGAATAAATGGTTCTGGTTCTGATTCAATATGCAACAAAAATAATGAATTTGAATTATCCTTATATAATGTCCAAAATTCTGATATACCAAAATTTTTAATACACTTTTCAATATCAATAAGCGAATTTACCTTGCGAGACTCCTCATATTTTTCAAATGTGATAGTGCTTTCAGTCAGTGTTTGGAAATTTGTGTTAATTTTATCCCCTAGATGGCACTGCATGTCAATGTAAGTTTAATATTTACTATGTTTTGTCAAGTACTCTCGTGGCAGGCAAACAGGAAAGTTTGAGCGTATGTAAGCTCTCATCTTTAATAATTCTTTGAATAAAAACTGTATATATGTACAAATAAATTAATGTAAGTTTTAGAAGATAGATGTTTTTTCTTCATGCACCTTCTACCACTCAACCACGGATGTAATATGGTGCACATCGGCTGTGAACTGGAACTGAATTTATTTTGATTGGAATGGACACCTGCTGTGCTTGAAAAAAAAAATGGCTCAACGGATTCTTCAGCTTTTGGATGCTGAATGGAAATAAAAAATTTTCTTCGCATTAGCTGTTCTTACTATTACGGATACCTTAATTAAAGGTAAGGTCTTTTATAATAATTAAAAATGGATAAGATTGCAAAAATCATAGAAAAAAGGAGCACAGTAAGAGCTAATATAACGAAATTGATTAAAAAGATTCAAACTTTGAATTATGAAGATGAAACTGTTGAAAATCTAACAGAATTAATTGAGTTGTTAGAAACGAAAGAAAAAATACTTAAGGAATATAATTTAGAAATTGAAGATCTCATATCAGATCCAGTTAAATTCAAAACCGAAATTGCTCAATCGGAAGAGTATGATGAAAAAATTATCACAGCTAAAATTAAACTCAAAAATAAAATTAAAGAAATGAATAAAAGGGACGATCAAAGTTCCCATGGAAGTAATAATACCTCAAATGTTACTGAACATAATTTTACGGCATTAAAATTGCCTAAATTAGAAATTCCGCGTTTTTCTGGTGATTCTAATTTCATGGAATTCCTTAACTGCTTTGATAGCGCAATAGGGTCGAACGATTCCCTAACTAAAATTGAAAAATTTCAGTATTTAAAGTCCTTGCTTTCTCCCCCCGCCTATAATGTGGTTGCTGGATTCGAATTAAATGAAAAGAACTACGACTCTTGCCTTGAACTTTTAAAGCAGCGTTATGGTCGCACTGATTATAATATTAATTTGTATATCTCCAAATTACTTAACTTAGAACCGGTAAGAAATTCCTCTTATGTAAAAGGATTGCGCAAATTGTATGATGAGATAGAGGTAAACATAAGAAATTTACGCGCACTAAATGTAACCGAAGGATCGTATGGTTATATATTAAATCCCCTACTCTTAAAATTGTTACCCCAAGATTTAGTTTTGGAATTTCACCGAAAACGAAATAAGGAAAAGAACTGTGAAACTTCGGATATTATGACTTTTTTGAAAAATGAAGTCGAATCAAGGGAAATTTGTGAAACTGTAATGAATTCTTCCAAGGTTTGCGAAACTAAACGCACCTTTTTTCAAAGTTATCAAACGGGACAAACGTATCATAAAAATTATTCGAAACCTAAACATTTTTCAACCGCTGCAACATTACTTGCACCAGTAAAAAATACATGCATATTTTGCGAATTTAATCACGATTCTATAAATTGTAGGAAATTTGATGTAGAACAAAAAATTAGTAAACTTAAGTCTAAAGGACGATGCTGGGCGTGTTTCAAGCCCAAACATACCAGCGGAAGCTGTCGATTAGGTATTTCGTGTGAAATATGTTTTTCAAAATTTCACCATAAATCAGTTTGTAGGAAAAATGGTAAACCTTCTAATAGTTCGGTAGAGCGTAGCAAGGAAAATTGTAATAATTCGCGTAGCTTAAATTCTAATGAAACCGAAAATGAAAGGACAGGCTCTACTTCTGAAGTTATAAGTTCTGTTTCTCAATGTAATCTTAATACGAACTGTTCTAAAAATGTTTATTTGCAAACTTGCACTGTCGTAGCTAAATCGGAAAATAAATCTTGCTTATCAAGATTAATGTTTGATAGTGGAAGTTCGCGCTCTTTTATAAGTGAAAAGTTAGCGAATAAATTGAATTTAAAAACTATTCGGAATGAAGTTTTGTCAGTCTATTCTTTCGGAATGAAAAGCCCAACAGATAAAGTTTATCGAGTTGTTGAATTAACACTCGAAAGTACAAATTCTCCTTTTCGAAAAAATCAGGAATTATTTGTGTCTAGGACTATTACAGGTGCTACCGTTAAATACCCAGACGAAAAAATAAAAGACTTAATGCTGAAAAGGAATTTGCGGTTAGCTGATGATTCCGCTAGCTCAAATAATATAGATATTCTTTTAGGGGCAGATGTTTGCTGGGAACTAATTTATCAGGAAAAGATTCCTATTAATAAACATTTATCAGCTTTGAATAGTGCATTCGGATGGTTAATTACTGGAGCGGACAAAAACGAAAGTAGTTGTTCTGAGAACATGATTATTGTGAATAATGCGATTTCAAATGATTTGCGAATGTTCTGGGAAATTGAAGAATTTCCGAATGAGACTAAAAATTTATCGGAAAAGGAAAATCAATTAATCAAAAGTTTTGAAGATTCTTTAAAATTTAACGGAGAGCGCTATGTTTGTAAATTAATGGGGAAAGATAATGTGGGACCACCTCCCGAATTGGACTCTAATTATGAGGTGGCGAGCAGACGCTTTAATTCATTAAAAATTAAATTGGATAAAACTCTTGAAATTTCTGACCAATATAAAGAAATTGTATCGGATCAATTGGAATGTAATATTGTGGAAAAATGTATTGATGAGGATTTAAACTCAGGTTACTACATGCCGCACAGGGAAGTTGTAAGACCGGATAAACAGACTACTTGCGTTCGTATGGTTTATGATTGCAGCTCTAAAGCAAATGACAATAAAAATTCTTTGAATGATTCACTTGAATCTGGAGTTAACCTTTATCCAAATTTATTAGATGTAATACTTAAATTTCGGGAAAATCAAGTTGCATTTTGCGGAGATCTAGAAAAAGTTTTCCTTATGATAGAAATTTCGGAGAAAGTATCTAAAATTTTTGTGGTTTTCGGACGACCCGAATTATTCGGTACAAACACTTCAACTTAATCGTTTACCATTCGGATTAACGACGTCTCCGTTCGCGCTAGCTTGTGTTTTGAAATTTCACATTAGGAAATTTAGAGATGATTATCCTGATTGTTATGAAATGTTAAATTCTCTGTATGTCGATGATTTGTACGATGGAGCTAAAAATGCTCAGGATGCCTATAAGTTAACATCTTTGGCAATAGAAATATTACGCGTCGCTGGATTCAAATTGAGAAAATTAAAAACTAACTGTGAGGAACTAAATAAACTTTGGCGTGAAAACGGGTATGAGGAAAATATGGATTTTGGACTTGGAGAAGGGTTCTTGGGATTAAAGTGGGATCATATTAAGGATGAAATTAAGTTAGATTTAAAGGATGTTAGGGATCCCCTGGAATTTGGAATCACCAAGCGACATGTGCTAAGCATGATTTCTAAAATATTTGATCCTTGCGGACTAATTAGTCCTTTTGTAATAAGAGTTAAAATTCTCATGCAAGAAATGTGGCAAAGAGGTCTAAATTGGGACGAAAACTTGCCAATCGACTTAGAAAAGAAGTGGGGAACATGGTGTTCTGAACTTGTTGAACTGGAAAATTTCAATATTCAACGTAAACTTTTTTCAACAGAAGACGTTAGTGAAGTTTCTCTACATATTTTTGTGGACGCTAGCCCTAAGGCTTATGGGGCTGTGGCATACCTCCGATACTTTACAACTGAAGGAAAAATTAAAATTAGTTTTGTGATTTCGAAAAGTAAAGTTGCTCTTCTAAAAATTTTAACTTTAGCAAGATTAGAGTTGATGGCAGCACTCGTAGGTGCTCGTCTAGGTAAATATATTCAGAAAATCTTTCCAGCCTTCACTCAAAAAATATTTTTTTGGAGTGACTCCAAAATAGTGCTGCACTGGGTGAAAGGTTCGTCTAAAGTTTGGAAACCTTTTGTGGCAAATCGGGTGGCTCAGGTACAAGCACTCTCTTTACCTGAGTGTTGGAATTTTTGCAGTGGATCGGAAAATCCTGCTGACCTTACTACTAGAGGAGAATCTGCAAAAATGATCCTTTCGAGTTCTTTGTGGTGGACAGGTCCTTCTTGGTTGTCTCAACCGGTTCACCTGTGGCCTGGTGAAAGTTCCTCCAACCGACCTGATGACAATTGTAATGAAGAGCTAATTTCGAAGGAGCTTCGAACTGTAGCAGTGAATACTGTAGCCTTGACTGAACCAATTCTAGATTTGACAAAATACAGTAGTTTTTTAAAATGTCTGAGAATTTTTGCATGGATAAAACGATTTGCAGCTAGAGCGAGAAAAGTAACATCTGAAAGCGGTCCTCTTTCTGCTCGAGATCTCGAAGAAGCCGAACAGTATTTTATCCGGAAAATCCAAAGTGAACATTTTTCAAAGGAAATCAAATCTCTGAAATCTAAAAAACCTATTTCCTCAGACTCTAACATTTTTTCCTTGGCCCCATTCCTGGATGAAAATAATTTGATTAGAATAAAGGGAAGAATGAACGAGGCAGAATTTACTTTAGGTGAAAAACACCCTATTCTACTACCAAAAGATTCCCGATTGACTGAATTAATAGTGTTACATGTTCACAATAAAATGCTTCATGCTGGGGTTGCTGCGACACTATCAAAAATACGTCAAAATTTCTGGATAATTAAAGGAAGGCAGTTAGTAAAAAAGGTCATCCATAACTGTCTAATCTGTAGAAGATATTCAGCGAAACCTGCAAGTCAACTTACCGGACAGATTCCAAAAGATAGATTAAATGAAACTCCCGCCTTTTATACTACTGGAATTGACTTTACTGGTCCTGTTTATGTGAAGGAAGGAAAAGACGTAGTGAAAAGTTACATTGCTCTCTTCACGTGTGCTGTAACACGAGCAGTACATCTTGAGCTTGTCTCTGACTTGTCAACAAGTAAGTTCATATTAGCTCTAAGACGTTTTTTGTCAAGGCGAGGAAACTGTCGCATAATTTATTCCGATAATGCCAAAACTTTTAAGTGCGCTAATAAAGATTTCGATTATTTTGATAAAATTGTTAAAGATAAAAGTCTTCAAGACTTCATTTCTTCGGAAAGAATTGCATAGAAATTTATCGTAGAACTCGCCCCATGGTGGGGAGGTTTTTACGAGCGATTGATGAGAACAATTAAAGAGCCTTTGAGAAAAATCCTCGGACGATCTCAATTAACCTTTGAAGAACTAACAACAATTTTGGCTGAGATCGAAAATGTTCTCAATCAGAGACCCTTAACCTACATCTATAACGACGCCAATGAGCCTGAACCTCTGACACCAGCTCATTTTTTGTTGGTGGGACACAATATAAAATATCCTTTTAATTTTGCTGAACTTTTCAATACTAATTCGTCCAGGGTTTCCTTGGTTAAACGCAAGATATACCAAACAAAGCTCCTACAGCAGCTTTGGACAAAGTGGAAAACACAATATTTGCTGAATTTAAAGAATTTCCATGTGTTCAACACTTCAACCTCTAAAGAAAATTTCAAGGAAGGCGAGGTTGTACTCATTGAGGGTACAAACAAATCAAAGTTTTTATGGGACCTAGGTCGCATTACCGAGGTCTTTCAGGGTCGTGATGGACTCGTTAGGTCATGCAAAGTTAAAACTAAAAACACTGAACTTAGAAGACCTATTCAACCTTTGTATCCTCTGGAACTGCCGAACTGAAAAAAAAAAAACTTTTTGCTATTTTAATTTCTTACTCTTTCTTTTTTTAATACTAGATTATCTATTAATAATTACTAAGTTACTTTTAATTTCAACTCTTAGTTTGAATTCTCATAATATTTGTTTTCGTTGTAATGAATATGAATGTCATATAATTTTATGTTTTTCTTTGTGATAATTTTAGCAAATTATCAGGTGGGGAGTGTTTGGAAATTTGTGTTAATTTTATCCCCTAGATGGCACTGCATGTCAATGTAAGTTTAATATTTACTATGTTTTGTCAAGTACTCTCGTGGCAGGCAAACAGGAAAGTTTGAGCGTATGTAAGCTCTCATCTTTAATAATTCTTTGAATAAAAATGTATATATAAATTGTAAAAATAAATTAATGTAAGTTTTAGAAGATAGATGTTTTTTCTTCATGCACCTTCTACCACTCAACCACGGATGTAATAGTCAGTCCTTTTTCTAAAAACAACATTTCCCTTTCAGTTCTTTTATTTTCAGGGCATTTTCTTGAACACTGCACCTTAGACAAATTTCCAGAGGGATAATTTGGGAAAATTGATGGAACGGCCGTTGTCGTCAGTCTTCTAATTTTCAGTGGTGCTGATATAAATGTCCCTGTTCGATCATCAAAACCACAGCTATCTGTCTCAAAATCTGAAACCTTAAAATGCAGCTCACAAACCTGTAAGAAAAAAGGATACTATATGAATATATTGTGAATTTGTAAGAATGAAAAATTATATTTTAAATGCAATTAGGATTCATTTTTCTAAACAAAATCTAATTTAAACACTTTATTATACTTACTCTTGAGTTTTTATTTGGTTCAAAATCTTTTTTTTGAATAGCATGCAGCCATTTTTGCCTATTTTCCTTATCTTTTGGAAAGGAAAAGATTGAAACTTTAGGTCCAGTCGGATAATTTCTTTTGCACAATGGGACGCAGCATCTGCTTGGCATATTCTGAAATAAAATGCAAAAGAACAAATTATTTCATATAAATTTCACACCTTAAAGTTACTAATTCTAACATTTAGTTTGCACTAGATATTATACTGTTAAATGCTTTATAAAGGGCAATTAAAACTATTTATTAGTACAACTAAAATCAGCAATATATATATATATAATTATCTCATAGAAATTTCACACCTTAAAAAATTAAAAATTCTAACATCTAGTTTGTACTAGTTATTATACTGTTAAATGCTTTTTAAACTGCAATTGAAACTATTTATTAGTACAGCTAAAATCAATAATTAATATATGTATGTATATATATATATATATATATATATATATATATATATATATACACACACATGTATATAAATGTTTTCATAGAAATCTCTCACCTTAAAAAGTTACAAATTCTAACATTTAGTTTGCACTAGTTATTATAACTGTTAAATGCTTTATAAAGTGCAATTGGAACTATTTATTAGTATAACTTTGAAATTAAATCAGGTACTATTTTCACTTGCAGACTTTTCAACTGCACTTCAATTTTGACAGTGTAAGTTTGCAAGACTAAACAAAAATACCTGACATAAAAAGGAAGCTTTACTAGTAGATATATATACACATCACACAAACATATATATACATTAAAAGGAAGCTTTTCTAGTAGATATATATACACAACACTATATATATATATATATATATATATATATATATATATATATATACAGAGAGAGAGAGAAAACAAAAAAGAAAATATGGTAAAATAAGTATAAACAGATTTACTATTATAAGTTGTGACAGAAGCTTTTATAAAAGAGTTTAATTTTCTTATGGCAAGATATTTACGACAGAATAATTAAAGAATGCACTACTATCAAAAATATGAACACAGCAAAATGCTGTTATGGTGATTACTCACATAGGTGGAAAAATCGGTAATACAAATGCACGCACACACACACATATATACATTATACACACACACATATATATATATATATATACATTATACACACACATATATATATACATTATACACACATACATATATATATATACATTATACACACATATATATATATACATTATACACACACATATATACATTATACACACACACATCATATATACATTATACACAGACACATCATATATACATTATACACACACACATCATATATACATTATACACACACACATCATATATACATTATACACACACACATCATATATACATTATACACACACACACATCATATATACATTATACACACACACATCATATATACATTATACACACACACATCATATATACATTATACACACACACATATATACATTATACACACACATATATACATTACACACACACATATATACATTATACACACACACATATATACATTATACACACACACATATATACATTATACACACACACATATATGCATAATACACACACATATATACATAATACACACACATATATACATTATACACACACACATATATACATTATACACACACACATATATACATTATACACACACACATATATACATAATACACACACATATATACATAATACACACACATATATACATTATATACACACACATATATACATTATACACACACACACATATATACATAATACACACACATATATACATTATACACACACACATATATACATTATACACACACACATATATATACATTATACACACGTTACTAAGTTTATTCATCGTATCAATTTAAAAGTTATTATGTCTTACAAATGATAAAATTAAACTGATGTAGGCTTAACAGTGATCTTCAGCCTTGTTACGTTATTACTTAGAATAAAAATTCTCGATAATGCAACATACTTAAGCAGAAGTAACATAAATCACTGACTATCACGTGTGTTGATAGTCAGCAATTAAGCCTACTCCATGATGAAGTAACGAAACAGAAATAATACATGCTTTAAATATTAGCAATATTAAAATTACAGTAATGACAGTGAAAAAGGGTACTTACCTTTATTTGAATTATTCCAAAATCTTCTAATAAAACTTCAAGTATAAAATTCCTTGCTGCAGCATACGCATACAGCAAGCTAACACAGTACGATGTCAACTCGAATGGCGATTTGCTATGACTGAGATTGGTGACGTCAGCCCCTAGTCCCAACTTTGCGCCGAGGCTTTGTGTTTGAGTCGGTGTTGGCTCGGATCGGAGAGCTAACGGGCCATTTGAATGCCGATGTGCTAACAGTTAGCAAAATTGAGGTTTGCTAAAGAGCTAACTAACCAACTAGCTAAAGAGCTAAAACGTTACATTGAATTCGGCCCTAACTTGCAGCCTCGGCTGGCTTGTCTAGACACCGTAATTCACGCTTATTCTCGCTACTTTCTCTTCACTTGGTTCTGGGTCCTGCCTCCTTTACGTAGTGTTTTTCCTGTAAAGCTATTGCATAAAATTTATCTAAAGTCTTAATTATATTTTTAATAACTTATTTTATCACTTAAATTTTATTTCTTTTTTATTTTATTTTATTTTATTTTTTGACTTACTTATTCTCAACACCATTTTTAACTTTGTGAACGTAGTTGTGCCATATGTAATCTTCTGAAATCGAGGATATGGAGCTCAAACTCCAAGGTGCCTCTCTAGTTATTCATGGCGATGCCAATGCCCATTCAGTTTTTTTTTAAATAGAAAATTAAATGTAGACAAATAAAATGATTACAGAATATGATAATCTAATAAAATTGCTTAAAATTTTCTTTTATGTATTGATATTTTGGTGTATAGTATTATGCAACACAAGATTACATCTTTATACATATTTAACGGAGCAAACTTCTAAGAAAATCAATGAGTAAAAAAACCATGGAAGTTTTATTGGCATTTACTAAAGTTTTATACTTTAAACAGCTATCCTCATAAGTGATAAATCTTATTTGTATTTAATTCTAGGGAAATTATTAAGTCTTAAGAAAAAAATATCTTTCCATTAAGCATTCATAAAATACATAAAAACAGTTTATGAAATTTGCAGTAAACTATTTGTTTTTAACAGAAAAGAAATCCATAAAGAATAGATTGAGATATAAATCTATCATTTTTGACACCCATTTAGTTTTTCTCAAAACAGAACAATCATTTAATGCCAACTTGGAAGCACATCAAAATAAACCCTTGGAATAATAAAAATTGATCTTTTTAAAAGACAGTAAAAGGGAAGTAAATCAAGTACACAGATAAAGAAATACGTATAACCATACATTTAACACAGTCGAAATCTGCAAAAATGTATTCCAGTCATAGCATACATTTAAAAAAAATCAATCGGCCGAATTCAGTGTAATGTTTTAGCTGCTTAGATGCTTAGCTGCTTAGCTAATCCGTATTCAAATGGCCAAAAAGAGCGAAATATCCAATTGCCAATTAGCTAACGCTAAGTAGTTTCTCTGGTGGCGTTTTTGTTTTGATTATGGTTTCAATTAGTTCCTACTGTTTTGAAGTTATTAATTAACTCTTTCTTGTATTTATGAATATTCTAAATTCTATTTATTTAGCTGTTACGTACAACACGTTATAAATATGCAAATTATATTTTGTTAATTGGATAAATCTTTTGTTACGTACACTTTAAAAAAATTTCATGTTTACCGTTATGTAAAATGATTTGGAAATTGCAGTAGAGATATTATGGTATTAGGGATTTTATGTATAATGATTTGAGAATTTCTGTAGCTTTAATCGCTTTCGCTATTGGTGTAAAATGGAGGTGTTATAATATACACTTCGCACACACACAAACGAAATATAAATTTTAACTATCAAACATTTGATAGTTAAAATTTATATTTCGCTTCTCAGTTTAGATATCCGCAGTGGAAGAACACAGAAGAATTTTAGAAAATACGTTTAATTAATCATTCTTCGTGTTAGAGAATTAGAACTGTGTCAATCAACTGAAACCTAGAAATAACACTACAAAACATTTGGATCTAAGCTGGGAAACACCACCATTTTATAATTTATATTCCTCTTCCCAGATAAATTACAAGATTCAAGCCCTATACCTGTTCCAGGAAATTAAATTTTGATGTATATAAAATGGGTTGTTCTTTCTGGCTGCTGCTCATTTTTAGTAAAAACCTTAGTGGATATTGATTTTTTATTATTTATTACTCTTTTGCATAAAAGGAGAAATTTTATCTAATATGTCTGTGAGGGAACTGCTCGCCCATGTGTGCAGTAATTGTTTTGATGTGTTAAAGTTTGTCAGTGTGTAATTGAATGCTTACCGAGAAGAAACTTTTTTTTCAATCTAAAAAAAAGTACATCTATAATATGTCCTTAAGTATTATTTTCATTAGCACAACATTGATTTTTGTTTCTTTCAATTTTATAAAATGTGGTTAATCCGAGTTTCCAAGACTTAACTTTTTTTTCTTGCTTTTTAAAGGTAAAGAAAATTTAAGTGTTAGAAAATGTCATGCCTTATCAAAAGCAGTTACTAATGTTAAATTTTACAATGTAGAAGCTTATTCCTGACCTGATATAATGCACTATTTGTAATTAATCAAACTATAACTAAAGTAAAATTTAGCTTAGCTATGGATCTTAAAATTCCAGCCAGGATTATGAAATTTAGTACAAACCATGTTTGTTTAACTGTTATATTTATAATGTGATTCAATCAACTACTTGTTGACTGTTCGCTATGTTTTTCTTCAGAAAATTCTAAAATATTTGTGAAATTATATTTTTTTTCTGCATGACTACAAAATTTAAGGTAACTTGAAATTTTAAATTTTTATCGCCTCAAATTGAAAAATATATAGTTACTAAACTATGCAGTACTTCAAACACTTTATCTTTTATTATTGCTTATTTGCACCTAGAATAACGAATGAAATGAATATCTTAAAATTGCAAATTTGCATAGCTAGGAACCAAAATCAATGATAGTCGACGAAAACAAAGTACTATCAATAATTGTATTCCATTGTACTTCAATTGTGCTAATTGAATTGTGGATTAAATTACTGAAGTACAAGGAATGGGGCAGTAAAATACTCAGCTGTGTGATAGTTTAGTATTTTCATTTACAGAGTGATAATTTATACGTCATTCATGATTTATATGTCAAGAAAAAGTTTAATACAGAAATTAATTACATTTAATTTTGTTTGACTGTTATAATTCGATTCAATCAGCTGCTTATTGACTGCTCTCTCTGTGTTTCTTCAAAAAATTCTAAAATATTTGTGAAACTACATTTTTTTTGTGTGCATGACTACAAAATTTAAGGTAACTTGAAATTTTAAATTTTTGTCATCACAAATTGAAAAAAAATATATTTACTTAACTATGCAGTACTTTGAACACTTTATGTTTTAAATATTGTTTATTTGCGCCTAGTATAACGAATGAAATGAATAACTTAAAATTATATAACTGCATAGCTATGAACCAAAATCAATGATAGTCGACATAAACAAAGTACTATTAATTGTATTCCCTTGAACTTCAATTGAACTAGATTTAGCTTTTGCTTCATTTACGCATGGATGTATTTAACTGAGTGTAAATCTATCGAATTTTCTAAAAAGGATATTGTATCAGCATTTAAAAGATTGAGCTAAAGCAGTGCTGCATTTTCTTGTGCAATGCTGCATTTAAACTGAAACAGTGTCTGTACTAGTAATTTTTTTGGCTACTATAAATTTTGATAGATATTTTGAATGTTATGAGCTCTAAATCTTAACTGAGAATAATCAGGTGATTACACTTTAAATAATACTATTTAATTTAAAGTTTGTCAGTTTCTAAGTTTCCATGTTTGTTTACATTTAATGTCGCGCTGACGATGAATTTGGGCTGTCTGATTGGCTTAACGAGAGTATTCGCTTAAAGACTTCCGAGGTTTGCCGAACATTCCCTCGTCGGAAAATTGGTGCCCCAGTCGGAAAGCGAATGGACCATTTAAATACCGATGAGCTAAGCGTTAGCAAATTTAAGGATAACCAAGCAGCTAACGAGCTAAGCAGCTACACAGCTAAAACGTTACACTGAATTCAGCCGAATGTCCTATACCAGTGGGTCTTAACCATTTTAATAGTCAACGATCCCCTGAATCTGAAAATAAGCTCCCGCACCCCACTGGAAAATGCGTTCCTAATTTTTATTTAGGAAAAGACATTTATTAAAGATAATTTATTTATTGCTTAAAAAATTAATACATTTACAATGCATACTACACTATTACATATAAAACAATATCTACATTTTAATGGCTATGCAGTTGTTGTTTGTTCATAATTATCTCATTTACTCTCAAGTACACTGATGCATACGCTTAAGGCGACAATGGACCATGAAAAACTTTTTTTTATTTATTAACCAGTTGCTATGAAATTTTGTATACTTAGACAGTGTTGTTTAGAGATGAAAATTATAAATAAAAAAAATCAGAATGTAATTAATTAAGATATTAATTAAAATCGGTTTTTTAATTACTCTATTTAAAAATGATCCATGTGCATTAATTTTTGTCTCAGATATCTAATTTTCTCTCTTCAGCTAGCTTTATATAGTTATAGTAAAAATTTGGTAGCAATATTTGATTTACAGTCCTATTTATGAAAACTAAAAAAGAAATCGATAAAAGTAGGTCATTTTATGCAAAATTTTATCAAAAAATTATTTATTGTAAAAACTTTAAGTTGTTTTAAAATAGTATAAAGAATTGATTACTAAGTTTTATTCTAACATATATAAATAATCATTTTATGAAATTTTATGAAAATTCAGGAAAAATTTTGACGCATGGAACATTTTGAACTTACCGAAACGACATGAAAACTTGCTTTGAGAAAATGGCATTTAAAGTTTTAATTTGACTAACATTTCCATTGTTTACGTTTGAAACAAATACTTATAACTCGGTTAAAAATGATCGGATAAACATGCTTTTTTTAAAAAATTTAAAGCTGAAGAGATGGAGAATCCTTTTCTGAAAGAAAAAAAAATCGTTTTGGGGACAAATTTTTGTCAATCTGAAGGTCCATTGTCTCCTTAAAAGTATAACCATTTCTGTCTAATACACGGTAAGGAGAAAGTAGAGGTAGCGTTTCTCTGGTTTCAGCCGTAGTAGTGGAGAAGAGAATAAGCCATGTTTCTCATAAGCGGTTAGGTGGTAAATTTCATTAAAAATTTAGAACCTTTTCCCTCACCCCTAGAAACGCTCTCTTGCTCCCCCCCCAGGGGGCCCTCACTCTCCGTTAAGAACCACTGTCCTACACTAACAATATATCAACTTCAAGAACCCTTTCATTTGGCAAGCAGTGTTAGGCAAAGTGGATTATACTGCTTTAAGTATCTTACCATACAACTATTTGAGGTAAATCGAATGAACAATAATATATATACGCATTTTTGCAGTGATAATTTTTTTCGAAAATGACAATACCGTGACCATCAGTGACACTTTCAAATTGCAAATACAGTGGCACTAGGGATAAATCAGTGTTACTGGGAATAAAATCTACTTACAATTCATCTTAGATTATATTACATTATCCACATAGACAGAAACAACAAAAACTATTCGCAAACACTAAGTAAAAAATTTCAAGAGTCTCACTTTTCCATGGCTAATTTCTCACAACTATTGACTTATAGGAATGAAGTTTTAAAACATCATCTGCTGTTATTCCTGTACTAAATCGCATTCCTTAATTTTTGTGGTAGGGTAATTTTTGCTCCTTTATCAATTTCAAGACGTGCAGGTAGATAAGGTTCATTAGTTTAAGATATATTAATATTTCCCCCCCGTCCTATGGGAGAATATCATGAGCCGCCATTGCAGAGGTGCCCGGCATACGTGACGTCACAATTCGGTCACGTATAGGAATATATTTATAGTCACTAGTAGCAACGATATCGCTTAAGCACGTAGTTTATGTTGCTTATTGCTAGTCATGAAGCTGCAGATAGTCATGAAGTTCCAGCTCTCGGTCATTTTGGACATTTTATTTTTCACCCCTCCTCCCCCAATGGTGAAGGGGGATGATCTTGCACTTAAACAGCATTGAGAGCGTTACTATCAATTTCTGTGACCCCGAAAACTATGGATTTGATACTACCCTCGGTCATTTTAGACATTTTATTTTCACCCCTTTCCTCCTCCTCCCCTAATGCTGAAAGGGGGGCTGAAATTGCACTTCAATGGCATCGGGAGCGTCACTATCAATCTCTTTGACCTTGAAAACTATAGATTCGACTCTAATATCAGTCGTTTTCGATTATTTTTACATGTCCCCCCTCCTCTCTAGGGGTGCTAGGGTTGGCTTACCCTTAACCCCTAGTGTTTCCTCCCAGATTGTAAATAATAAGTGCAACAAGTTTGATTGATATTGCTCCAGGTGCTCCAGAGTGATGCTGGAACATACACACATTACATCCATTTTCATATTTATAGATTTAGGACCTGTTCACATAGGAGTCCGTTGCTTAGCGTTAAGGAAAAGATGACGTTGAGACGAAAATAAACCAATCATAGGCGTTAAAAATTTCATTGCTAATCATTTGAAGGCATATGATTGGTTTATTTTTGTCTCAACGTCATCTTTCCCTTAACGCTATGCAACGGACTCCTATGTGAACAGGCCCTAATTATTTAGTCTAAAGTTCAGCTATACATAAACACTGTAGTTTTATAAAATCTTCCACTCACCCGGTCCAGTATTCCTAATTCCAGATCAAAATGTTTAGTATAGCGTACCGAATAAAGGAGATACGAGCTATCTAAGAAATAATCGTCTTCGGCAATCACTCCAGTTAACGGGAGACGAGAAATAATAGCCGGAAAAATAATCATCTCTTTCGAGAAATTCACTCGAGTACTTCAGCGCGATTTATGCAGGAAATAATCTCCTAAAAAATAATCGTTCTGTCCGAGTGATTCACTTGCGTACTATAAAAATAATCGCGTGAATTGACATTGACATAAAACTCTATAGAGGCACCGGGAGCAAGAGCTTCTTATCCTCAGTATCAAGTTTAGTATATGATATAAGATTAACCGTTCTTAAGTTTACAAATAGTGTTGACAATGATTAAGGGAGAAAAAGGAAATTAATTAGTTGAAAAATCAACTAATTGACTAGAACGAGTACGAGTAACCAATGTCATTGCTATCTTAAGTGATAAGGGAGAATTTAAATGATGGGTGAAACAAGAGATTATATAAATAAATAATAATAGCAATAAATAAATAATAATAGTAAATCGCGAACAAAATCATTCGAGTGATTCACTCGAGTGAAATAATCGATTTAGAATAACTCGAGTGAAATTCTTATAATCCAACTAATCGAAAGAATTTTATAATCGAGTTATGCGAGTGATTCATTGAAATAGTCGCTCATCACTACTTATTGCATTCAATTCTCTGTAATATTAGTAATTAAAAGAAAAAAGCAGTGCCCTTCGCGTCAAATTTTCGTAGCGTGTAGAATGGGTCACGGAATGAAAGAATTTTGATGTAGATGCTAGAAGAAAAAGCAAGTATTGAAGTAAATTTAATTTACAGGTAATTTTTTCTGTATTGTATGACACTGTTTTGTTAAGAAGTTGAAATGATATAATTTCCATATTTTACGCTATTTTTTTAATGAGTGAAGCTGGATGTTAATACAATACGTATAACTATTAAACGGTCAAAAACTGCATGCTAAGCCATTGTATGGTTTTTTCAGCAAATTAATATATTATTATCTGGTCAATGTAGGTGTTTTATTAAAATATACGCACCATGATTTCGAAAGATTGCTAAAAGTTGCCAATCTGATTCATTTGATAATTTTATTTACAATTTCGGTAAATCCAAAATTTATAAATATTTACCAATCATTCAAGTCGGACATAATGTTTAGCAACTTCGCTGGTTTTGAGATATACAAATATTTTGAACTGTTAATAGTTGCGGTAAAAGTAAATAATACGGAGGGAACAATTCCATATCCTTTGAGGTATTCGTCAAAGTCCACCAAGTGGAGTTCTCCTGATTAGAAAGTTAGGAAATTACTATTTTTCAGTGTTTTTAAAGTTTTAGCCTCACAGTCAACACTTTGTATAAAAATTCAGCAATAAGTAGCTAATACACATTAGAATGTTTTAATAAAAAAATGAAATGCAGCATTATCTGGAGTAAATAATTAAAACAGCCCAGTTATTTGCACCGTCCAAAATGTATCAATTGGTTTCAAAAAGTAGGTTGAAATTAAAATTTTTTAAAAATGCGTTGTAGGATAGGCTGTAGAAAGTGTTCTAGGGAAACTATATAGTCAAAGTACAACAATTTTATTTTTTCAATAATCTTCAAAACTATAAAATAAACATGTAAATACTTAAAGATAGACACATTATGCAAAAATTGTAAAAAAAATAAAGTACATAAAATTTGAAAGGTATCGCCAATGTGAGCAACACGTGTCTGGCGAAGCTGTTAGATCGGTTCCTGTCGCTACAATGTTTGGTCATCAAAGTTTATGTAACTTTGAACGTGGTGTTATAGTCGGCGCACGAGAGATACGAACGTAGCATCTCCGAGGTAGCGAAAGATAATTTCAACATAAGAATGACAAAAAAGAAAAAAATATTGCATTAGTATTGCAGGTGAGTTTTTAGAACAAAAATTAAAATTTGAAATATTTCCACAGTATAAAAATCAACTTATAAAACTAGGAACATAATGAAAAATATTTTAGGAAAGGGTAAAAAAATTAACTAAAGACATAAATTGTGAATCTTTATTGAAAAAAGTAAATTTAAAAACACTAACCAAGGTGAAATGATGTACCAGATGTACTCAGGCTTAGAGTAAGACCAATGAACTAGATATGAACTTCCAAGGGTAACCTCTTATCTTCCGAATTGTATTCCTTGAAAAGGAGGGAAATAAGAATGTTATAAAAAGAGTTCAAAATATTTTTCATTCACTAAACATATAATTTTTTATCTGAACATAATTTCAAATTTCATTGCCTAAAAAATCTAAATGATGATCATTAAAATTCAATTAATTGAAATTAAGAAAAAACCAAGCGATATTTCTGAGATATAATCAATGATCTTTGATGATATAAGAGGGGAGCTTAGCTGGATCATGTTTGTCTCATATTAAGCCATGAAACTGAATAATAATAATGTTCCTTATAAAGAGTGCAGTCCAATTATAGCAAAACATAAATGAAGGAACCACTTATAAAATCACCATATTTTAGGCCATAAAAAAATTTGGTACTTATGTATTATCCCGTCGACCATTTTCGACAAACAAAACCTGTCACCAAACAGGTACAGTAGATTTAGAACCATGAATTGGTAAATACTGTGTCTCTACCAGAGAAGGGGACACTGCTATGGAGGTCATAGCAGGGGGAAATTTTATGAGTGTGTTCTGAAGTCACGCTACCCATTCTTAAAGCTAAGTCATACAGTTTGGTGACAGTTTATCTTTAGCGAAAACTGTAGACGGGATAATATATTAGTACCAAAAATTCAGCACTTTTCTGAACATTCATGTGTTTGGTGTTTTATCAATTTAATTCCATGCTAAAAATATATGAAAACAGTTAAATCACCTAAAGCTATCAAAGTTAACAAACCATCATTTATGGACTTTAAATTTTTAAAAATTAAACTGAAATTGATATGCACTGTTAATTTCATGTGAAACTTATAGATAGAACTAAATAAATAATTAAATTTTCCACATAAAAGGCGAACTGACTTGAAATTTGGTGAGTTTTTACAGCTGTGCACCATGAACAGTTATCTGCAGTTTAGGTGTTGCTTTCTTGTATCATTCTTCTATCGGAGACCTTTTTATTTATGATTGCATTTCAAATCTTTTCTTTTTTATGCTTGTTTCTGTATTCATTCAGTGTTAAAATTTTTGATGACATGATTTAATAAATGATATTCATAGTTGTACTGCCTATGTTATCAAGTCGTCCAGGTGCCATTTATCAGCAAGACAACACATATATCTCCTTTGCATGCATTTTCATAGCTTTGCATTTCATATTTTAAGTTTCTTGCTCACTAGCTGTTTAGTTGACAGTTAGATACATATAATTTTGTTTTAAACATAATTTATAGAAATCTCATAAATAAAAAAATTTGAAGAATTTGTCTGAATTCTACATTTTAAAATTTTAAAATTTCTATGTTAACTTAATATATATGAAGGTAACACATTATAACAGTTGATTACTTTGCAGTAGAAAATTTGATATCTGAATTCTTGTCATTCATACCTTTGATCAAGACCAGTCTTCAATGTGGGTGCCATTCGCAAAAATTTCAATTTACTTCCTTCGAAATTCTAACATACCTTAAAATAATTAAAAAACATTTAATCTGAAGCATAGAGGACAAAAATTTGGAAGATGGTCATATTTCCCTTTATGTACATTTATAAGAAAAGAAAATCTTAAAAGTTGTTAGACTATGTATATTTTATTCCCAGAACAAAATTATTTACAGTTAAATTTTGCTAAATTTTTTATCAGCAAGATTATTTATAAATTCATGAAATTTTAATTTTCTTGTTTCTACAAGCTCTGCAGACAGTATTGCAATGCTGTTGAGTTTCTCCTGCGATATTGTTTACCTCTGGTATGTTTTAATTAATATTTATCTAGAAAAGCTTCTTATTCCCAACACTGCAATTACATGAATTATTAAAAATATCCTTAAAGATGTATTAAATGCATTTGAAAAGCTAGTAGCTCTCATTTGTAGCAATTGTAGAATTTTTATTGGGTTTCCGAAACAGTAGGTTTTAATTCTTCTGTTTCTATGACCAGCATATAGCTGTGTGCATTCACTTCTTTCATAGACTTCATTTTATATTCTTTATTATTCTGAAATATTTTTACATCCACAAACATGTAATAAATATCATCCAGATACACGTAAATAAATATCGTTTTTCATTCTCGCAAACATGTTTCCTGAAATTCTGGAGTGAGTTCTGAATAAGTTGCAAGCTTTGTGGCTCTGACTAAAACTTGCTGGAAACCAAAGTGGCTATATTTTGTCGGGCATTATAGAATGTTTCTAAATGTTCAAAGTACTTTAGAAACATTTCAGACATATTTTAAATTTTTCTTCGTATGGGGATGTATAGTAGCATAGAGTCCTATTGCATCCATTATGTCCAATTGGATTACAGCCAGTCGTGTCTTTGGTAATTAATTCTTTACATATTTTCTATCTTTTTAAACATAGTGTTCCTAAGGCTGTCTTATGATTATTCATAACATTTTAATTTTGTTGTGAACTGTGGTGAGTTTGGTTTAAAAATTTTATAAAGAGAACATGACTAGTAGCCAAAATGTGTTGTGTTGATTTAGACATGTAAATGTACTCAGGGCAGAAAAATTGTGGTTACTTTGTATCTTTTACATTGTATGTTCATAGCCCTCATGTACCAAAAATTTGACTGTAGTGCTCCAAACTAAACCACATTGCATGTTATCTCATTGAATCATTATTTAATAAAGTTTCAGCAGGTTTTTATTTCTATTAAACTATTCAGCTATTTAAAGGAGTTTTTTAGAAACTTTTAAAATTTGCAGGTCTCTTTTCACAAGAGAATCTCTATGGTAGATCTTCTATTTCAGTTTCTGGTTTTAAATATTCTTTGCTTGCTATAAGAATAAGCAACAACTTTTTAGCCTGAAAAAACTTTGACCTAGCCTCTACATTTCTTTGTTCCATGAATACAATGATTTCTAATTCGTCAAATCTGTTGTTGAAAAATATGTCTGCAGTACAATATTCATTCTGTTGCTGTGAGATTTCACTCCAAAGTGCGAAGTTTGGTATTTTTCTCCCTTTGGTTCTTGTTCTGCACAGGGCTATACACTGCAGGTGTACAAGATGCTTTACATACAAAGCAGTTACAATGCAGGGTCACCCAATTAGGACCCAAAAGCACCTAATTATTTTAGATCTTAGTAGATTTCAATTTTTAGATTTTTACGAATATTATAAATCTCTCGCTTCTCACTATTGTGAGAATTATTTCTCGCTTTTGTTCTGTAAGAAACAATATAGATGACAGAAGGTTTCCAATATGTTCAAAACCAAAGAAAAGAAAAACATAAAAAGTAATCCTTTGTTATCAGATAATTCCACATTATGTCTAGTACCTTCATTGAAAATTTAACATATCCTGAGTACCGTAATTAAAAATGGTCAGAATGGGATATTTGTATTCATAGATTTATATCCAGTTGTGTTCACAACTTAATGCAAATTTATATCAGCATATTCATGGTGTTGTGAGGCATTTTCTTTCACCTCATTTTACTATTTATATATCTTCTGATCTACTTTTAGGAGATGATTTTGTTGAGATACGTTAAAGTGGTTGTGAATTTTATGAAACTCTTTTAAAGTAAACATGCAGTTTGTAGATAAAGTTAATGAAATTTGAATAAAATTGCTTTAAATTCTCTGATGAAATTTATGAACTAGTGTATGGGTATATGTGCCGGCAAAGTTATAGATGACAAAGAGCCACCTCCTCTTCTCACATCTGTTATTAATCTGGGCTGTGCTGATATTCTCATAAATTAACCTCTAGTGAAGGCAGATAATAATCAGCCTCTTGGACTCTCTAATCCAATCACAAATATTATTGATTGTAATTCTCTACCTCAAGAAATGGGTAGTTATGTTTTAAAAGTTCCAAATGCTCTTGATCCAAACCATACATTCCAGGTATCTTGAGTTCTGTTATTTAATCATTTTTTTGCATTCTAGTGTAAACTCAATACATTAATATTAACTTCTTTGTACCATTCTGTAAATATTTTATACTCCAATGAGATTTATACAAAAAATTTTTGCAACAGTTTATTTTGAAAGTCACAGTAACTTGTTTGTTAGGCAATATATTTTTCTTTTTCTTGCATATACTGAAAGATAGTAAACGCTTTGCCAGTATCCCCAACTGAGCTTATATGTACAAAATAAAGAAATCTTATTTTTCTTATTCCTGTCAAATGAATTACTTCTAAGGATTAAAATTTATTAATATATATATATAATATGTGTTAAATTTCCTTAATTTGGAAGGAGGAGGGAAGGAAAAATAGTTTGTGGGAAGTAATTTATAAAAATACCATAACATGTTTGTGTATGAACTAAACAGTTTAAATTTAATCATGTTGTGAACTTTATATGACTATAGATTTTGTTTTAAACTTACTTATCCTTCAAAATATTTAATTAGTGTATTACTGTTTTGTATACTATGTAATATGTTTCTTTAATCACTGTTTTCTTAATATGGTATTAAACTTTTGTCGTTTCTCTCAGTGCATACAATTAAGACTGAAGAATAAAATATTTCATACTCTAGCATGAAAAATTATTTAAATTGACAAGTACTTTTCAATCTCATTGTTTATGAAGAGAAGGGTGTGATTTTCTTTAACCAAAAAGTGTTATAATAGGTATGGCTTAATCTTCATCTGATTTCCTATAGCACTGTACTGTATTGTGTAGAGTTCTGACCAAAATAATTCCACTCTATATAGATATCTTGAAATCATTTGACTTGTTACACAAAATGAAAAATGTTATGAGGTTACCTTATCCTGCAAGAACAAAATGGTTTACCAGTATTCAATGATTCTTAAAATGGTTTTATTATTTTTATTATCCAATTTAAAGGTAACTCAAGATAATCATTGTGATTCGTATTAATCTTAATTTATTTAATTTCATTTAATTTTTCTATTTTTAACTTTTCTAGATTTATAACAGAACTATATTCTTTTTATGGACAACAATTCGAAAAGTGTTTAAAAGATAATATAAATCAATTCACATTTTTGGAACTATTGTACATTTTTATAGGAATGCATATTTATATAAAATAATTTTGCCCTACAGTTTAGTTTTGAAAGTAAAAATAACTCGTTTGTTAGTCAATATCTAGAAACTGATGATTTATTTCTAGTACATTTATTATGTAATAGTCCCCTTTGTACTTACAAAGCTCGCTGAGTGGATGTATGCAAAAAAAGAATTGGAAAAATGTTTGAAGTTCCAATCGCTCAATCTAAAATAATGTCATTAATCGCTAGCATTTCTCTTTAGTCATAGACTTTTTTAAGAGCTCTTTTGCCCAACAACCACTGGGAATACAATAGAAAATAAACACATTTCATCTATGGAAATGCATAAAGGAGCATTTATAAGAATAAACTTCAGAAGTTTATGTAACCTTGAATATCCATACTGCAAAATAGAGAAAAGTTTAAAAAAAAAAAAGAATGAGAATGGTGTACTGAAATCAAGATATATAAAATTTTTTGCAAAGTTTTGTAGAAATGTAAAAACATAACTTTTTCAGAAAAATTGAACTTTAGTGAAAAACCATACATAAATTAGCCCCCCCCCCCCCTTTACTCATAAAATTAAAAAAATATATAATAATAAATTTGAGAAAATAAGAATATACAATATTTTTTTAATGTAGAAATATAAACAAATACCAGATTTTTTTTTTCAAAAATTTCTTTAATTAGTTTACAAAATGAACTACAAAAATGCAAAAAAATAAATTTTTGGAAAATTGAACTTTAATTAAAAACCTTACATAAATTTATACTATAAATAAGTAAATTTTAAAACATTGATAATGAAAAATGATAAAATTGGAATAACCAATATTTTTAAAATAAAGATATATTAAAAAATAGTAATTTTGTTTTCAAGATTTCTTTTATTATATTACACTTTAATTAGCAGCAATCACCCATCACTTCAATTTGAAAACTTTTATATTCTGTTAAAGATTTACAATAGGAAAATATCTTTGAAACGTACAAATAAAGCGTTAAACCATTTGCTATCAATTCATGAATCATTTATTACGAAGCGGTGTAAAGACGGCATTTCAGTACGAAAAAAATGCCGTTCATAAACAAACACCCTACACCCGCCCGCACGTCATTAGGGTTTATACAAAAACCTACTTTTTGAAAAACCGGTTTTCGAATTCCAGATTTCCAAAAAACCGATTTTAGCCGGTTTTCGAATTTTTGTCAAAAAAAAATAGAATAGGGAAGATATTTTATTTAATTTATATAAAATAGCAAAAAACGAAATCATTATCAAAGTCAAAATATAAAAAAAAAATTAAGGATTACACATTACTTACACAAAATAATGAAAACTCAAACAAAAATTTCAAATTTCAAATAATATTTATATTTATTTCACTAATTTTAATTTCTCCTAAGAAAATAGGATTCTAAAAAACAAAATATCCACTGAATGGTGGCTAAGTCTTGTTCTTATTTTGGACACAATATTGCCTGAAATTGAAAATACTCGTTCACTAGCTATTGAGCTTGGTTTTATAGTTTTCAGGGCATCAAATAACAAATCTAAGTTTTTGGTTCTTTTATTCGTTGCCTCAAATAATGAAAATTCAGCTTTCAGTGTCTTTGGATTTGTAAGTTTTTCTTCAGGATCTTCAAGAATCAATGAATTTATTTTTCCATGGCTTCCTTTAAAAAATTATTCCTCTGATGAGTAGTTTCTTCGATTTGCTCTTCATCAGAATCGGTTTCCGGAAAAGAATTTGAAAATATTCTAGACAATATCTTTCCAGATAACTATAACAACTTTATATTTTTGTTTCCAGTTTTAACTTTACAAGATTAAGCGAACCTGTCGTGACTCGTGACGGATTGCACTTATGTACTAACATAAAATAAGTCGGTTAGGCACTTCTTTTCCACGTGCGCAGTGCACAATGCACAAGCACTGGCCAACACAACTCGCAACGTTGAAAGAATGTGTCTGCTGCCCGTTGCATAGAATGAATAGCAAATCAAATAAGTTAAAAATTAATTTTTACATAATAATTTGAATTCTTTTAAACCGGTTTTCTTAATTTAAAAACCGGTTTTCAAATATGACATATTTATTTAAAAAACCGGTTTTTTAAAACCGGGTTTGAAAAACCGTCAAACCCTACACGTCATGAAACGAGCGAGTACGGTTTCCTTAAAGTCGGAGGTTACCGCGGTGAAATTTTTGTTTCACACACTTCACGCATCGGTATGAGTATCGTACTTCAGCCAAGGTTTTAAATAGAAAAATATGCAGTGTAATTATTTTTCTACTGAAGTGTGTGTATGTAATTTTTTTCAATCTGTTACGGCTGTGAAATTGTTTCTTTACTGTAATACCGAGCTGTGTCAAATCAGTATGTGACTTTGAGATTGAAGTCGGACCCCCCATTCATTCAGCATATTTTATTTACAATCCTTTAAAAAATTGCATGAGAGATAATAGGGGTAAAACTTCTTTATGCAGTCTCAATTAATATTTCTGACTGTAAAACTTTAAAATTGTTATCACAAGTAAATTTTAAGGAACATCGCATCATAACCGTGTAGATTTTTGTTTAGTATTTTTATTACGTTTATAATCTCGCAATACAATATTTAAAAGATGGTGGTCTGAAAGAGACCTTAAGTCGTGTATTCCTGACTTATATCTCATAAACTATAAGAGATCCACAGATAACTGCTATGAAATGTTTGATTCACGTTATGTGAAGAATCACATAAAAGCACTATTGTACAGTAGATAAATGGAAAGAAATTTGAATAATTTATACCATTGTCAATTCTAATGTATTATATACAAAATATACAGAATAAAATAGGGAGACAGTGTAGTGAAAAATATCTGTAGCCAAACTACAATCCAAGCAAATACGCGTAAAGAAACTCATAAGCCACATATTGTTTGTTATTTCCTGTAATAATTTTACACATTTTATTAGATTTATAAACTTTTTAATCTCATGGCAGCCGTGCTTTTTCATGATATATTAATCTGTGTAATTCTTCGGAGCTTTAAACTTAATAATTAATGGTGAAATTATTTTCAGTTACAGAGAAACAAAATGTATATAAAGGGAAAAATTATTAATATTCCTTATCCATTATTGATCTGGTCGATAGCAGTAGTTTTGGGAAGATCCCTACAAACTGAAACATATCAACTAGCGGGGTGGCTAAAAACCTCGTGCCATAATTACAATAAATTTAAAATGCTCAGTAGTTTAATTCATCCAGAACATAATTTATAACATCTTAGTTCATGAATATCTCATTTCCTAGCGCAAACTGTTATATATTTCTTTTGATTTCATGTAAAAAATACGAAATTAAACGAGATGTGTTATTATATCGCATTTAAATTCCTTTCTCCTCTCTTTGTAGGTGCTCGGTGCGGATTGTTAATTTCGAAACTAAATTGTTTCTGGTGTCTACAAATTCAGTTGTTCAACGTATTACTGGCAGTTACAGTTTTCTAATCATCGTGTAACGAAACTTTGGCATGCCAGAAGAGCAAATGTCGTATATTCGAGTGTAAATAGACTTTCCAATGACTCCCATTCCTGTGATTAGAAACTACTGAAGCCGTAGGTGAATGCAGTCGATATGAGACGTGTAGAATTTGTCTAAATGAAAAAAGTTCCAGTGCACAGATTCCCTTTCGCACCGAAGAAATTGTCAAACGTCATTATAGTGATAGAACGTTTTCACAGTTGGTGGCCTTAAATATGCATCATTCGTGCCACATTATTGATAATCCTCACTGTACCCGTACAGAAAAACCTTTCACCTGCAGTGTATGTGAAGAAAGATTTTCTGTACAGGGTGCTTTAAAAACACATCTTCGCACCCACACAGGAGTGAAACCTTTTGTCTGCACTGTATGTGAGAAAAGATTTTCTCTACAGGGTAATTTGAAAATCCATCTCCGCACCCATACGGGAGAGAAGTCTTTCGCCTGCACTTGTTGTGAGAAAAGGTTTTCTCTACAGGGTAATTTGAAAATCCATCTCCGCACCCATACGGGAGAGAAGCCTTTCGCCTGCACTTGTTGTGAGAAAAGGTTTTCTCTACAGGGTAATTTGAAAATCCATCTCCGCACCCACACGAGAGAGAAACCCTTCGCATGCACTGTATGTGAGAAAAGATTTTCTCATCAGGGTGATTTAAAAAGACATCTCCACACTCAGACGGGAGAGAAACCTTTCGCATGCACTGTATATGAGAAAAGATTTTCTCGTCAGAGTGTTTTAAAAGAACATCTCCGCACCCACACGAGAGAGAAACCCTTCGCATGCACTGTATGTGAGAAAAGATTTTCTCATCAGGGTGATTTAAAAAGACATCTCCGCACGCACACGGGAGAGAAACCTTTCTCATGCACTGCATGTGAGAAAAAGTTTTCTGTACACAGTAATTTGAAAACCCATCTCCGTACCCACACGGGAGAGAAACCTTTTGCATGCACTTTATGTGAGAAAAGATTTTCTCATCAGAGTGTTTTAAATATACATCTCCGCACCCACACGGTAGAGAAACCTTTCGCATGCACTGTATGTAAGAAAAAGTTTTCTGTACACAGTAATTTGAAAACCCATCTCCGTACCCACACGGGAGAGAAACCTTTTGCATGCACTTTATGTGAGAAAAGATTTTCCCATCAGAGTGCTTTAAAAACACATCTCCGCACCCACACGAGAGAGAAACCCTTTGCATGCACTGTATGTGAGAAAAGATTTTCTCATCAGGGTGATTTAAAAAGACATCTCCGCACGCACACGGGAGAGAAACCTTTCGCATGTATTGTATGTGAGAAACGATTTTCTCGTCAGAGTGTTTTAAAAGAACATCTCCGCACCCACACGAGAGAGAAACCCTTCGCATGCACTGTATGTGAGAAAAGATTTTCTCATCAGGGTGATTTAAAAAGACATCTCCGCACGCACACGGGAGAGAAACCTTTCGCATGTACTGTATGTGAGAAACGATTTTCTCGTCAGAGTGTTTTAAAAATACATCTCAACACCCACACAGGAGAGACACCTTTCGCGTACACTGTATCTAAAAAAAGATGTTCTGAATAGGGTAGCTTAAAAACGCATCTCCGCGCACACACGGAAGAGAAACCTTTCGCATGCACTGTATGTAAGTAAATATATTTTTATGAATGTCATTTAAGCACCATCTCTTCACCCCACGCAGGAGATACACCTATATGCGATTCGATTTACCTATATGTGATTTCCCGATATGTGTATACCTATCGATTACATCTATATGTGGGAAAAGATATTTGCAGAAGGTAATTAAAAAGAAAACCCCTTTCGTTTGCAAGGTGAGAGATAGGTTTATGCCTTGAAAATAGACGAAAGACGCTTCCTTCTACCAATTCAGGGATGTAACCAACTCATGAAACTGGATCTTAGGTGAATAGAAATATTTTAGTTCCACTGAGAGGAAAATGTCTTTGAAAATCTAATTCAATCTCAGGTTTAACAGTGTTTTTTTAAATGAGATATCGCGCGTTATTATGTTTCCGAATTGATTTAGTGTTTTATGACATTATTTTTCTTTTGAAATGTTTTTTAAATGTATCAATGCGATATCAGTCATGATCTACAATCCTTGATGGGGTACTTGACCCACCAAAGTGATTGAAGTAAAAAAAAGGTCATTTTACCTGTTTATACTGCAGGAAAGGGTGTCATGAAATGTCACTTATGCAATACTTCTGGTATTTGTTTTTGCCTAATAAGAAATTATAATTTTTAAGATGTAACTGCTTTTAACGCCATCTACTTTGTTCTGCAAATGAGGTAATAAATATGTATATGTAAATAAATATTTTATGTCTTCACATGAAGACTGGATTAATTTTTGCTTTTGTCTCTCTTTTAGTTATTTTTAATTAATTTAGCTTTTATTATTTTATTAAAAGGGTTTTTTTCTTATGTGCAGCCAAAATATTTGACACATGGAATATCTAATTATATTTCTATATTTGATATCGTCTCAAATTTTAAGTAGGAAATATATATTTTTAATTTTGAACACAACTCTTGAAAAATGTTTATGAATTACACCAAGTCTCGTCTTTTTGAATAATGGACTCGCCTGATTCTTGCAAGGTATTTAGAAGGGAAATGTGATCTGCTTTCACTCCGAGAGTGGCACTGGTAATCAAAGAGGAAACTTGGAAGTGACGTTTCAAATTATAAGACAGTCTGATAGGTATTTAAAGCAAGTTTTTAGGAATTTGTTTGTTTAGCAGTTTGCTGGGTAGCCAACATATGCGATAAATTTTGTGTCTTGATGCAATTAAATTTTATCTTGTACGTGAAAATACGAGTGTATCTAAAATTCATAAGAACTAGTCGCTGCGCGACCAGCATGGTCGCTTTTAGTTTTATATTTTCTTTTGCAAAACAACTCAACTGAAAGTAATATATGTAAGGAATGTTACCTTTACCTGTCATCATAAATATACGTTGTTAAGGGATAGTGGGAGTTCAGCCAAATAATTTATAATCATAGCTAAGTTCACTATAAGGCTGATTCTAAAACATCGTGATTAAAAAATGTGAATTTCCATTACTTCAGGACAGAGTTAAAGATAAGACTGAGAAACCCAACACCAATGATTTTTAAAATGACATCCCTCTCTGTATGTACAATTTTTCAAAATTAAGATATCTGCATTTTATCATTACATCAAATAAGATATTGTTGGGGAAAATTGTCACTTAAAAAAATGGAGTAAACATTCAGCAAGTGCTAAAATATAGTGTAGATTACATCACTCATCACTCTCTGTATTTACTATTGTATGTACTGTTGTTCACAATTCAGATATCTCCACTTAATCATATCAAATGAATAAATTAAAATTATTCACGAGTAAAATACAGCAATTGAATTGTACCAAATTACGTGCTATCGTCGAGTTACTACACACACGCGGTTAAAATTTCGGACGGCCGCTAATGTTTACACCCGGTAGTTGCAGCTGTTGCCATTCGGAGTGTAGAAATATCGTCGATTTTTGTGCCGCATACCTACGCGTTTTATATATATAGATGCGGACACATCACTTAGAAAATGTATTTTGCAGAAGCGACGTAGTGTAAAGAAAAATTCTATCTCTGGAGAAATTTTTAAACTAAATGTTACCCAAAGATTTTTAGAAGACTTTATTTAGGTAAGATTTCGTTTTTTGTGATTCACTCCCATTGGTGGCATTGTTTTGTGGTCGGGACGATGACAAGTTGCAGGGGGAGTTTCGATTCCTATTACGCCATGCAGACAATACGGCGCTCGTCTCTTGTGAAGTATGGAGGAAAAAATGACGGGGAAAAAATTAATCAGCATCACTGGAAAAATGAAATAAAATGAAAAGTAAATGTGAGGAGAACAATCCGACTCACTTGAATTTTTTAAAGAATAGAAAAAAAAACTTTTCTGATTTCGCAGGCTGCAGACGGGGTAGACAAGTTGCAGGGGGAGTTTCGATTCCTATTACGCCATGCAGACAGCAGACAATACGGCGCTCGTCTCTTGTGAAGTATGGAGGAAAAAAATGACGGGGAAAAAATTAATCGGCATCACTGGAAAAGTGAAATGAAATGAAAAGTAAATGTGAGGAGAACAATCCGACTCACTTGAATTTTTTAAAGAATAGAAAAAAAAACTTTTCTGACTTCGCAGGCTGCAGACGGGGGAGAATGGAAGGGGTTGTATTCACGACTTCTAAGGCCGTCTGCACACGGAGCAACTCAAAAGAAACTGATAACTGACTCAAATCACAAACCAGTCCGTGATGAGTCGTGTGCGTGGCCCCATTCAATTACATAGGTTGCGACTCATCACGGACTGGTTTGTGATTTGAGTCAGTTATCAGTTTCTTTTGAGTTGTTCCGTGTGCAGACGGGCTAACTGATTCGTTCATCTCGTCGGAGTGATCTGGTAGAGGCGAGATTTATAGTTACGTAAGAAATTTCACAACCTCGTTAAAGTAGTATTACGTTGCGCTTAATACCTTAACTATTACAAATTTCTTAATTCACAATTGTTAAAAAAATCCTCCAGGATACCTAACTTTTTCATACAACCAATGATATATCATACTAAACAAAATATAATCACTTTCGATTTGACTGAAATTTAATGCAGTAGCCGAACTATAAAAATAGATTAATTTTAACGAAAGAACCTCGTGAATTAGATGCGAATCATCCGTTTCCATGGCTACAGACATACTTTATTTAGCGGATTGTAATTGGCGAGAAGAAGTCCACTTTAGTTCCGATTCATCCGTAGATATTTTGCCTCGATCAGTTGACTACATGTTGATTACGGAAAGAAGCGAACAGCCTGAAACTTTAGACCTGAAGAAAGAAGTACTATCAAAGATGGCTCAGATTAAAGCACGCCGAAATAGCCATTGCATATATTTGCATACTTTAATTTTCCACGTAATTAATGCAACGACATAAAAATATTACCCTTAGAATATACAATTTTTATCTGGGAATTTCCATGGTAACGTGTGATTGAATATACTGCGTTTTTTTGATAGAGAAGAAATAAACATTCCAGATGTGTTTCTGTTTTCTCCACCACCAGGGAAACAGATGCAGATAAAGTTGCGTCGAGTACATAAAGGTGTTTTCATTGGAAATTTAAAAAAATCAACTAGGAAACCTTCGCCATAACAATCTGATAAGTATTTTAATCATTAGAACAACCAATAAAGGAAATAGTCATTGTCTCGAAATATTTTCTTAGATACCAATATTTTAACTGACTTAACCATCTTACGAAAGTATTAAAACATGTGTGTGTGGGGGGGGGGGGAGAGACGAACCCGGTTTATAACAAACGAAAATTTTGGTCCCGTCGTTTTCCTATTATACGTAACTTAATTAGCATTGTGTCAGTTTAATGTAATTTATTTTAGTCGATTTAATTCATTAATTATAAATTTTAATAGATTTTATCATTTTACCATGTTTTTATTAACTCGCTTTCTTGTTTGTGTGTTTGTCCAGTACAAATCTTGCAGTCGATTTTTAACTAACTTCCCGACTAGCTAGACATTTGAAACTTTTAGAATAGCTCAGAACACGATGACAATGCATTTTTTAATACTTTTAGCCATCTTTAAGCAGATTTTTACCATGTTTTTTATTATTTTCAGTTAATTTTGTTTTGTAGACTGGTGCAGCCATCTATCGACCGGAACGGGAATGAAAAGTTAAACGTAAGTCAACTTTCAATTAACTTCATTTTCTTTCAACTTGATGGGATAATTCATCAAAAAAATTTTTTTTAAGTATTTATTAATACATAGAATTGTCAAGTTTATATGATTCAACAGAAAATTTAAAAACATGGTACATAAAAAGTTCTTTTTATCTTGTAATTATTTAATGCATCATTATTAAATAGACACTTCAAATAATGAGTTATACATTTTGTGAACTCTAGCATTTTTCTTAACGGTTCGGATATAGCGAACCACCGGATAAAGCGAACAGAACCTTTGGTCCCTTGAAGTTCGTTATAACGGGGTTCGACTGTATTAATAATTGAAATCGCCTATACATTAAGGCAACCTCGAATTGTGGCTAGTAGGTGAGAGAGGACAGGAACATCTAGAAGATTACACTGAAAATCCAGATGGGCGTTTTGTTTAAAAGAACGGAAGGGCCAATCAAAATTCAAGTGTGTGTCGATGCGGTGTTGGCATTTAATTAATGAATAACCTAATTTGAGATAGAAAAGATTCAGTGAAAGAAAGAAAGAAAAAATTAGAAGAGAAGAAAATAAATGTGCGTTTAGAGGGAAACAACTAGTTCAAAGAATGATAAAATAATATTAGTGTTTTGCATAATAAGGTTGGAGAGGGAAAGTTACTGAAGGGAATTAAAAAGATCACCAGAGTAGATCAGTGGCTCAGAGCTAAGGCTCTGGACTTCAGCGTAGTAGGTAGTGAGTTCGGGCCTGACTCAGGGCAACTTGCGTTATGAGATGAAAAAGAAGGTTGAAGTAAAATTACAAAGAAAAAATGAATAAATAATTAATTAGCAATTAAATAATGATAAAAAATAAATAAAAGAATAATAATAAAATTAGTAGATAAAAGAAATATATATATTGTAGGATAACTAAATATAATTTAAAGGTATGCAAAGATTACACACAGTTAGTTATCATTATGTAAGTTGGCAGTGTGTACAAAACAGATGCCGAGGGAATTTATTAATGTATTGTCTGTGATATTAATTTTACATGATGTATTTTTAAGTAGTATGAGTTGTAATACCACTTGTCTACTGTTACACATAGAAATCAAAAAGAAAGGAAAAAGAAGAAGAAATGTATTGTAATTTAACTTTGCTTGTAATCAGAAATAAATACAGAAAGGAAAAAGTCGACTGGAACCGGAAACGGCCAGCTTGAAAATTTAATTTGTTTTAGACCTCCAAGTAGAGAGTCTGTTGCCACGGATATGGCTAGGCAATATCTATGTTATTTTTGAACTTAAGTTGTTTTGTTTAGTTAATGTGACTTATATACATAACCTTGCCGTTTATGCATTCGCAGTGGTCGGCATGATTTACGAATTCTATACATTAAGGCGCTGGTTTGTAGCCATCCTGGGTTCGCTCAGCTTAGAGTTTACCTACTGAGAAAGTTTCTCCAGTGATTGTCAACTTGGATCTAAAGATTTCTTTTGTTAAATTTTGCTCAGTAATATACAGGATTCCCACCTATATCCGTTACATCCCCCTTAACTTCTAAACTATGACAGCTTAGGCCATAAAGTTGGTGTCTAGGTATAGTAAAAAGGCTATGCGCTACTCGATGAGACAACTTACAACGCCATCTATCGGCAAATATTGGAATTAGCGTTTTTATCGCAAAAACGGTACGAGATACAGGAAAAAAGTCAATTTCAAAGTTGTTCAGCATCATCGATTTAGTTAAACAAGACACCTTGCGCACACTAGTACTCAAAACAGAATGTAAAATATGAACATTTGTTTGGTCGTGATTTTCAACACTGTGGCGTCGTGAAACGCGAGCGAAGTTTGAAAAGACCAGAGAATCTAGTCCAGAGTGCAAATGTGTATAGTGGCTAATGGATTTTTAGCAACATAAATAAATGATCCTTATGATAGGGAGGTGTCTCAGTTTCTTTCTTCAACTCTTTATGACATGACAATTTTCGAAATCGTGACCATGCAAATGTTCATTTTCTACATTCTGTTTTAAGTATTAATGTGCATCCTGTAATTTTCTTTAGTTTCTTTCTTCCACTCTTTATAACATGACAATTTTCGAAATCGTGACCATGCAAATGTTCATTTTCTACATTCTGTTTTAAGTATTAATGTGCGCAATGTGTCTTTTCTTACTAAATCGATGATGCTGAACAACTTTGTAATTGACATTTTCCCCGTATCTCGTACCGTTTTTGATATAAAAACGCTAAATCCAAAATTCGCCGATAGATGGCATTGCAAGTTATCTCATCGAGTAGCGCATAGCCTTTTTACTATACCTAGACACCAACTTTATGCCCTAAGCAGCCACCGTTTAGAAGTTAAGGGGGGGGGGGTGTAACGGATATAGGTGGGAACCCCGTAGAAAGAAATTTTTCATTTTTGTATCCTTTTCATTATTCAAAAGAAAAGCAAACAATATGTTTACCATGTTTTTATTAACTCGCTTTCTTGTTTGTTTGTTTGTGTGTTTGTCCCGTACAAATCTTGCAATCGATTTTTTACTAACTTCCTGACTAGCTAGACATTTGAAACTTTTAGAATAGCTCAGAACACGGTGACAATGCATAATTTTAATACTTTTAGCCATCTTTAAGCAGAAGTAAATTCATTTTCAGTTAATTTTGTTTAGTAGACTGGTGCAGCCATCTATTGGCCAGTACGGGAACGAAAAGTTAAACGCAAGTTAACTTCCAATTAACTTCTTTTTCTTTCAAGTTGATGGGATAATTCATCAAAAAAATTTTAAAAAAGTTTTTATTAATACATAGAATTGTCAAGTTTATATGATTCAACAGAAAATTTAAAAACATGGTATATAAAAAGTTCTTTTTTATCTTGTAATTATTTTATTTGAATGATTCGGGGTACACAAAATGCGCTACACTGATTCTTATGAGTTAAAATGGATAGCCCGCTGAAGGAAATTTAAAATATGAATCATATTGAAATCTCGAGTATAGTAAAATTGAATACAATTATACGCATTTTAAATTTTTAGCCTATAGATCAATATAAAAATTTCTTATTATTCCGAGTCTTGATGCGTACATAAAAACGAATAATATGAATATTCTATTGAAAACTAAACAACAGGTTGTTTTTTACCATGTTTTTATTAACTCGCTTTCTTGTTTGTCCAGTACAAATCTTGCAATCGATTTTTAACTAAGTTCCCGACTAGCTAGACATTTGAAACTTTTAGAATAGCTCAGAACACGATGACAATGCATTCTTTTAATACTTTTAGCCATCTTTAAGCAGAATTGAATTCATTATTACCACGTTTTTATTAACTCGCTTTCTTGTTTGTCCAGTACAAATCTTGCAATCGATTTTTAACTAAGTTCCCGACTAGCTAGACATTTGAAACTTTTAGAATAGCTCAGAACACGATGACAATGCATTCTTTTAATACTTTTAGCCATCTTTAAGCAGAATTGAATTCATTATTACCACGTTTTTATTAACTCGCTTTCTTGTTTGTCCAGTACAAATCTTGCAATCGATTTTTAACTAATTTCCCGACTAGCTAGACATTTGAAACTTTTAGAATAGCTCAGAACACGATGTCAATGCATTCTTTTAATACTTTTAGCCGAAAAATTCCGCTAGATGGCGCTTCGATCGAATTCAATGCTTGCACTTTTGCGTAACGGCGTTTGACGATTTTGAAAACAGAACACATGTGACTTTAGTTTGTTTACAAAAATATTGTGCGAAAAATTTTAAAAAATTATAAAAGTTAGCAGTTTATAAAGTCTGTGGATAGTGGAAACGACTAAAATGTGATTAAAATTAAATAAAAGAAAGTGAAAAAGAATAATTAAGTGAAGGTTTGTGCAATTAAGAGAGAAAAGGAGAGAAAAACAGTCAAGTTTATATGATTCAACAGATAATTTAAAAACGTGGTGTATAAAAAGTTTTTTTATCTTGTAATTATTTTTTTCATTCTCTGTACGGCAACAACGATGAAGATATTTATTAGTTGAAAAATAACGCGCTCTTAAGAAAATTGAAAATATCAATTACAAAGACTACTCGGCTATAGAAAAATTGAATAAAATTAGACACATTTTAATTTTTCAGACAATACATTAATATAAAAATTTGTGAAAACGCAAGTTTCGATTCTTAGAATATCACCAATCACGAATTACATGAATGTTTTTACGAAAATCTCCCAAAGGTTTATTTTATTATTTCACAGTATGGCAACAACGATGGAGATTATTATGAATTGAAATGGAAAGCACGCTGAAGAAAATTGAAAATATCAATTACCATGACTTTACTGAAATTTGAACTCGATTATAAGTAATTTAACTTTTCAGCCAATATAAAAATTAATGACATTCGGAATGTAGAATCAAATATATTCGCATATTTACACTCCTTAGACCAGCAAAATGTATTTCAAGTCAATAGCTTTAAAATACGTATAACATTTGCCAATTGTTTTGATTTTTTTCTAGGAAAATTTCCCAATAGAAAGATGATGTAATGGCAAATTAGTGGCTTTCATAAACGGCCTGTAGAGTTATTTGTCTGTATTGACAACTAATTCGAAATGATTTCAGAGAACAACTAAGGATAACGAAATATTGGCTAGGGAACATACTAATTAAACATTTCATTTCGTCTTCCAGTATTTCCTAATATTAGTGGTTTGTTTGAAATATAGCTAAAGACAATAATTAATATTCGGATAGTATAAATATCTTACATTAATTGGATATTTCATTTGCAGTATATTTTCATACAGGTGACTGATGTGGAATATTTTCTGTGAAGAATCAAAGATGTCGAAACATTCACGTGCAATTTTAATTCTTTATTTTATTCCATTCTCGGTTCACTCTAATTATCGAAACAAATTTTTGTTTATTGCGAAATATCGGTAATATATATATATATATATACACAATAGAGTCCCGATAATCCGAAATGATTGGGACCATACCCTTTTCGGATTAAGCGATATCATTATTAAAATAAACTTAAATTACATAATAACATGTGATTACATAAATATTGCATATTACGCGTGATTACGCAGTTTATTTTATAAGGTCTGTCTTTACCAATGGTTCCTAATCGTTGGTCCGAGCACCAGAGGTGGTCCGCGAGAGCCTTGGGAGTGGAGTCCGGCACCATTATATGAAAAAGTTTCCAAATAAATAAGGATTTTAAAAGCAATATTCATTGAACTAGATGGGCCGAATATATCCGATAAATATCAGGTGTTGTTGAAAATTTCTTGAAAGTTTAACATAATTATTTTGTTATTAGAATATGATCCGTTAGAATGTTAGTACGTTAACCCTATTTCCCTTTTGCCTGAGGGATATTCTATAAACGCATACCACCCCCGCAAGGTTCCCCCCTCAAGTCAGTGGGGTATATATATATATATATATATATATATATATATATATATATATATATATATACACAGTGGAATCTCGATCCATCGTTTTTCATGGGACCGACTAAATTGAACGATTAATGCGGAAAAACGATAGATGCGGGAACATAACAAACCAATATGATCGTAGGGACTGGTTGAAATTAGCGACGCATATGGTAAAACGATGATTTGGAGAACGATCGATTGAGATTCCACTATATATATATATATATATATATATATATATATATATAGATATATATATATATATATATATATATATATCTATATATATAGATATATATATATATATATATATATATATATATATGTGTGTGTGTGTGTGTGTGTGTGTGTGGACATGGGCTGGAGGTAACCTTGGTAGCTGGCTTTCGATGCTGAGATCGAATCTCGACACTCGCCTTTAAATACCTCCGCATCTAGGCCATACGGCCTAGACGTTAAATCCGTAGACTCTCCGTAGATAGGTATAATCGTCGGGTATCACAGAAATGGCCGATCCCTAAGGGACATATCTAGCCAGCTGAATTACCCCAAATCGACAGTGGTCTATGTGATTCAGAAGGTGAACACTCAATGTCGGAATGTGCCCCGAGTCGTATCATAGAGACCGACGGATGATGTCCAGAGAAATTCAGTTTAACCTCATCCGACCGGTGGCCCACATACTGATGGAATTTCAACAGACATCCAGGAGTGTTGTTTCAGTGAATACAACCCGTAAGGAAGCACATCTGTTAGGTTTTCATGGTAGTGCTGCCACCTATAAGCCTATGATCACAAAGTCCAACCGTGCTGCTCGATTATTGTAGTACAAAGCATGTCGAAAGTGGACCGTAGATCAGTATAAACGGGTTCTATGGGACGATGAATCAAGGTTCACCTTTTACCGTTCGGATAGCAGGGTCTGGGTCTGGCGTCTGCCTGGAGAACGCCTTCTGCCAGAATGCATTGTGCCCACAGTAAAGTTCGGCGGAGGTGGAATTATGGTCTGGGGGTGTTTTTCCTGGTATGGAGTGAGACCCTTGGTTCCAATTCATGGTAAGCTCAACGCCGACACCTACTGCACTATTTTGGATGACAGTGTGCTTCTTACGATGTGGCAGTTTTACAGGTTGGACCCATATTACTCCCAGGACGACGACGCCAGCTGTCATGTTGCGAAGTCCACCATGGATTGGTATGGTGACAATCGGGTTAACCGAATGGACTAGCCAGCCCAGAGCCCAGACCTGAACCCTATCGAGAACCTCTGGACGAGTTTGATCGCTGAATTAAGGGGTGCAACAACCGTCCTAATTTGGTGAAGGAACTTTCATGTCTTCTCCAAGCCGAGTGGAAGAAAATACCTCTAGCCGTCATACAAGGACTTGTGGAAACCATGCCCCGGAGGGTTGAGGCAGTATTTGCCTCTCGTGGAGGCTCTAACAACTATTAGATATGAATAAGTTTTGTTGTTCTTTTCTATCAGAGGTATCCAAACACTTATTGGTAGATAGTATATATATATATATATATATATATATATATATATATATATATATATATATATATATATATATATATATATATATATATATATATATATATGTATATATATGTGTGTGTGTGTGTGTGTGTTGAGAACTATATTCCTTTGCAGGCAGTGACATTTCTTTTGACAGAGAAGATGATGTATATGAATTTTCAAATAACGAACTTTGAAATATACGTATATATATATACAGTGGAATCTCGATCTATCGTTTTTCAAGGGTCCGATTGAAATGAACGATAAATGCGGGAAAACGATAGATGCGGAAACATAACAAAGCAATACGATCGTTGGGACCGGATAAAATGAACAGTACATACGGAAAAACGATGGATCCGAGAACGATCGATCGAAATTCCACTGTATATATATATATATATATATATATATATATAAAATAAAAAACAGAACTCCCCCTGTGCCAAGAGAAGAAATTATTGAACGATGATATGTGTTGCGAAGGACTTTTAAAATTTTTAAAGGATTTTATTTTCAAAGAGACTTTTCTATAATTTCTCTTCAAACTTCCTACTTTGTTTTCGTTTTATTCGTATCAAGCATTGTTTTTTTACCGAATGGCTAGGGCGCTGGCATTCGGTACAGATCCTGTGGGTTCGAATCTCATTGTTGGTATGGATGATTGTAGCCGTTCGGAATCGGCTTTAAACTGTAGCTCTCGGTCTAATTAGCCCTCGTGTAGCAAAAGTTGACCGTAGAGCTCCAAACCAAACGAAACCAAACCTTTTATTCTATGTCTAGTAACTGGTGACTGGATTCTCTCTTGCTTTAGCATATAAAGTACATGAATAAGATTATGTATATCTTTTGTTAACTAAAATCATGAAAGGGAGGAAAACTCCTCAGCATAGATACGATATGCTTCCATAAATTACACAAACTTATTACATGTGCAATGAAGGACAAAGTACAACAGCGTCATAAAGTAATATCTCCGAGATTTACGTATTACCGTCGATGAAATTCATTGCCGCGAATTCATCACACAAATGTGCGCGTAAATATTCAGAACACATGTCTTTTGAATGATAACGATGCGACGAAATTGTTTTATTATGCGCCTAACCAAGCTTCAGAATAAACGTAATATTTCTTCATTATAGGACAGCTTAATGAGGTGGAGTGCTGCAACAGGAGTTCTGAACTAACGTTTTCCATCATTACAGGTAATTATGCTTCAAAACAACTGCTCTAGTTTTAGTATAATTACCTAAAACAATGGATCTAAAGCACCTAGTATGTGTGACGTGTGCAATATACTTCTTTGATACTTAGTATTTATCAGAAAAATACTCTTTGTGATCGATATTATTGACGCAGAAGTGTCGTGGCTAGCATCAGCGAAAAATTATTTATCTTGAGTATTTTTCAAAATTTTTACTGAGGGCAAAAACAAAAATTTGAAGGTCTCGAGGTAGGCTAGTGGTAGCGCGTGCGGCTAGTGGTAGCGCGTGCGTAATTCGGAGCGTGCTCGGATCGAATCTTGACAAGCTCCATCAAATACCTACGTGTCTAGACCGGATATGGGTACGTTAAATCCGTAGACCAGAAAGTACACAAGAAGAGCCCCTCCCCCCCCCAAAAAAAAAAAAAAAAACTGGTACAGTTGTGCGTACGCAAATTACGGAGACATGCAACCAATCAGCGTAACGCGATGCGTCCGGCAGCGCCTATATATGACAACAGGTGTCCGGCAGAGCTGTTAGATCGGTTCCTGTTGCTACAAAGGCAGGTTATCACGATTTATGTTACTTTGAACGTGGCGTTAGAATCGGCGCACGAGAGATGGGACATAGCATCTCCGAGGTAGCGATGCATTTAGTTTTTCGTGCATGACCATTTCTCGAGTGTACCGCGAATATCAGGTATCCGGTAAAACATCAAGCGGTGCGGCCGGAAAAAGACATTAAAAGAACTGGACCGTCGACGACTGATGAGAATCGTTATGGTGCATATGCATTCATGCAGAGTTCTCTGCATGGAGACCCCCCCACTCTTGTCATCACATTAGTCACGGTAACCCCAAACTCCTTGTCCCCCGCCTCCATTGACACCATTTGAACCCCGGGACCCCGGGATCTTTGATGCTCTGTAGCAGGACCGAAAAAGGAGGCGATCCACGCATATACAGAGTACGCAGTGTACATAAATCACTGGCTTCCCCAAAGGCAGAGCAGAGTAGAGTACATGAATGCAAACGCAGCATTAAACGGGATAGACGTGCAACAAACTGTTTCATTGGTCCTAATTTTATGTGTAGAGGTGGCAACAGAATGTTTTCCGGGTCCACGAGGTTCTTGCGCAGAATGTTCTTCTCTCCAGGCTTTAAAGATTTTCTTGCACGCCAGATTTTTCTAGACCAATGTTGATCTCTTGCCCTACTGTCCCATTCACATAAGAAACACGAGAATTTGGTAAAGCCACATTGCTGGCGGTTAGCTAATGGCATTGAATTCACTAAAAATGTCATTTCTTTAAATATTGAGTGTGGAAATGCGAAAAAATGGTGGGTGATACGGCTTTTTTAGTGTCATATTCGGTTTCAACACACTAAATACCACAAGAATAAGGTAAATCCATTCAAAAAGTTTTTTCATCATTGGCCTGTGTTATTATTTTAAATGCAAACTTTAAAGAATGTTGCAAAAACAGCTTAAAAATTTAATTTAAAAAAATCTAAGAAGAATTTTTCAAAAATGATCCTAAGTACTCCCTTTCACTATAAGAAGAATCGTCATGCAGAATTTCAGCCTTTTAGATCCAGCGGTTTGGTCTGTGCATTATCTGTCAGTCAGTCAGTCAATCAGTTACGGAACTGTTTTATACATATAGATAATTTCCTTCGTTTCTCTAGAAATAAAAGTTCTAACTTCACACTTATTTGCGCATTTAACCTTTTCCTTACGGGGTGGGATAGCATGTATCCCAAGAATGCAACCAAAGAATGAATGAGTGTATATATATATATATATATATATATATATATATATATATATATATATATATATATATATATATATATATATATATATATATATACACATACATATATATATATATATACACATACATATATATATATATATATACATATATACATATATATACATATATATATATATATATATATATATGTATATATATATATATGTATATATACACTCAAGAGCCAAAACATTATGACTACCCCTACATTTTGCAATGAATTCGCCTGGATGACGTGGAAGGCACGTGATCAGGTGGAAGTGGTATTTAACTGCTGCTGGAGAGTCTGAAGAATCATTCTTTCACTTACTCCTGTGTGTGATGGGAAAGGCTGCGGATCTAAGCGACTTTGATAGAGGGCAGATTGTAATAGCTCGAAGGCTCGGAACAAGTATTTCCGAAACTGCACGACTCGTGGGTTGTTCGCGACCTACAGTTGTTAGTACTTATGCAAAGTGGATGAATGACGGTGAAACCAGCAGTAGACGACATGGTGTTGGACGTCCACACGCTATCAAAGAAAAAGGTAGTCAGAGACTGTCTCGCATGGTGAAGCAAAACCGGAGCCAGACAGTGGCTCAGCTGACAGCGCAATACAATGCAGGGCCAAGTAGAATAGTATCGCAGCACACTGTTCAGCGGACACTGATGGATATGGAGCTACTCAGCAAACGTCCCTTTCGTGTGCCTTTGCTGACCAAGCGTCATCGCCAACTGCGCCTGCGCTGGGCCCGGGAACATCGCGACTGGTCCATGGATCAGTGGGAGAGAGTTGCCTGGTCAGATGAATCACGGTTTGTCATTCATCACGCCGATGGCCGTGTCAGGATACGACGTCTTCCAGGCGAACTGTTGCTCCCTCAATGTACAGTAGGTCATACACAGGCCGGTGGTGGCGGTATTATGCTTTGGGGGACGTTCTCTTGGGCGTCTCTGGGACCCGTGGTTGTGGTAGAGGAGACCATGAATGCTACAGGGTATCTGAACATCATTGCGGACCAGTTGCACCCTTACATGGCCTCTGTTTTCCCAGCTGGAAATGGAATGTTCCAACAGGACAACGCCCTATGTCACAAGGCTAAAATTGTGTTGGAGTGGTTCCAGGAACATGATGCTGAATTCCAGTTAATGTCCTGGCCGGCTAACTCACCGGATCTCAATCCGATAGAACACATTTGGGATGTCATGGGACGGCAGCTCAGAGTTCAAAGACCACCAATTCGCAATATCTCGGATTTGCGTGACCGTTGCTTAAACATCTGGTACAGTCTGCCTCCGGCCATCTGCCAAGGACTTGTGTCATCCATTCCAAGGCGGGTTGAAGCTGTGTTGCGCGCCAAAGGTGGTCCAACTCGTTATTTACAGGTGGTCATAATGTTTTGGCTGGAGTGTATATATATATATATATATATATATATACATATATACATATATATATATATACATATATACATATATATATATATACATATATATATATATATATACATATATACATATATATATATACATATATACATATATACATATATATATACGGCCCTTAATGGCCGTCCTTACAAAGGGGGTATGAAATTTCTAGCTCTAAAAAGGCAATAAGAGAAATAGGCCCCGTAAGCTAAGGGTTAATTTGGTAATTGAAGAGGGATCACGTTTCATTCATAAAACTATTAAAATATTTTTTTATTATTATTCATTTTAGATTTCTTTTAAATCTAAACGCTGCATTCAAAACGACGAATCAAAAGAAGTGTCTCCAAATCTGGTGCTCTTTTCCATCTTGGGGCCGTCCAAATCTGCTGAGAATGAAGCAGACAGTGAATAATTAACTCAGAATGACTTTTGGCAAGAGGAAAAGCGCTTTATCACTGCCCCATTCAAACACCTTCATCGCGTCCTTCATTGTCTCAAGTCGAACTTAGCTGATCATAATTAATTAGGGTTTGTTCCAAACAAAGGATCTCTCGGTTTAAAGAGAGTGCGTTACGTATACTGATTGCCTATAGACCTTATGCCGTCGAAAGAATATTTTCCTTAATTGCTGAAATGGAGCTTAGTTGAAATCCCATTTCTTAAGTATTTAAGGCGATCCCGGGAGACAAAATTCTCGAAAACAGCAATTTCTTGGCTTAAGGTATCTGCCCACGTTAAAAAGGCTGTTTTGGTACAAAATATCAAAATTTTTAATTTTTTTTTATTTCAAAGGCCAATCTAAAATTTAGGATTCTGAAACTGCTGTACTTTTATTAGCACAATCATTGGATGAGAACTTATGGCCAATTTCATAAACCGAAGCTATATTAAAAGACCGGAAGTAACATCTTTAAATGCATTTTCTGGAAAACTCATCTCTCAGTTACTTTTGTAAACGAGTTCAATATATTTCAATGAAATTTTGCATTAGTGTTTTATATATAACTGACTATGTGTTGATCTAAAAGCCAAGCTATTTGAATTACTTTAATCATTCTACAGGTACCTCTACTTAAAAATAGATTATATATATATTTATATATATATATATATATATATATATATATATATATATATATATATAGTGTTTTTTCACTTTATTTGGTATATTTCGGTGATTTTTTAGAAATATTGTAAAGCTTTTACGTCAGAACACAGATAAGTCACAGTAGTATATAGCATAAAGGAAATCCAAATATATTGAGTTGAATGGAGTGTAGGCTATCAGGCGTAAGCACTCAATTGCACTAAAATTTTTTTTAAATGCCTTCTATTTTAAAATGTTATGAAATTTTTACAAAATTATATTTGTTTTCATGATTTTATATCATATTTTAACTAAATATATATATATATATATACTAGCTGAAAACCCGCGCTTCGCTACGGAGTACATTGAAATTAAATACAACGGTCAATGTATGCAATTAATTCCAAAAAAAATAAATATATATATATTTATAATAAATACGACGATCAATGTATACAATTGATGTAAAAAAACATATTTATAAAAAAAATCGTAAGGGATATTTTTATAGACAAAATAAAGTCCAATCGTCTGCCGCATTAGCAAGAAAAAAATATTTTTTTGTCTATTTTATTTTTGCACGTGACGATAAATTTATTGAAAGTACCAGAAAAAGAAATCACGTGATCAGCATTTAATAAATTAAATTCTAAAAATTAATCTTTAAAAATTCACCAAAAATCAGGAAATGGAGGTAAAAATTCGAAAAAAATTTCATTTTGAAGGAATTTTTATGATCTTTCTCGTGATATAAATTTTATAACCCTCAATGTATTATTTTAAATGCAAACGTTAAAAAAGTTTAAAAAACAGCTTAAAAATTTAATTTAAAAAAATCTAAGAAGAATTTTTGAAAAATCTTTCTTAGTGCACCCCTACACTATTAGAAGAATCGCCATGCAAAATTTCAGCCCTTTAGGTCCAGCGGTTTGGTCTGTGCGTTGTATGTCAGTCAGTCAGTCAGTGAATGAATGAGTCAGTTACGGAACTTTATATATATATATATATATATATTTATGAAATTTTTACGAACATTATATTTGTTTTCATGATTTTATATCATATTTGAACTAAAAAAAATATATATTTATGAAATTTTTACAAAAATTATTTTTTTTTCATGATTTTATATCACATAGAAAACACACAAAGAAAAGAAAGACTTTGTCGGTCGGTCGGCGGATCAATTCCGGTACGTAATTTGCGGTGTGGCATCCGTTATGAAATTCTGCCCTGTTTGAAAATGTTGAAATCGATGTATTTTTTTTTCCATGGAAGTACATAAATGTTACATATTTAGAAAGAACTTTAAAAGCTGATAATTTTTTATTGCGTACACTTATTCTGTTACTTTAATAGTTTTAGAGATATTTCAATTCTAAGTACATACTCCACCGATACAAAACGTAACCGCCATGTTTTAAAAGTTAAAATCGATGTATTTTTTCTCATTAAAGTACATAAATTTTACTTTATTTAGAAATAGCTTTAAAAGCTGATAATTTTTTATTGCGTACACTTATTCTGTTACTTTAATAGTTTTAAAGATATTTCAATTCTAAACGCATATTCCACCGAACAAAACGTAACCGCCATGTTTTACGATGTAAACACAGCGTGATTCATTCCCAGCGTGATTCTCACTAAAAAATGAATTACCGAAAAGAAATGTTTCATCGTGTGTCTAATTTTTAATATATGTTTTACTTTTGGTTCACGAAAGAAGAATGTAGGTTTACCACTATTACGGTCTAACATTCTTACGTTCTACGCTGGCTATTGTAGCCGGCAATAAGATTCTTTTTGTTCTCATTTCATAGTTCTATATCCTTTCTTGAGAGGTTGTTGAATCATTAAACGTGAACATGTGACATAAGATTCTTTTTGTTCTCATTTCATAGTTCTATATCTATCTTCAGTTTTATTTATACGTGGTTTTCAGTTTTGATTTTAGATATATATAGAATATGTTTGAACTGTCCAAACAACAAATTATATTTTAATTTTTATTTTCATTTTACCGATTTTTTTACAAAAATGTTCATATTTCATGCCTTTCTTTCTTTGCTGATTAGTTTTATATTTTTGTATGAAGTTCGCCATTTCTTTGTTTTGTTGATTACATGCTAAAATATTTAAAAAGTGCATATTCACTTTTTTTTAATGATTTTTCTGTTTTGTTTTAGAATACCATAAGTTTGAATTTGGGGAATTGAACTAACTTACATGCTTATGTGATTACATGTAATTTTTTACATGGTAAATAATTTTAATATTTAACTTCTTACTTCTGTTTTAACTTTCCTTTCTATTTTACCATCATGTTTTGTTTTGCTATTATTGAAGTGTGTATAATGTTTTTTATTGCCTAATACAATTTGAAATAATTTTTTGTATTATTGGTAACTGATTTTTTTTTCTTTGCAGATTCAACCAATTCTAGTTGCAGTCTATTCTTTTGGTTCTATTTTTAATTCTCATCCACATTTTATTATTTGTATTGCTTTACTATTTGGTTTGTTAAACTTATTTTTAAACTAATTTTAGCGTATTTCCTCTTCTGTCAAGGATTTTTAATCCCCACATCAATGTCGAATATTGTAATTCTGTCAAGTCTATCAAGTACGTTTGTAAGTACATAAACAAAGGTTCTGACATGGCTGTCTACGAACTGACCAATACAGGAAATGACGTGAAGCTAATGAAGTTCATCAATATGAAATGGGTAGATGTGTTAGCAGCAATGAAGCCGCTTGGAGAATACTCGACTTTCCAATTCACGAACGCTATCCCACAGTGATTCGTTTAAGTGTCCACCTGGAGAATGGGCAGAGGATTTATTTCGCAGAACAAAATGCGAATGAACGAGCTTGGACCCCTCAAGAAACTACACTCACCAGTTTTTTCAAGCTTTGCAGCGAGGATGACTTTGGCTGGACACTAATGTATAATCAAGTTCCTTTAATCCTATCTGATCATCCGTTTAATTTTAAACGTCTTCAGTCCCTGTACGCCTCAGTTTTGCGATGACCATCAACAAGGCACCAGTCCAAACTCTACAAGTTGTAGCACTTAATCTTTTAAATCCATGTTTCTTCATTGTCAGTTGTATGTAGGTTGTTCCAGTGTTGGAAAAAAAAATTATACATCTTAACTCCGAATAGGATATATTTAATCATACATCATATAATCATACATCCTATACTCCGAATGGGAAAATATTTAAAGTTGTTTATCCAGAGGCCCTCTTAGCCTTTTGAAAGACACAAATAAGAGGAGTATTTTTTTTTTCTCGCTTTCAAATTTTGTTATTGTGTTTAGGCCTGTAGTGTATAATAATGTTTTATTTCTATTTATAAAATAAAAAATTTTTCCCACTGTCTGAATATTTTTTTCTGTTCAAATTAATGGAGGTAATGCTAATGTTTTTTTTTACAGGGCGTAATTTTTTCATGCCCTGATAAAATATTCAGAAATTATAACACTGGTCAACAGTGGTTTTGGTGCCGGGGTATTTGGAGTTTATTTCAAATGAATTTGATTCCCTGAATTTAAATATGGCATTAGTTTTTGCCTAGGAGCTCAAATTTCTAAGATATAGCATTTTAGTGAAATATACATTACACTATTTTAAGTTAAATCCATGGATCAAATTAGAAAAACTAAACATGGAATATTTATTATTATATTTTTTTAAAATGTTAAAGAAACATAAAAATCATAGAGAATGATAATAAATGGCTCTTTTTTTGTAGCAATCACTTAAATACACCCATAATTCATCTATTGTGACAATTGTTTTCCATTTTTCTTTGGATAAGTGTTTCTCATATAGAATTCTGCAGCGTGTCCTGCGTTCAGCGATATGATTTGGAAGAAGACGATGCACATTGCGTTTTTTCGCTTTTTTAAGATTTAAATCAACGTTTATCATTTTGTTTACAGTGGACACCGAGCATTTTAATGATTTTGCAACTGTCCTTTGACTAGGGGGATTTTCTTTTCACATTAAACAACGTACCTTTGCAATAGTCGAAGATATTTGTTTTTTCCTTGGATACTTGTTTGGAATTTTTGTCCCATTTGAGGCTCCAATTTGACTTTTTTATCCTTTCTTGTTGACGATATTACCTATCGACGCTTTAGATATCACAAAACCATGACTCTCACATCGTTTTCGGATAACGGAGTATGCCTATTTCTCTTCGGAAAGAGCATAAATGTAGCCTTCGAACCACTGCTTTGTTAAAAACGCCATTTTGAATAAAAACAAAACTTTCAAGCCGCTGACGATAATTTTGACTTTTAAAAACATAGTACAATTGCAATTATTTCTTTTGCAGCAAACGATTTTTTATTACCGCTTACCAAAATCGTCTAAAAAAAGTGCGAACAGCCTCTGTACATTACACTATTTTAAGTTAAATCCATGGATCAAATTAAAAAAACTAAACACGGAATATTTATTATTATATTTTTTTAAAATGTTAAAGAAACACAAAAATCATAGAGAACATTGCACTAGTACTTATCTAATTACAAAGAGCAAGAAAGGGGGAAAAGTCATCGATGAAACCAACTAGTCACTGAACACTTCGGAAACTTCCTTTCCGCGACATTCTTGAATGTATTTTGGAACAGTCCGTTTTTAAACTCCATCAGTAATCTGCCATCATGTGTGTATCCCATCTTCCTTGGTACTGGTCCTCCATAGTTTTAATATCCTGGTGAAATCTTTCACCTTGTTCCCCACTGGTGTCTCCTAAATTTTCAGGAAAATAGTCCAAGTGGCTGTGTAAATATAGTTGTCCAAGCAACAAAGCGCACCTCAATGCTAATGTTAAACCCAAGGGATCTGAAACTGTTTAGCATCTCGTTTACCAGTTCAACATAGTTTTCAGCTTTGCATTTGCCCAGAAAATTTCCGATAACTGCAATAAATGAAGTCCAGGTTTTTCGCTCAGCCTCATTCATGGAATTTACGAAGGTAGGATCCTTAAGTTCCTCCCGAAAGTTGTCTTATTTGCGGGCTGTCAAATATTCCTGCTTTAATTTTTTTCCGTTCTCAACTTAGGCATTTCCCCCCCTATATATGCAAAACATGATCCGTTCATATCAAGAGCCTTTACAAACTGCTTCATTAGGCCCAGCCTGATATGCAGTGGAGAAAAGATGATTTTCTCTCGTCCAACTAAGGGGCCGTTAATGACATTCTTTTCCCCAACGTGAATGTTTTCTCTCTTAGACCACTCCTTTCTAACCCATATTTATTCCCATTGTGTAGAAGGACACATTTCAAAGTTGACTTTGAGCTGTCAATAAATAGGCGCCAATCATTTGGAAAATATTCAGGAAGACCCATTTTTCCCAGGAGGACAAATCACCCATAGCTGAATTTATTGAATAGAAAAAAAACATTGATAAGTGGGTGTACAGTAAAACCTCGTTTATCCTGCTCTCTTTGATCTGGATCCCTGGTTAATCCGGATCAGATTTGTAGACATTTTTATTTAATGTTCACATTAGATAATAATTTTTCACTATCATAGCAAGAAAGTAACTACAAATTCTTACCAATACTCTTACAAATTCTTAACAATACTCTTACAAATTCTTAACAATACTCTTACAATTCTTACAAATACTTACCAATTCTTTGTTAAGAAATGATGTAAAAAGTTTTTATATGTACGCCAAATATTCCCTTTTTAGTTTGATTCAATGTACAGTTCCTGCATAGATTGTACAATAAATTATGGTAATAAAATACTTTTTGTTAAGTTTAAGAAAGCGTTTCTAGACTTACCAGTTCTTTGTTAAGAAATGATGTGAAAAGTTATTTTTATATTTTTTAATGTCTTGTAAACAATACTATGTAATTTTGTTACAAAACAAAGTAAGTCCTCTTAGTCTTGGATTTGTATTGCATATCACCCATATTACCTGGATTATCCGGATTTTCGATTGTCCGGACTGCCTATGGTCACAGTTAGTCCGGATAAACGAGGTTTTGCTGTATCTAAAAAAGTAGAGCTGATAGAGAAAAACTGATTTCATATTTAGATTCACCGTCTCAAATATAGCTAAAATCAGTTATAAAATTCTAGGCACACACAAAATTTTTTTTTGTAGCCCTGCGAATTGATTACTGATTTATACCTGATTTTCAACTCGTATATGATTTAAACTTTTTTGACTATTTGATAAGAATTTTTTTCAGTGTATAATGTTTTTTGTTTTGGAGAACACATCTTTCAATTTTTTGGTCCTTACGAATTGCGTCACTGTTGTCTTTTGTTAGTGTTATAAGATGTCGTTTTTAAGTGGGCCCTACTAATATTTTGTTTTTGTTTATCTGAACAAAATCTCACGCCACCTCTGGCCGATCTCACGGCACATCGGTCGAGAACTACTGCTTTAACACTAGAAAGACGGCTGCCGTCATTTTGACGGTTTCGGAGATATTATTGAGCGCTACGTCTGTATTTATGTCCTGAGGCTTCCGAAATTTTATGACTTTTTCTAATTTTACGTGAAATAGTCACACACATTTACAAAATTATGTTCGATAGTAAAAAGGGGAAGAAAACGCGTTGTATTACTACTAAAACATCAGCCGTCGATTTGACGTCAATGTAGAAAACAGGCAGAAATCTTTAAAATAGTACCTGAAAAATGTTCCTTACTTTTCGTCTGTACCCCCTTTTGCAAATAACATAAATATTGCCTCTTCGGAAATATTGGTGTTGAAAAAGAAGGACTACAGAAACCATGCATATATTTTTACGGATAAACCATACCAGATTGTCAGCTCGGGTATACCTGCATAAAAATATATCTAAATATATACTAATTTATTATATATTGGTATGAAATAGTTCAAAATTTCAAGTTTTAACCATGTTTACAAAAACATTAAATATTTAAAATTCTTGATTTTATCTTTAACCCATTAGTGCCTAGCGTCCTTTTAAAAGGACGCTTACATAATAAGCTCTAAATCACTGAATTTTTTTTTTCGATCCAAATAGCAGAATATCATGATAAAGTGTTGTATTTGTTATTATTCAACAGTTGGTAGCACTACATTAAAGTTCTATTTCTGCTTTGAAGGTCTAACGTCAGAATTAGTCGTTTTTTAGCTTTTCAAAAGGGCGTCACGCAAAAAGTAAGTTTATTTTATTGTTTTTCAATGTTGCGAAAATATTTTATGCTGTTATCACAGTCAATACTCTTTTCTTAAATACGTATGTTTCAAAATTGTTAAAATTATTTTTTAACACTGTTATATTTTCTTTTGCGTAGCGTTCTATATATAGGACGCTAGGCACGGATGGGTACATGTTTTTCTGACCTGTTCCGCTATATGAATGCTTCTTTTTTTCTCAATTTATGATGTTTTATTACCATATAGAAAATGAAATGCTATTTATTTTCAGAAAAATGATGTTATAAATTATTTTTATAAATAAAGATTATTGAGTATTCCTTATTTATGAAAATAATTTAAAAATAAATGTTCTGTTGATTAAGGAATGATTAAAAATAATTCTTATTTAAGAGAAATATTAGCCTCTTGATAATGTAATGAACGTATTAACAAATTAGCCTCTTAAATACAAAAATTTTAATCTAAGGATGTGTTCTGTATTTAGTGATTTTAAAAAATAAAGAAAAATTACGAAGTACATAAGTAATTGTCTGGATTTTTTAAAAATATGTGTATTTTAAATGTCTATAATTTAATAAATTTTAAGAATTTTGTCTTTTAATCCAAATTATATTTGATCTAAATATACTGAAATGAGCAATCGATAAGTTTTAAATCTCTTATTTATATTTTTGTTTTTATTTTAAGTCTGACTGTGGAAAGGCATTAGCTTTAATTGCAGAGTTATCTGATAATGATACATTCCATGAAGCGGATATTTATTTGGACCCACCATCTAATGAAGTTACCGATGACTGGCACTATACGGTTTAATAAAATTAATAAATGTCCACTTGGAGAAGTTAAATATGTTAAAAAGAAGAGATGGGGAAGTTTTGATTTTCAGAACAGCAAATATTTTAAAATGGTTCGGTGGAATGACAATAGTGTCGTTACTTTGGCGTCTAACCATTATGGTATTGAACCTGTAGTCAGGCCAAACGCTGGTCGAATATTGATAAAAGATTTGTAGAGATTGACCAACCGTATATTGTGTCTCAATATCATAAATTTATGGGAGGCACCGATCAAATGGATCAAAATCTGGCACAATACCGATGTTCCATACGGTCTAAAAAATGGTGGTGGCCACTGTTTTTGTTTAGCTTAGAAGCATCAATCCAAAATGCGTGGCTACTGTACAGATTATGCCCTTCTAATCACAGTAACAGAATGGATCTCCTCCACTTTAGAAGAGAAATCTGTCAGACATATTTTTCTAAGTACAGTAAGAGACCAAATAACAGTCTGGCTGCAGGGAAACCAAAAAAAAACTTTCAAAAAGAGTGTCTGGTAATGTCCGGTATGGCGGAAAAGATCATTTAATCGTTGTGAATTCAAAACAGATAAGATGTGCCTACTGTGGCAAACAATCCACATGAAAATGCAATAAATGTTTAGTTGGATTCCATGATAAATGTTTTGAAATCTTTCGCACAAAATATCTTGTATATAAATTGTGTAAAAAAAATTACGAATAGCTTTTTTCATTATTTTGTATTTTAATAAGCCCTTTTTATATGTAAATTTAAATATAAAAGTGTGTAAAATTTATCATAAGACATAATTTATTAAATTTGTGCCTTTTAAGCTATTATTTTAGACATTTTCAGCTTTTTAATTGTTTTGATTTCTTTTAAATGATTAAAATACAATTTAAATTTCTTCTGTTTATTTTATTATGCATTTTTTCGCAGAGTTCCATTGGTTTCATGCGTTTATTTATCTAAAAACGACATTAAAAGGAATAGTTTTAGAAAATCTGAGGGTTGAAGTGCTTGTGTAAAACCTGTACCCTCCCGTGCCTAGCGTCCTTTTTATAGGACGGTAACAATATTTTGAATAAAAATAAAAATTTTAATGCAGGAATTTTTAAATTATTTTTTCAGTTTATTTTGCACCTGTACGAACATAATTAGGTAAAGAAAATTAAAGAATTCGATGTTGGGCATTAATGGGTTAACCGTCAAAATGACGGCGTTCACTCTTTTTAGTAAGAAAAAAAATTCCGTCTTTCTAGTGTTAAGGCTGCTGTGTACTAACCCTATTGGATTTGCTCACCTCAATGTTAACCTATGGAGAATATGTGTCCAAGGATTGTCGACTTGGATTGAAAGATTTTTTTTAAAAATTGTACTCCGTAATAGAGAAAGAAATTTTACACCTTGGGGCATTTTTCGTTTTTTTCTTTTAAATAACGCAAGTAATATTTTTAAATTTAAAATATTCGAGGAAAAAATCAGGTGAGTTTTAAACGCTCCTAAATTCCTTTGGTGGACGAAATCCATAAAATGAATCTATAAACGAATGTGTTGCAAGGTGCAGAAAAGTTCAGATTATCTGAAAATACAATTTTTATTGGATTGTCAGCATTTATTTAGCTGTCAGTAGTAGATGCATTTTCTCCATAGGTTAACATTGAGGTGGGCGAATCCAGTACAGTTAGTATACAACAGTTTTAACACTATACTGAGAAGAAGCTATAATAGAGAGCAACGCCGAGATGTTAACCTTTTCCTTACAGGGTGGGATAGCATCTATCCCAAGAATATGGGCCCAAGTATGAATATATATATATATATATATATATATATATATATATATGTGTGTGTGTGTGTATATATATTTATATATATACATATATATATATTTATATATATACATATATATATATTTATATATATACACATATATATATATTTATATATATATACATATATATATATATTTATATATATATATATATACATATATATATATATATATATATATATATATATATATATATATATATATATATATATATATATATATATACATATATATATATATATATATATATACATATATATATATATATATATATATATATATATATATATATATATATATATACATATATATATATATATATATATATATATATATATATATATATATATATATATATATATATATATATAGATACACACATATTGAGGAAATTTCCCTATAATGGGCCCCGTAAGCTAAAGGTTAAACAAATTAGAGTAAAATACAGTAACGGCTTTTTCGTTCATCATCTTCATGACGAACTTTGTTATCTGCTTTGCCAACTCTTTAAGTCATGAATTTAATTTAATTCACTCCACTGAAGCACAATGTCTGCACTTACTTAACAAGAAAGTATGATAAGCATTCTCATCGCCAAGTTTTACGAAATGATTAAATTAACAAGACCTAAAAATTAAACAATAGCCTAGTGTGATTATTCAAGCTCAACCACTTCCTGATTCCAACTTTTGCGCAGATACCCTTTATTCCGGCCTGCTCAAGTGATGCCCCGTTTCCAGTCGATAAGCTTAACAGTCTCTGTTAAACAAAACATCTGAAACACGTGGGTAGAATTAGATCTTTAAAAGTTTTTCGCAATATCTCTTATCTGCAACCTAAGTAAAATTTTTATTTGTTGAAACAGGAAGTTTCAACGATTTCATATATAAAAGATTAAAAATGGCATCAAGCTAACTATATAATATTATTTTAATATTAAAATAAAAATCTATTTTTCTATAATAATTTTTAATATTTAAATTATAATATTATATTTAAAAAGCATTAATGTATAATAATTTTTAATAATTAAAAATGCAAATAAATAAATTAATTATTAATACAGGATAATATTTCATAGTTAAATTATAATATTGCACATATTATAATATTAAATATAAAAATTATTAATATATAATAATTTTTATTAATTAAAAGTACATCAGGCTAATTATAAAAAAAATGATTACGTATTGATAGATTTTAATTCTCTCACAAATTAAGACCACTTTATTTTAACTTTAAAAGATGGTTTTAAAAGTGATGCAAAATAATTTTGAAATGTTCTGCATAATTTTACAAATATCGCCTTAGATATATTTATGTAACATGTATATTTATGTACGTGTATGCATATTATGTACATGCATATTTATGTATATTTATGTCGCAAATGTGTTATTATTTACATGTACTAGCATGTTGTGACAGTATTAAACAGACAAACTATTCCGTTTTTCTTTCATCGATATTTGAAGATGGCAATTCCAGATAACAGCGGCACAAGTTTTCAAGTTTTTTTCTTTTTTTTTTTAAGATTTAAACAAACGACAAATATCAGGAACAGCCACTCATTTATAAGCGCAGTTCAACGGAAGATTTCATATTTGAAACAATACACACAGACACAATACCAGACCTATAATTCACACAGAGCAGACGAGCTCTAACTGACAGATGAACGAATATAAACTTTTGAGCTGAGTTGGACCCTTGGCAATACCCTTGTTATATTCCCTTGGCAACATTCTCGATTGTTCTAGCGAATTGGTCGCCAAGATCTTCACAATTCTCGAAAATATCAACAAAGCTCACGTATTGAAATTTTAAGATCAATAGCACAAATAAAGGGTATTTAACACAAAATAAACATTAATTAAGGAAAAACATACACTGCTCAAAAAAATTAGAGGAGCAAGCAAATAAGTTAAGAAAACCGTGCGAGACAGCCACGTATTGGCATAAAATGGATAGTACACGCGTATCAATGCGCAATACAGAAAAAAAGACGTAAAAATTTTGTAATTAAGCTTTAAATATGGAAAAAACATGAAAAGATGATTTAGGGCAACAATTTGGTTACATGTAAACGATAAAAAAAAGTATTCTTTAGAAATGATGCAAGATTTTTAATATGGCGTGTGGTCTCCTCGAACAGCTAAGACTGCTGCACACCTGTTTTCCATGGATGCGATGATGTTATCGATAAGACTTTGGGGAATAATGTTCCACTCCTCAAGAAGTGCAATCTCCAAGTCTCGGATAGTAAAAGGAGGCCTTGGTCTCGCAGCAATGCGTCGTCCGAGCATGTCCCAAACATGCTCGATTGGATTCAGGTCAGGAGAGCACGCTGGCCATTCCATACGCTGTATTGTTTCAGCTTCAAGCATGTTCTCCACAAGACGAGCTGTATGCGGTCTGGCAATATCATGCTGGAAAACAAAGGAATCTCCAATGGCTGCAGCGTAAGGTATGACATGAGGTCTCAGTATCTCGTCTGCATACCTTCGGGCCGTCAAAGTACCATTCCGAATGATATGCAGGTCCGTACGTCCACCTATGCTGATTCCACCCCATACCATAAAACCAGCTCGTCTGTATTGTGACCTTTCACGAACGAATGTGGGGTTATTTCGAGTGCCCCTTTCCCTCCATACCAAAACACGTCGGGTGTCACACTCCAGACTGAATCGGGACTCGTCTGTAAACAGCACTTGGCTCCAATCATGTTGCTTCCAATCTCGATGTTCAGCAGCCCATCTTCTTCGGACCGCACGGTGGCGTGAGGTCAACGGAATGTAGACCATTGGCCTACGTGCTTAGAGACCTCCCTGATGAAGCCTATTACATACTGTTTGGCTGGAACCCTTCGTCCTGTTGCCAAGAGCAACTGTCTTTGCAGCTGAGTAGCAATGTCTGTTATGTTCCGACGATCTGTTAACAGTATATACCGGTCATCAGTTGCTTTAGTGGCGCGTGGCCGACCTTGCCCTGGTCGACGTCTAACATTCCCTGTTTCTTGGAATCGATTCCACAGCCTTGCAGCGACACTTCTGGCGACTCCAACAGCGCCCGCGACACTACGTTGTGTTTGCCCGGATTTAAGTCTGCCTATAATATGCCATGCCATGGATTCCGGTAAATCACATTGTTGAGACATTTTAAAGTCACCTTTTCTCAAAAAGAATAACTGAGCAATCGAATTTAACAGTTAAGGCAGTGAAACAGACGTTTCTGCAACATCACGATTTCCGCCCTTATGTTCTTTTTCTGGTTTTTGACGTTATGAACTTTGATTTGAATATGAAGTTTTCTTCTGTTTCCTGCTAGGCTTTAAATTATGGATGACTTATTTTATGTTACTTATCGGTGCAAGTATTTGTGTAATTTCGTTAAAACCATGTGCTCCCCTAATTGTTTTGATCAGTGATAGAATATTTACACAAATACAAACTGCCAGAAGATTATCAGGTATTTTAAATTTTCATAAAGGATGTGAAAATTTTAAAAAATGCTTTCAAATGAAACAATAGTATGCTTCCCTTTGAAGTTAGAGTTTAATTAGCTTTTTTTTCAAGCAAATATTCTTCTTAAAAATTCAAGAGGGAAATTATATCTCTGATGTCCTTTGACGTTTTTGAGACTGCAAATCGATGTGTCTGCAATAAACACGAAAAGAAAGCTTGAGCTAGTCTTTTGTAACAAAAATAGCAATCAATATTCAAAAAATGTCTTGAATCATTCAATGAAGTGCTCTTAGAATTTTAATTATTTCAAACTTGAGTTGCCACGGGGATTAAATTAAGAAAACTCCTTTAGGAATTCGAATACGTAAATGTCAGTTATTTTAATTTTTAATTTGCATCCAGGAAAAAAACAAAAAATTCCCCGGAAAAATTTCAATAACAGTTTGTTTTAACCATTCATCAATTGCCAGTTTAATAAAACGCTTCATAAATCGTCATAGAATTCGATATAAAAGAAGACTTGGTGAATCATCAATACTGCTAGCAGAATAAAACGCTTTATTAACTGAAATATTTTCAGAAATAACTAAGACTAAATACTCTAAATTAGAGATAAAACCGAAAACATATTAAAAATATTTCTTTTAGCTGCTGGAATATGAGTTTTATTATGAGCTGCTGGAATATGAGTTTCTACAAAATTCTAGCATAGAATATTTTCAAAGAATTTAAATTAGAGATCTCGGTTTAAGGTCGTTGTGTACTAACCCTATTGGATTCACTCAACTCAATATTAGCCTATCTGTCTACTATTTACAGCTACATAAATGCTGATAATCCAATAATAAGTACAAGATAAAAAGAACTTTTTATATACCACGTTTTTAAATTTTCTGTTGAATCATACAAACTTGACAATTCTGTCTTAACCTTTTCCTTACGGTGTGGGATAGCATCTATCCCAAGAATACGGGCCCAAGTATGAATATATATATATATATATATATATATATATATATATATATATATATATATATATATATATATATATATATATATATATATATTTATATATTTATATATACACACACATATATATATATATATATATATATATATATATATATATATATATATATATATATTTATATATATACATATATATATATTTATATATATATATATATATATATATATATATATATATATATATATACATACATATATATATATATATATATATATATATATATATATATATATATATATATAATTATATATATATATTCTAAAAGTTTTCTAAAAGTTCTAAAAAGGGCTATTCTAAAAGTTTCAAATGTCTAGCTAGTCGTAAACTTAGTTAAAAATCGATTACAAGATTTGTACGGGACAAACACACAAACAAGAAAGCGAGTTAATAAAAACATGGTAAAATGATAAAATCTATTAAAAATGATAATTAATGAATTAAATCAATTAAAATAAATTACATTAAACTGACACAATCCTAATTAAATTACGTATAATAGGAAAACGACGGGACCAAAATTTTCGTTTGTTATAAACCGGGTTCGTCTCTTCCCCCCCACAAACACACGTTTTAATACTTTCGTAAGATGATTAAGTCAGTTAAAATATTGGTATCTAAGAAAACATTTCGGGACAATGACTATTTCCTTTATTGTTTGTTCTAATGATTAAAATACTTATCAGATTGTTATGGCGAAGGTTTCCTAGTTGATTTTTTTAAATTTCCAATGAAAACACTTTTATGTACTCGACGCAACTTTATCCGCATCTATTTCCCTGGTGGCGGAAAAAAAAAACAGAAACACATCTGGAATGTTTATTTCTTCTCTATCAAAAAAACGCAGTATATTCAATCACACGTTACCATGGAAATTCCCAGATAAAAATTGTATATTCTAAGGGTAATATTTTTATGTCGTTGCATTAATTACGTGGAAAATTAAAGTATGCAAATATATGCAATGGCTATTTCGGCGTGCTTTAATCTGAGCCATCTTTGATAGTACTTCTTTCTTCAGGTCTAAAGTTTCAGGCTGTTCGCTTCTTTCCGTAATCAACATGTAGTCAACTTATCGAGGCAAAATATCTACGGATGAATCGGAACTAAAGTGGACTTCTTCTCGCCAATTACAATCCGCTAAATAAAGTATGTCTGTAGCCATGGAAACGGATGATTCGCATCTAATTCACGAGGTTCTTTCGTTAAAATTAATCTATTTTTATAGTTCGGCTACTGCCTTAAATTTCAGTCAAATCGAAAGTGATTATATTTTGTTTAGTATGATATATCATTGGTTGTATGAAAAAGTTAGGTATCCTGGAGGATTTTTTTAACAATTGTGAATTAAGAAATTTGTAATAGTTAAGGTATTAAGCGCAACGTAATACTACTTTAACGAGGTTGTGAAATTTCCTACGTAACTATAAATCTCGCCTCTACCAGATCACTCCGGCAAGATGAACGAATCAGTTAGAAGTCGTGAATACAACCCCTTCCATTCTCCCCCGTCTACATTTGCAGCCTGCGAAATCAGAAAAGTTTTTTTTCTACTTTTTAAAAAATTCAAGTGATTCAAAGACACAAACAAGCAAACAAACAAACAAGAAATCGAGTTAATAAAAACATGGTAAAAATGGTATTTTCTGATAGCCTGAACTTTTCTATACCTTGTAACAGGATTCCTTTTATAAATGTAGTCCTCCAAAGGAATTTGGAAGAGTTTAAAACACACTAGACTAGTTCTCCCCCCCCCCCACCGACTAATTAAAATTTTAAAATATTATTTGTATTTTTTTTAAAACGAAAAATTCCCCAAGGGGTAAAATTTCTCTCTCTGTTACGGTGTACAATTTCTTTAAATAAAGTCTTTATATCCAAGTCGGCAATACTTGGACAAATTTCCTCCATATGATAACATTGAGGTGACCGAATCCAATAGGGTTAGTACACAGTAGCCTTATGTTTGTGTGGATTTTTTCTTTCTAGAAATGAAATAGAAAAAGGTGTGGTAAGTATTTCTGAAGCCTATGCTGCATGACGTGGTGCTTCCGTATTGCTTAGTTTGAGAGTTTTATAATATCGCTGCTCAGCACACGTATATATATATATATATATATATATATATATATATATATATATATATATATATATATATATATATATATATATAACTACTAAAAATTAACATTAATTAATAATAATTAAATTCTTAAGTAAAAATAATAATAATAAATAATAAATAATAATATTTTACTTTTAGTAATAATAATAATAATACAAATTTAATTTAGGAATATATGTCCTATAACACAGTCTCCATAGTAAGTCTGCATCTGTGTTTTCCATTAACTCTATGGTTGCAAGGTTTGTGACGTCAGTCTTCTTGTGGTTTCCTAGTCTTAACTTCAACTTTGTCCAGCGCCAGGCTTGGTGTTCTCAGCAACTTTTTATTCAATTCTTATGTTTCTTATGGATTTTACGGTGTTTAAGTACGTTTATTGGTTAGATCATACTTATCAGAAACAACTAATTGGTTTTTAGACAGCAGTGGCGTAGCGAGAGGGGCGCAAGAGGGTCTATCAAGCCCCGGGCGCCACTCGCAGAGGGGTGCCAAATGGTCCTTTTCCTTAATTCTGTATATTATATTACTGTATGTTTTTCGGTGGGAGGGGCCGCCAAAAAGATATCGTGCCCCGGGTGCCAGTTATGCTCGCTACGTCACTGTTAGACAGTATCGTATATATATATATATATATATATTTACTGCTGACCATTGAAATTGCAACACCAAGAAGGAGGGATGATACAAACGTCAAATTCGCATGAAAGGAAGAAGATGCTGGGATATGCAAATGATTAGCATTTAAGCGCAATCGAACGACGCAGGAGGGAGAAACGGCATCTCAAACTCTGTATAATAGGAAAGTTACGCAGCAGGTTTCTCATTCGGAAACCGCATTTGAAAATTAGTTGTTCGAGAGAAGATTGTGTTATGCCCCGTATAAGAAGGAGAAACGGCTACCAGCACGTGTCGGAATTCGATAGCGGCAGGATCGGTGCCTATCGAGAGTGCTGTTCATCGGTCCAAAATAATGGTATTCGCATTGGTCGGAATCCAACGACCGTCATGCGAATATGGAATTGATGGGTTCAGGACGGTCATACTGAACGCCATGCCGGATCTCCTGCTACTAACGCCCGAGAGGACAGGTATGTTGTCAGATCGGCCTTGCAGGATCGTACAGCCATATAGTCAGGAAATGGGCTTGTTTGCAGCACGAAAAGTATCCGTAAGGACATTGCGATGACGTCTGGATCACCACAGACTGTCTGCGCGGTGACTATTATTGCGGCTTCTTTTGAAACTGCAGCATAGAGTCGCGCGGCGACAGTAATGCACCCAACGACAAAACTGGATACAGGAGTGACACTCTTTACAGACAAGTCCCGGTTCTGCGTTTGGCATCATGATGGTCGTATCCGTGTCTGGAGGCACCGAGGAGAACCCACGTGGCCTGCTTGCATCCGATATCGTCATACGGGCCACGCACCTGGCGTGGTTGTATGGGCAGCCACTGGGTACACGATACGAACACGTCTTGTTCATTTCGTCGGTAATCTGAACATCCAGCGTTACATTTCTCAGATCGTAAGTCCGGTGGCTGTGCCCTATCTTCGAGGCCTCGGAGACGTCATCTTTCATCAAGATAACGTAAGACCGACCGCATGTTGCCCTTCGTGTCCTGACCTACCTCGACACAGAGGGTGTTCGAATATTGAACTGGCCAGCACGTTATCCAGATCTCTCACCCATTGAAAACATCTGGTCATGGGTTGCTGAGAGACTGGGCCGCCACCGCTCTCCAGCCACTATGATTGATGAAGTGTGGCATGGACTTGAAGCAGCATGGAGTGACTTGCTCGTATCTGTCATCCAAGCCCAGTTCGACCAGTGGCGTAGCTAGAAATTTTACCGCCCGGTGAGGTCTCCAATTTGCCGCCCTTTCTAAGTCAATCAATTGGTATCCGAGCAAAATTTTTGTCCTGTAAATCTGTATCCGAGCAAAATTTTTAGAGATAATATTTTCAACCCGACATTGACTTGACGATGAAGAAAAATATTCGAAATCATATACTAATTCATAATTCGCAGAAATCGAATAGTAAACTTATGAATTGAACAAGTGGTTTTTTACAACTAATACTAAATAAAATTATGCCGCCCCAAAATATGTGCCGCCCGGTGCGGAACACACCAACCACACCCCCCTAGCTACGCCACTGAGTTCGACTCGATGCCTAACCCAGTTAGAGCCGATTTAGCTGCCAGAGGCGGCAGTGGTGCGTTCTAATTTCGGTACCTGTATACCCCCAAATTGCCAACAAATTTAATTAGGTTTTCTTCTTACTATGCTGTATACGTACAATAAGTAAAGTTTTGTTATTTCCTATGCTTCCTGGTGTTGCAATTTTAATGGCCAGCAATGTATATATCTGCAGTGGGCAAATATGACTCTTTATAAAAATATTTTATAAAGAGTCACACGAAGATACACAAATTGAAAATTTTTTATTTAATGTAATTGCATTTTTTCATAAATCACATATAAGAACACAGATAAAAATATAGTTATGAAAAAGAAAATAATTATTTCAGAATTTTAGTAATAAAACTCAAATGTAATAAAAATCAAATATAACAAAAATCAGATATAATAAAAATATGTTTATCAATAAAAAGTATAATTACATCTAACGACACTCTTTGATCATTTTTTAAAAATTTTGCGTAAAATTTGTTAAAGCAGTTGGCTGTACGCGTGCATTTCTTACGATGTGGCGGTCTTCTCGACGACTGGTCTGTCGAGGGCGTCCTGAGCCTGGTCTTCGTGTACATGACATCTCTCGGGTCCACTGGTCCCAACACCTCCTCACAACACAATCAGAGAAGCCTAATTGATGAGCTATTCGCCTAGCTGGCCACCCAGCTTTCATCATCCCGACGATTCTCCCCCTCTCAAACTGCGACAACTGCTTATATTGTCTTCGAACACGGCGTAATGGCATGTCTATCTCAGATCTTCCTTTGTAAATGATTCAGCACACTCAAACAAGCTTTGGTTACCTGTTTTATACTCCACAGAGTACGATGTTCAACGCCCTCTACCGGCTATACGTAATGCGCAATCACGCTGCATTTCTAATCATTTGCATATCTCCCCGACATGTACCTTCATTGCAAGTTTCGTTACGATCCCGCAATTATTTCTTGGTGCGCTAATTTTTTTGTCCATGAGTGTATATATATATATTTATAATAAATACGACATCAATATATACAAATGATGTAGAAAAATATATATATATATTTATAAAAAATCGTAAGGGTAATTTTTATAGACAAAATAATGTCCAATCGTCTGTCGCATTAGCAAGAAAAAAAATATTTTTTTGTCTATTTAGTTGTTACGCATGTGACGATAAATTTATTTAAAGTACCAGAAAAAGAAATCACGTGATCGGCATTTAATAAATTAAATTCTAAATATTAATCTTCAAAAATTCACCAAAAATCAGAAAATAGAGGTAAACATTCGAAAAAGATTTCATTTAAAAGGAATTTTTATGATGTTTCTTGTGATATAAATTTTATAAACCTCAAATTATTATTTTAAATGCAAACTTAAAAAAAGTTACTAAAAACAGCTTAAAAATTTAATTTAAAAAAATCTAAGAAGGATTTTTCAAAAATCTCTCTTAGTGCACCCCTACAGTATAAGAAGAATCGCCATGCAAAATTTCAGCCCTTTAGGTCCAGAGGTTTGGTCGGTGCGTTGTATGTCAGTCAGTGAGTCAGTTACGGAACTGTTTTATATATATAGACTAGCTGAAAACCTGTACTTCGCTACGGAGTACATTCAAATTAAGTATAACGGTCAATGTATGCAATTAATGTCAATATATATATATATATATATATATATATATATATATATATATATATAGTGAATACAACGATCAATGTATGCGATTGATGTGAAAAAAAAATGAAAAAATATATTTATAAAAAAATTATAACGGATATTTTTTTAGACAAAATAATGTAGAAGAAAATATTCAAATTAAATCTAATAGGAATATACTAAATAATATAGTACAGTTAGAGGAAAATTTCTTTAAATGCATTTTAATATTTTTTGGATAATATCCAATCGTCTGCCGCAATAGCAAGAAAATTTTTTTTTTGTCAATTTATTTCGTTGTTGTGCACGCGATGTAAAATGAGTTTAAAGTGTCACAAAAAGAAGAAACCACGTGATCAGCATTTAGTAAATTAAATTCATATAAATTAATCTTTAAAAATTTACCAAAAATCAGAAAATGGAGGTAAAGATTCGAAATAGATTTCATTTTAAAGGAATTTTTATGATCTTTCTCGTGATATAAATTTTATAACCCTAGAATTATTATTTCAAATGCAAACTTTAAAGAATGTTACAAGAACAGCTTAAAAATTTAATTAAAAAAAATCTAAGAAGAATTTTTCAAAAATCTTTCTTAGTGCACCCCTACACTATAAGAAGAATAGCCATGCAAAATTTCACCCTTTAGGTCCAGCGGTTTGGTCTATGCGTTATATGTCAGTCAGTCAGTTACGGAAATGTTTTATATATATAGATTTCCGAAATAGTTACAAAAGCTGCTAACAGATGGCGCTGTTAGCCATATTTTATTAGCGCAGACATGGATTGGCCCCCATATTTGCCGGACCTGAGCCCCTGTGACTATATTTTGTAGGGCATATTAAAATATACTGTCTACAGGAACCATCCCACCACGCTGGACGAGCTTCAATCGGCGATCTGTGTGGCAGGTCGATTTCTGTTGAGACACTACAGGATGTGATGGCAAATTTTATTGTTTGTTTGCGTCACCTCCGTATAGCGAATGGTGGACAGTTTGAAAAGATTGTGATGTAGTGATTGCAAAGAGTTCTTGCAGAGACTACGAGTTTATTTATGCATGCTGATACGAGTTGTAGAGCGCCATCTGGTGGCAGCTCTTGTAACTATTTCGAGAATTAGTGTATAAAATTCTTATAGCTTTCACGACAAACATACTGTTTGTTGCATTCTTATACAGATCTTTGTTTTCGAGATTTTTAATTTTGAAATCAGGGACTCCTTCGCTAGACACACTGTATATTCAGCATATTGCCTTGCAAGTTCATTTATTCTAGGGTTTATAAAAAAACCGACTTTTTGAAAAACCGGTATTCGAATTCCAGATTTCCAAAAAATCGGTTTTAGCCGGTTTTCAAATTGTTGTAAAAAAAAAAATAGATTAGGGGAATTTATTTAATTTATATAAAATAACAAAAAACGAAATCAATATCAAAGTCAAAATATTAAAAAAAAAAAAGGATTACACATTACTTACACAAAATAACTAAAACTCAAACACAATTTCAAATTTCAAATAATATTTATATTTATTTCACTAATTTTAATTTCTCCTAAGAAAATAGGATTTTAAAAAACATGAAATATCTACTGAACGGTGGCTAAGTCTTGTTCTTATTTTGGACACAATATTGCCTGAAATTAAAAATACTCGTTCACTAGCTACTGAGCTTGGTTTTATAGTTTTCAGGGCATCAAATAACAAAATAATCATCAAGAACAAAGTTTTTGGTTCTTTTATTCGTTGCCTCAAATAATGAAAATTCAGCTTTCAGTGTCTTTGTAAGTTTTTCTTCAGGGTTTTCAAGAAACTTATGAATTGATTTTTCCATGGCTTCCTTTAAAAAAGCATTACTCTGTTGAGTAGATTCTTCGATTTGCTCTTCATCAGAATCGGTATCCACAAAAGAATTTGGAAATATTCTAGACAATATCTTTCCAGATAACTATAACAACTTTATATTTTTGTTTCCAGTTTTCCCTTTACAAGATTAAGCGAACCTGTCGTGACCCGTGACGGATTGCACATACTATGTACTAACATAAAATAAGTCGGTTAGGCACTCTTTTCCACGTGCGCAGTGCACAATGCACAAGCACTGGCCATCGCAACTCGCAACGTTGAAAAAATATGTCTGCTGCCCGTTGCATAGAATGAAAATTTTTACATAATAATTTTAATTCTTTTAAACCGGTTTTCTTAATTTAAAAACCGGTTTTCAAATGTGACAAATTTATTTTTAAAACCGGGTTTGAAAAATCGTCAAACCCTAATTTATTCAGCCCGTAACCTTGAACAACAAGCAAATTGATCCTTGTATTACGAAAAACAATCAAACGATGCTTATTTTCCCCTATATGCATGGATCGTAAACTCCTTATTTTCCTTTTCTTGATACCAAATTTTACTTAAGTCTAATTCCGAAATTTCACAGTTCTTACACTGAACTTCTTCTTTTCTTAAATACATCTATGAACAAACTAATTTAGAAAATATGCTAGTCGTATAGCCCCATGCTAAGTTTTCTTCTTGTATTTTACCTCTGGCACAGGATATTCTTTGATCCGACAATCAGTGCTCGTATTAAACTAAATTTGCCATATTATGCCATGAAAACAGTTCCAGAAAAGCACCAGATATATGCCTCATCTATATATTTAAGTTTCTAAGCCGACTTTTTGGGCAGTCCGTGAGAGAAAACTATTGCATCCATTTTCTTCATTTTGGTCTTAAACGAAAGATTGCAATCTGTAGATTTGTCAAATTTGGTTTTTGTAACCGCAATTTCTATTAATTAGCGATAATTTACAATTAAAAATTTATTTCTGCGCATGCTCAGAGGTATGTTTAAATCTGTCTTTAGAAACTCATTGTTTCTGCACATGCTCAGTGACACGTTTTAATAATAAACACGTTTATTCCTAGGAGTGTCTCTCGATCTCTCTCTGCCATTTTTATTTTGTCATAATTATGTTTGTTAAATATAAGATTAAACCTCATGGAAATTGTTTATTTCGCACTGTTTAATTAGTGATAATTTACAATTAGAAAAAAAATCGCTTTCTGCGCATGCTCAGTGACATTTTTAAATCTGACTTTAGATACTCACTAAGCACGAGGTCGCTTAAACGCATTAATATGTTTCTGCGCATTATTATGATTTTCAACATTTGGCAATAATGTGTTGAGTATAATTTCTGCATTAGTACATTTATTTACTATCTAACCGTCATGTTTTGACGGGTATCAACTAGTTAACTTTAATAATATAAGTGAGCTCTTATAGGCAAGCAAGGGTCAAACTCTAGGAGGAAGGGTTTGAGACTCTCCCTACTAACAACATATCGGGCTTTAAACATATCGGGGTTTTCTTAAGTTAATGAAACCTTCAGAGATATGCAGATTTTCTATCGAAAAAAGTAAGATTATATTCCCCTGTCTGTGGGACATTAGAGTTTTTCGGACATTTTGTATTTTGTATTGAGTTTAGTATATGATGGATTCATTTATATGGATAATATATGTTATTTTACTAATTCTTTTACAAAATTAAAAATTCATTTGAACTTATACTAAATAAGTTCATTTGAAAAGTGATTTTAACATATAAGAATTTTTAAAAACATTTTCTCAGCTAATTTGAATGCTGATTAATTTTTTTTATTATTTGTTAACAGCTAAATTTTTCCTTGACAAATTTTTTATCGTTTCATTAAAAACAGATTCAACTGAATATTGCTATGAATTCACTTGGTGTTACTCTCCTAGCAATAACATTGTTGTGGAATAAAGTAAACTTGCTGGAAATGGAATGCCTATCAGTGACAAGGTACCTTGACGTGTTTGGCTCGCGAATATGGCATCAAAATTTAAGAATCAGTTCGCGTCGTCTAGAAGTGTCTAGAGGCTAAAGCGTAGTAATGTTTATGACATCTCACTTCAACCTTCAAAACCAGTTAACATGATACAGAGCAGTTTTAGATCTGGCATCTGGCTTGGTTGACACTTGTTCTGACACAAGGTTTAGTGCTAAATTCTTCAGATTAAGGGTGTGTGATTCAATTGCTTAGCCAATTAAAGCATTTTATTTTTCGAAAAGAACCATTTTCCCCTCATCTGAGAAATTTCTACATGTAAGGTAAGTATGCCGAATATGAGACTTTGCCTAATATGAGACCCCAGCTTACAGGACGTATCAAGTACTGCCACCTAGCGACTGGAGCGTAAAACAGTAATCTATTGCATCCTTCGTAATCGGTGACTCAGTCGAGTGTTTGCAAGCACACACAAAGGAGCAGTATTTTTTTCGTGAATGTGTGATCGTCGACTTTTTTGCATCACCATTTTCATTGGCTATTTTCACCTTCAAGGCAAGGCTCTTATTAAAACTGTTAGTATTGGATAGGTAACTATAAATGTGGAGTGTAAACACGCATGTTTGTTTTTAAGCTAAAGTCAATACTAACCTAAAAAAATCATTGGCGTGTTCAACAACATGGTCGAGCCCATTATGAGACCCCAAAGCATGTCTAATATGAGATAGGGTCTCATATTAGGCATTTTAGTTTTCATTCTCACAGCCTTGTTTCCTCTGAAGCTGCAGATGCAATGGCGCCCAGGCGAAATCCACAACCATGTAGCAGTAGTGACAATGTGGAAGGTATTGATCAAACAACAAGTTTAAACCAGTTCTTAGTGACTCCTGAAGATATAAATCCCTTGCCTACGTTACCTGAAAAAACACCTCGAAACCAAGTAGGGCCCGTAAAGCCGATATTATCCCATCATCGCCCTATAAAAAAATTGATTGATAGTATTAACAAAAGAACTGCAGCATATTCGAAAAAACTTTGTTTCCTACAACAAAAAATGGAATAGACCTAAAAGATAAGAAATCAAAGAATAAACATGAAAAAGAAGATCAAGATAAAAATGAAAATGATAAGGAAACAATAAAGGGAAAAGGAAAAGGCAAAGGGGGTCCCTACAGGAAGGGGAAAATTGAGGATGGATGAAAATACAACGATAGTTAAAAAACAGGGAACTAATAAGCCTAATTATAGCTATGATGATCTCAGCTCTATTGAAGATGATGAAAAACTTTCTCTCCATGACAGCAGGGATGATAACATTGATAAAAACGACACTGAATGCCTTTTTTGTGGTTGTTTATTTTCAGAAGACAAATGGGGAGAGCAGTGGCGTCAATGTAGAAGGTGTTTCAGGTGGGCTCATGAAGATTGTGGAGCTGACGAACTTTTTATTTGTAAATAATGTGAAAAGTTTGAATCTAAAAACAAAAAGTAAACGAAACCTGTAGTGTAAACCAAATAATTTGTTTAAAATGTCACTTTTCTTTGTTACCTATTAGTGAATTTAGGTAACTGTTATCTAATTATTGTGTACAGTTTTCTTTTTTACGAACTTTTTAGTAATTCTCATTCATTTTGGAGTTGTAGAATGGGGGTCTCATATTAGGACTACTTTTATCAGACCCCAAAAAATGGAACACTTGTGTTTATAATTTCATACAAGAAAATTGTAAGGTTGTTTTCATTTTCTGTCATTGTTATATGTAGTAAAATATATGCATTAAAAGGATTTCAAGTTGGTACTATAATCCCTCACTTACTTTCCTAATTGTATATGAAAATCAAAAGAGGTCTCATATTCGGCATACTTTGTAGGGTTCGCGTGTTGCTCAGATGCAAATTTCTGGAAGCAGCGCTGTATATGCCAGCCAAAGTGAGTTCGGCGCAGGTGTTTGATCTATTTAAAGGGCACACGCTGAGTTGGCAAGAGCCCAAGACTTTAGTAGCGATACGAGAGAGAGCGAGGCAAGCTCGATGGAAGGTGATAGCGGTGCTTAACTGATAGAGCGTGTATTGGTATTTAGCCGAGGTGGCTGCACGACTTCGAGAATTAGCTCAGAGCCGAGGTGTACGTGTATTGTTAGTAAATGCCTATTCTGCCTGAGGGATTCATTGCAACCTTTAGTGTCTTAGTACCGCGGGTTGCGGTACTGTTGTGTATTATTTTGGAAGCCCCAAGTCTGTATATGTTAGTCTGCCTCTAAGTAGAGAATAAAGGAGTTATTCTATAGTTATCCCTCGTACTTTATAATGTGCCTGGACCGTTAGAGATATAAAAAGCGGGAAGAACCACCTAACTTACTCTATGAGGTAATTATATACTCACTCCCGCTCAATCCTACAAATACTTATAAATGCAGAATTATTTAAAAAAAATTAAACATTTAATTTTAAATTGAGTTGAATAAATCATCAATAGATGCGTGTCTTTTCAGCCATACCTGCATATTTCCTTTCACTGACATGCACAGCGTATTAAATGAATGCCCTTAACAACGAAACATTTTAATTATGGTTACAGTGTGCCTTAATTGAAGTGGATATAATGGTTGAATTGTCGCGGTCTCATTTCACTACTGTTAACTATTGTTCTCGCACAAGAGAGCCATCCGTTATCTTTCCATAAATGAGATAATTACAAAATATACTACCATTATTAAATGAATAATTTAGTCCATAGCTTCCCATTCATCTCGTTCAAAAAATTCACTTGCTTGAAAAGTGCCATATTCGGGACATGTTCAAGCGCTGAATGAAAACTGACCCAATGGCAAATGTTTTAAAAATTGAAATAAGATAGATTTGTTGTTTCAGCTACACAGGAAATCATGTCAAAATATTGAAGAAAGCAACATTTTTTTTCAGAAGAAATATATTTACACACATTTACACTGTATACACGTTCAATGAGAAAACCCCCCAACCCATATCACACCATGAAAATGTATTCAATGAAACATACTATATATATATATATATATATACAAGAAGAATACATTATTATTACTAAAGTGTTTTTGTTATGGATTTCACAGACTTGCCTTTCTGCCTCTCTTAAGTTCGCCAAAATGTCAATAACACAAGTCCTGTAGGAGAGCCTTGATTTCAGCTTTTATATCAGAGGACGAAAAACACAAGTAATATCAAATGCCTTTCCTTGTTATTTTACTGTGTGTTCGTTTACATGTGACATCTGTCTACAAAACTCATGAATTGTTTAAAAAATGAACGGAAAATCTATTTTTACCTATGAATAAGCAATAACTAGTGCAGAAATTCCCCTCTCTTTAAAAGACATTAAGAACACTAATTATATTTTGATGAATATAGTAAAGTTATGTGTAGAAATACACATTAGACTTTACTACTGAACCGAATGAAAAGGAATATTATTACTCAATGACAAACTAAAATCTTGTTACCTATGGAGAAAAGTGTCTTCCTAATTGTAAATTTGCAGTTAAAGTTTTTTTAGCCTGTTTATAGAAAAAGAAATTCTTTACATATGTATAATCTTCATTTTCAGGACAGACATAAATAAGGTTTTAAAAAATGTTACTATTTTAGAAAAAATGTAGTATTTTGTGTTTTAAATATATATATATATATATATATATATATATATATATATATATATATATATATATATATATATATATATATATATATATATATTTATTTATTTATTTAAAGCATAAAACACTACATTTTTTCTAAAATAGTAAAATTTTTTAAAACCTTATTTATGTCGGTCCTGAAAATTAAGATTATACATATGTAAAGAATTTATTTTTGTATAAACAGGCAAGAAAACTTTAACTGCAAATTTACAATTAGGAAGACCCTTTTCTCCATAGGTAACAAGATTTTAGTTTGTCATTGAATAACCACATTCCTTTTCATTCGGTTCAGTAGTAAAGTTTAATGTGTATTTCTCTATTCTCAGTATTAGGATTTTCAACATTTTACTGAGTACACATACCAAGTTTTTAGTTTGTGAATGAGTAACCATATTTCTTTTCATTGGGTTCAATAGTAAAGTTGAATGTGCATTTCTCTATTCTGAGTATTATGATTTTCAACATTTTACTGAGTTAGGGAGTAACTGAGTACACATACCAGGTTTTAAGTTTGTGATTGAGTAACAATATTTCTCTTCATTCGGTTCAACAGTAAAGTTGAATGTGCATTTCTCTATTCTGAGTATTATGAATTTCAACATTTTACTGAGTTACGGTTTAACTGAGCATACATACCAAGTTTTTAGTTTTTCATTGAGTAACCATATTTCTTTTCATTGGGTTCAATAGTAAAGTTGAATGTGCATTTCTCTATTCTGAGTACTATGATTTTCAACTTTTTACTGAGTTACGGAGTAACCGAGTGTAATGGTCTTATGTGATGCATACAGTGGTTAGTACCGTGGTCTAAGTTGTCAATTTGAGGTGAATTACCAATCGTTAATTATGCACTCACTATCTACTTGTTCGACCACGCTGTTAGTATCCGCGTTGTGTTTATGAAGAATTACAGATTATCTGATTGATAAATTACAGATGGATTTATTAAAAACATAACACTTATACACATTATTTAAATCAGTACATAATCTTTAGTATGTAAGTTTTACACTTAATTCATTTATGAACATTATTACACAATTCACCTTCTCTTATTCGTAAACCTTCTGTGTTAATAATCTACTTTCAATTAGTTAATTACGAGGTATTCCCTCTAATAAACAATTATCAAATTTTGCCTAATACATTTACTCGTCATCATTATTCCTTAATAGTTATCATTAAAATTACATTAACCATTTACATAACAAGTTCATACATCGATTATTTATTTAAGGGGTGAGCTACCCATATAACCATTTTATAATATCAATTCATGTAACTCTTATACACTAACTATCATTATCTGAATCAAGGATGAGAGGCACACTTTATACACGTTAAATATATATCAATTATAGACAGCACTATACCTTCACTGACGATTCTTTCCAATCTTTTGTCATTGGGCACACTTCGAATCGCAATCACTGGCGGGTGGGGTTTTCTGTGACATTCTGCACGCTCCGTCCAAAACTTGTTCCATTGCCCGTCTCATTGGCTCGATGTCGGATATTGCTAATAGCTCCTTGGGGACGTGGGGCACTTCTTTCGTCCTGTTGTTGGTTCGGGCCTTATTCACAGGAGTTATGCTGGCTGGGGTTTATTTTCGTCTCTCGTAGCTCTTTCAAACTGACCATCATATAGAGGGGTTTCTCTGCTTATTGTGGACTAGAGGCATTCGGTTTAATAACTTCCCGTCACTCCCATCAATGGCTTGTGTCACCGTAATATATTTATTAGTTATAATATTAGTGGTAGTACGAGTAATTAGAGAGTGATGCTCATATGTATAGTTCCAAATCAATTTATTAAACCAATCATAAAACATATACAAACAACATTATTCATTGAAGATTTCCGAATTTCTATTTCATTAACACCATATATCTATATATACATTTCAAATTATCTTTCTTCCTATATCTTATCAATACATTAATTCTGATTATTTATCTAACCTTCATTCTCATCAATATCAACTACTAACATTTTTATCTACTCCCTAACATTGTTAGATTATCCTACATTCTTAATTGCTATACATAAACACATTACAAAATTATTGCAAGATACTACTTCAATTAATATGGATATACACAAGCACTGTTTTATGATAGATATTCTATGCATAAATGTAAAGATTTCACCTAATCTGCCCTATCTAATTAACTACGCTCTCTAGTAGGCATTGGGCATTGCTAGGATAAGTCAAAATACTCTCCTACCTTTTCTGACGACACATCGACATCACAAGCCTTGTTGGGAGAAACATAGGAGTCTTTCGGGCAGCGGGCTGTCGGTTCCGGGAGAACTGCGGTCACTATCTGTTGCGGCGGCCTCAGGGCGCACGTCTCCGAGAATACACTCGCGTCGGGAGAGCGTTCGTCACTCCGAAGGTCCGTAGCTCATCACAAGCATGGCTGGGGGGTCATCGGGCTCTCTGGTCCAGGGTAACAGCTGCGATCATCGGCATGCGGCGGACTCAGGGTGCTCTTCTCCGCATCTAGGCATTTGCTTCGGGGGCGCGTTGGTCCAGGGGAACGGCTGCTCCTCTCTCGCTAAATGACAGGTTAGTCGGTCGGCCTCTCCGGTATTGGGCTCTGCATTTAGCTTATATCGGTTTGCTTTTTCGGGTACCGAGGACTTGGCTTGTCTCTCCGGTATTAAATTAGCAGCCCGTCATCTCCTTCTCTCTTCCTTCGCCGTCTACAGGGGCTTATGTGTTCTTAGTGAAAAATCTCAAATCGTTCTGCTCTCTCTAAAAACTTTTCCTCTCGAGCTCAACTTCCATCATTATTTATTCAGGCCCTCATTGGTGGCCACCTTCTGTCCTATGGGTCGATCCGGGACCCCTTCATTGGCCGATCACCCATTTTATATTCCTATCTTCTCCAATCAATATTGACGGGGGCGTTCGCCCTTGCACCTGTCTGGGGTTTCTTACATTTTTGACTTCCCACGCTCTCGCCTGGGCCTCCTGTGGTTTTTCTAACTCCGGTCAACCTCGTAAATTGCCCTACCCCTTTTCTTCTCCTAACTGTGACTCCGTTTTCAGATTTTCCTCAGCTCATTATCACCAGCTGGGCCCTTCGTTAAACGCAGCTGTTGACCGTTTTCTCATTTCAATTGCCCCCTCTCAACTTGTTATCTCTCCTTGCCATTCGCATACGCAGTACATTATCCCGCTGTTCAAGGCATCTCTTTTGTCTGATTCTTTGAATTACATTCTCTATTGCCCCTTTTCTGAACACATGTCGTGTCTCCACGACAGCTTGCTGGTTGCCGTCCACAGTACTAGTGCTCTCTGCATAAAATGTCTAACGCCGCTGCTTCGCTGCCAGCTCGCGAGTCGTCATTTCATAATTCTCTAGCATGAATGAATCTTTTTCTTGCGTGTCTATTTTTTAGTCCACTACCGTCTTTCGCCCTTTCATTTTGGATCCGCCTCATTCCTTCGATTTCATTGGTCAGATATTTTATTCCTACTCTATTGGGCTACTCATTTATTTCCAGAATCTTCCTTTTCTCCGTCTTCTCGTAGGTGGGGCCACTCGCCTCCCATCATCATTCCTCCCACGGCAATATTCCCATCTTCTCGAATATCATCTGTTTCCGATTTCCCATCATTTAGCCCAAACCATCACTATTCAACGCATTTTCCTCATTAGCGTGTTTTCCCCTCTTCCTATATCTTTCACATCTGCATCTGGTCTGTGCGCTCTTTTCATGCCTAAGCATACCCCACATTGTACACTTCCTTTGGCGGCTTTTTTTTCATCCTTAATGGCACTTAAACATCCTGTTTCTTTTCTAAACTATGTCCACGTCCCTCGCTTATTTATCACTCGTCATTGCTTCTCTGAACTCGATCACTTCTTAATTGATTCCTTCATCTGTGCTTAATGTTGCGGTGCTTTTGAACCGTAACACCAAGCACACATACGAAGTTTTTAGTTTGTCATTGAGTAACAATATTTTTCTTCATTCGGTTCAACAGTAAAGTTGAATGTGCATTTCTCTATTCTGAGTATTATGATTTTCAACATTTTACTGAGTTACGGAATAACCGAGTTCACATGCCAAGTTTTTAGTTTGTCATTGAGTAACAATATTTCTCTTCATTGGATTCAATAGTAATTTTTTAAAGTATAATTCTCTATTCTCAGTTTTATGATCTTCAACATTTGGCAATGAAGCGTTGAATATAATTAGTGTATTGGTACATTTACTTACTATCCTGCCGTCATGCTTTGACGAGTAAGAACTAGTATATGAATTTAATACTAAAATTCTGCTTGTTGTGTAATTTAATGCCATAGAAATGTTGCACAACATAATCCAGTTCGTAACAACACTGCAAAACCGAAAAACTGTAAGAATGGAATACTGTTTTGGGCATATTGAAAAAAAAATGGAAGTGTAATAAGAAAGTTACAAATGTGAAGTACAGGCAAACCCGCAACCCAGTATCATTACACCCTGAAACAGGTAGCTTTTTTAACTTGAAGCAGATTTTCGTCTTTACATTATTTCAATTGAATAGAAAAGGAATAAAACTGGTTTTGTAAGTTTAGAAGTCCAGAACTTTCAAGCTAAAAGTATTTTTTTATTATATTTAATAATATCCGTCACTAAGATGAGGCAATAGATGGAGATTTCGATTAGAATTTCCCTGATATCGTATGTCAGCTGACAGAAGAATCTTTTGCTTTCAGCAAAAATATTCTACTTAAAAAAAAAACACCAGTACCTTGTAATTGTGTGTCCTCATGTATTGAAGTCTAGAAAAAACAGAGGAAAATCTTTTTTAAAAGACGACAGTTCGACTAAAATAGGCTTCCAACAAAAAGTTTCTTTGCCGAGCAAAGAAGAGTTGCATTTCAAAGTAATAAGAGATATTTATTCCAGTTAAGTTACCAGTAACACGGATGGATTAAAATATTAAATTAAATTTCCTAAAATATGTTTCGATACATTATTTAAACTAAATAAATTAAACCGTAATTTATGAATAGTTGGTGACATAAAACGTCACCTGTGCACCAGCATCAGTTAAAAAAGATATTAAATATTCGTCCTAACTAGGCATGTTTAAGGACATATAACCTGCTAATCTGAGCCCTTACGTACATATATAGATACATACATTACACACACACACACACACACACACACATATATATATATATGTATGTATATATATATTAATTACCAGTGGAGGATTAACAATAATATTTTCTCTATTTTACGCACTGATATATTAAAAGGACCTCCACAATATACCTTGTTTGTGCCCCGACAATTACAAAGTTCCGTAATTAGGGAATATGTCATAGATTTGCTTGAAGCTCATGCTAATTCTTCGCCAAATAATTATAGTATACTTGGGAACACAGAAAGGAACATTGAAAAATTTATCTAATTATAGAAGACACTACATATAGCTGTGGTTATGGATGAACCAGTTACTCTAACTAACATGATTTGACCAGATTGATGCGCCTTTGAACAATTTGATTTACACTTCACCATTTTTATTTCTCTGTCTCTCTCTCTCTCTCTCTCTCTCTATATATATATATATATATATATATATATATATATAATAGCTTATTTCAACATGGCGAATGGCATTCGCCGACCTATGTACACCTGTGACTTCAAGTAGACCCATAGCCAAAAGTCACAAAGTGTAAGGTCTGGAGAACTTGGTGGCCATTAATTCGGTAAAGAGCTATTGGGTGCACGGTCCTCTCTAAATGGTGATCGCAGCAGGTGCTGGACAGGACCTGTGATGTGTGGAGGTGTTCCAGCCTGCATGAAAGTTGAACGAGGGAGCGCTTGCTTTTCTTACAAGGAGTGAATGATGTTGTCTCTTAAAAGTGAAGCATATCGCTCTCCTGTTACTGAAAAAGTCTGTAGTGTATTATAATTATTTATCATGTCTGTAGTGTATCTCTTCATGGATCAACTAAGCTGTTTTGTTAGAACTCCCGGATCCAAATTCAACCTATGAGCTTTTACCTTTCTCTATTTATGGTCAATTGCTATGCAATCCTACGTTGGAGGGCGTGGCCCATGTAATGTAGTTAGCCCAGTGTTTCCTATTGGTCCTTTATTAATAAAAATTCCATGTATTTCTATGCATTTCTGTGGGACCTTCATTGTTAGACTGTCTATACTTTTCGAATTATTGAATTTTAACATTTGTTCTGTTTTTTATCACCCTGTATATCAGTCTCCTGTTTTTAGAATAATGAATACTTCTAAAATCTTGAATGGTAATAAAAGCTTTAATATTAATTTTCTTTTTAATTGTTTTGCCAAATTATTCAGATTTGACACATAATAGGATGCTGCAGTTGGAAGCCAGTTAGTTAAACGTTGATCAGTCAATATGGATCAGTGCTTATTTTTTTATCAACCTAAATTTAGAATACAAAGTTTCACAGCAACAATTCGTTCAAAAAATTGCTGATTTTTGACATACTGATGATATTAATTTTAGGTATTTTGATTCTCGCACAAGTTTACAAAATTCCAACGGAGTCCTGCAAAGAAATTGATAAAGAGACGCAGTTTTGTCACCTCTGCTATATATATAGATATAAGGATATAAGGATCACCATAGATATATAGATATAAGGGCTTAAGTCAAAAGCAGTGATTTAAATTTGCAAAGTTATTGGCTTTTATACCAATCGCAGAACAATAATTTCGACTTGAGTCTTTTGTACAAAGAAATGTACTTTTGTATACAAAATTGATAGACATACAAGTCAAAAGATTTTTTTTATCAATACTAACAAATATCTAAAAATCACCTTTTTGACTTAAGCCTTTTATACCGGGCACCATAGATATGTTATTGTGCTACTTTTTTATTATGGTAATATGGCATGATTTTTCTTATTTTTATTTAACAAACTATTACTTTTTTTCTTACCTGTTATGATGAACTATCTTTAATTAAAAATAATACTTATTAAAAAAAACTCATTACAAACAAAAAGCTTTTTGTTTACGCTAAAAAAATTACTATATCCCTCAAAATTCCCTAAGGCATTTTTTAAAATTATAATTTTGTTCATTAATAATTTTACTTAAAGGCATTATAGTTTATTTTTTCACATAATAATTAGTCTATTTTCCTCTCCAAGACTTCTACTAGCGTTATTAATTAACCGCACAGAATCGCAGCCTCTGTCAGACAGCAAACGCCCCGATTAGGAATTCCGAAATTTCCGAAACTTATTCTTTTTGTTTCTCCCGCCGACAGATGGCGCTGACTGACGGGCGAAATTAAGTTGTTCCCGAGCAATGAATCACCGATGCGAAAGCGCGGCAGTCTAAGCGCCAGACTTTTCGCTCAGTTGTCATTTCAGCGTCAAAGCGACGAAACTTGCGAAAGTTCTCCAGATAGAGATGCTGTGAGAGGCTTTGTGAAACATCTGGGTTTCCTCACTCAGCGTCATAACATCCGGAAAGTTGTGACTTAAATAGTTATGCGCTTGCTAGTGCTGTTCTCTTCGAAGTTAGAAAACTTTTAGAAAAGTTTTTCCAGGCGATTATTATAAGTGTTAACATTTATTTATATACATCTTTGGGGAAAAGGAAATAAAAAATAATCTTAGAAATTTTTGAAACTTTGATCTAGCATTAGATTATATTTTGCTTTTATTTAAGAAAGTCTTGTTTTTTATTTGAAGTTAAAGATATGAAAATTTATGTTGAAACTAACAATATTTGATATACCAACAGAGTTCAGAACGATAAAAATTGCCTTAAATTCTTGCTAATGAAAACCGAAGAAAAGTTTGCACTTTTAATGTTTAATATTTATTTTTATCATATTGAACATTTATTAATCGAACTTCCATAAATTTCGACTGCTATGTGAGACATTTACAACGTTTCTTGACACACGGAAACTTCTGAAAAATTATTTGAACGGACGGAAAACAATTTAATCATGTCCGACTTTTATAAAATAGCTATATAATTCAATGGGTAATACTACGAAATTTAAATAACTCTTAAGAGAAATTAAATTAACAAAAATTTATAATCGAGAAAAATACGAAAAAGGCTACTTTCAACTTCTTTCATAAATTGATGCATCAAGTTTTAAATTTATATTTGTTTCACAGAAGATGGCAACACGTTTATAAACACTTTTTCCTGGTTATTTTTCCCTGCATGATGAATCCAGAACCGATTTCAAGGAGTTGTTCATCCTGAATGAATTTAAATCCAAATAAAGGCCGACTTAGACATAATTTCTTCAGAGCTTCTGGCAGACTGCCACTATTCTGTGTCATATTTCGGAAAATTTTCGGTGAAGATACTTAGTAAAGAAGATTCATATTGGAAATGATTGCTTTAAATTACTTTCAGTGCTTGAAGAGCGAATTTAGTTGATTTTCCCATTTTTATTGAACTGCCAAAGACACGTTTGTTTCCTGTTGCAATCGAAATGAAGTTGTCATTTTGTCAGAAAGTGGAGTTCTCAGGATGGTTTTCGTTTTCGTTGATTCTTATATGTCAGGTAAGTCTGTGATTTTTCTTTTTACAAGCATCATGTTACGTGTTTTAACATTGTATGTAATTTGTTTAAGTTAATGTTTAGAACCCGTGGATTTTAGTTTGTTTTTAAACTGAGAGATTATGTAATATGTTCCTGGCATGAAACTACTGGAACACAAAGATTTGTAAAATCCACATTAAAAATGAATTGTTGATTGCGATCTTAAATTATAAATTATTTATTAATCTTTATCGTGGATTTTAAGAAACTGCGTGTTTATGACTTAACGGAATTATATATCTGTCGCTTAGTACAAGAAGTGCCTAAGTCAGTTTTTTCCAAGATGAATTTGTTTGCTTATGTCTCTTTAAAAAAATAATATTTTCAATTCATACCTGTGCCTTATCAAACAACTTACTAGGGCATAGGTACACACAGCTTCTTAAAACTCTGAAAGAAATTAATAATAAAGATGTGGCATCTAGTTTCTAACTAATAAATACTTCATCATCAGTAATAGAAGCATTACGTGTAATTGTCCCCATGCACAATCCATAATTGCAGTTAGTTAAACCATTTGTAAATTGTCCATGGAGACAGTCATACCTAATGTTTCTCGGTCTGATGATAAACTATTCATTTGTCCGGAAGTAGATGCTACACGTGCATTTTTACTGTGGGTTTTAAGAAGCTGTGTTTCGGGAAATCTACTTACTACTAAAATTTTAAATACGCAGTTACATTTAAAGATTAAAGTTCACACTCGCTAAACTTCCCGATCTTGATTTAATTCCGAAGGGATATAGGGTATTTCAATCTTTTATTCACTCCGTTTTTCCGTCTTTATGTTCCTCTAAGTAAATACAAAAGTGTGTTAGAATCAATCTATTCATTGATCTGAATTTCAAAGAGTGTTCTTAAGCTTTAAAAAGTTACAATTGTATATATATATATGTGTGTGTGTGTGTGTGTTTGTTTGTTTGTGGCTTGGTACAAGAAGTGCCTGAGTCAGTTTTCTCCAAGATGACTTTCTTTGCTTATGTCTCTCTAAAAAAATATTATTTTCAATGTAAGAAGAACCCAAATCTGTCCGATGTGTTAAAAGAGTTTTTTAAACCATTGTACAGACTCGGGTACTTCTTACATTGAAAATAATATTTTTTAGATACACATAAGTAAACAAATTCATCTTGGAGAAAACTGACTTAGGCACTTCTTGTACCAGGCCATATATATATATATATATATATATATATATATATATATATATATATATATATATATATATATATATATATATACACATCTCTGTGTGTGCGTGTACGTATGAAAGTAAAATAGGGCTTTCTTATAAGAAGTTGATAAAACAGAAATTTTCAGGCATAATTTCAAATAAGAGAAGTTGAGATAAACGGGCATATATTTTTAGGAGTTGTGAAAAAACTTCATTCATTTGCAGCACATTTTAAGAAAAAAAACAATGAAACAAAACAACGAAATTGTTTATCAGTTTATTTTAAAATATTTAAGTGTGATAATATGGTACGTCAAACACTGTTAAAAGCTTGAACAAACACGCGGAAATGAACAAATATTACTTTGGTAACGGTTTGCTAAATCAATATATTCTAAATCTCAAGATAAGATGATCCGAAACAGAATTATGCTAATTCATTAATTATTTTCATGATAAGGTTGATTTACGTTTTGTGAAAATAATATATATAAATTTAGAAATGTTGCACTTATATCCCGTAGCACTTTTCTTACGTGTAACGGTTTTTCAATTTATTTTTAACTTTACGCCTTGCCATTTATTTTAAGTCTAATGAAAAACGTGTGAATTCACAATTATATCGCTTCACTTTGATAACACTTTACTTATAAATTTATGTCTTACAAATTTTCAATTCATTTTTATACTCGACGCCTCACGGTTGATTTCCTGTTTAATGAAGAAATTTGTAAATATTTTCCCCTTATTTTTCCACTATACTTCGGTAAAACTTTACTTTTAAGTGTACAATTTTTGTATTAATTTTTACTTTACACCTTGCGTTTGATTTTCAATTCATGAAAATCATGTAAATGTTCAAATATATCAAATATATTAAATATTCCTCTTAACTTCCGTAACGCTTTGTTTTAAATTTAAGTTTAACAATTTTTCATTTTATTTTCTAGATTGTGCCTTACGTTTGATTTTCCTCTTATAAAAAACAGATAAATGCACAAATGTTCCACTTAACTTCCGTTACCGGTTTGCTGCTAAGTTTACGTCCAGGAATATATTAACTTATTTTTTACTTTACGTCTTATGTATGATTTTGAATTTATGAAAATAACGTAAATGTTGAAATATTCCTTTTAACTTCCGTAACGCTTAGTTTTTAAATTTAATTCTAACAAGCTTTCAATTAATTTTTTTACTTGACGCCTTTAGTTTGATTTTCGTCTTAAGTAAAAATCATGAAAATGCACAAATATTTCATTTGACCTCCAAAGCGTTTAGCTTTTACATTTACGTCTAACAAGTTTTCAATTAACTTTTTACTCGACGCTTTACGTTTGATTTTCGTATCATGTAAAAAACATAAATGTACAAATATTCCACTTAACATCCGTTACTGTTTGATTTTAAATTTACATCTAACAAGTTTTCAATTCCTTTTTTTTCGCTTTAAGCTTTACGTTTCATTTTCGTCTTAAGTAAAAATCGTGTAAATGCACAAATATTCGACTTGACCTCCGTAGTGCTTAGATTTTAGATTTATTTTAACAAGATTTCAATTCATTTTTTTTTTCACTTTAAGCTTTGCGTTTGATTTTCATCTTAAGTAAAAATCATGTAAATGCTGAAATATTCTACTTATCTTCCGTAACGGTCTTTCCTTTTAAGTTTTCTTCTAACTATTTTTCAGTTTATTTTCAATTTTACGCTTTAAGCTTATGTAAAAAACATGTAATTGCAGAACTATTCATCTTGACTTCCGTAACGCTTTGTTTTAAATTTACGTCTAACAAGTATTCAATTAATTTTTTTTTACTTGACGCCTTACGTTTGATTTTCGTCCTGTGAAAAAACATATAAAAGTTACAAATATTCCGCTTAACTTTGGCAACGCTTTCAAAAAACTTTATAGTCTATGTTTAATGATAAAGCATTGCGAGAAAAAAATTAAGTAAATTTTTTAATAGATTTTTAATTTCCGTCTAAGGAATGAAATACAATTTTGCTACACGGGTAATACAGATGCCTTTAGATCAGGCCAAGATTAGGATGTCCATTGAAAAGTTAAGGGGACTCACTACCCTTAAATCTTTAAAACATTCGATTTTTTGAAAAAAAATATATGTTAAAGCCTGATCATTTCTGAACAAAATAAAGCAAACCGCATGAAAATATTCCGCTTAGTTCCGGAGATATTGATATTCTAAATATTTAATTACTGATCAAGTTTATGGTAAGAAAGATTTTAAACTCCTTTTTCTCAAAATGTAATTTTGCATCATTCCGCAACTGATATCTCAAAAACTATGAAACATAATTCCATGACATTTTTATCACAGCATAATCATGTTATTTTATTGCGTTTGAACTAGAAATATTGCAATCACTGCACATTTTGTTATTTTTCAGGGGTAAATTAATGCAAAAATTTAAGGAAATTTTAAGTATATTTTGATCAGTTTAAAAAAAAATTGAAAAAATATTTTAATGTTGAATGTTTTATGTTCAATTGTATTGTGAATTATTTATTTTAAATATAAAGCAGGAATTATACATTTAAGTGTAAAATTAATTTCATAGTTCTGCGCGCAAGCCAGTATACAATAAAAATGGTTAAAAAACAAGGTATATATAAAGCATTTTTTTAAAAAACTATTTAAAATTATTTTGAGAGTTGAAAATTTGTTTAGTAAAATAAATATATCAATTTATCATGTACATAAAATTTGGAAAAAATGGGAGTAAATTGAAATAGTTACAAAGAGTCAAAAAGTATGAAAATATGCCTTATTTCCTCGACTTAAGGGTCTTGAATCCCCTTAAATAAAAATTCTTCTTTGAGTGAACTGAGTCGAAAGTCGTGAAACATGTATAAACTCATTTCAAAGCTATTACGTTGATTACCAATTCAATTTATTAAGAGAAGTTTGGGATGCCCTTTATCTCTAAACTGTTAATCTCTTAATCACGCCCTTTGCTCCGTCTATATGTTTAAATATTCTCGAAATCCCAAAGACTCGGTGTTTAATCTTTGATTTATCGAGTTGATTATTTGAAAGATTACATTTAGAGACACCATCGAGTATCTGGAAAGGACTTTTCCTCTTAGTCAATATAAATGTCTGTAGAAATCAATCTATTCATTGCTTTGAATTTGTTTGCCTGTCATTCAGTATTGCGAAAACGGTGCATGATCACGCAATATTTCTTAGAGAGGGAGGTTGTCTTTCTATGAATAGAAATGGAATAACAGAATTTCCTTACCACTGAGCCGTAGTCTTCCGCGTTTATACATTTAAAATGATTATAATTGCTTCGCTGTAATTCAGTATAGCAAAATCTGAGCAATTTTGCACCGATTTTGCTGTACTGAAGGAATGGGGTTTTCCTTATATTAGCAGAAACACAGTAAAATAAATTTATTTTAAATTATTCTAATTGCTTCTCTGTAATTCAGTACAGCAAAATCTGGGAAATTATGCGCCGATTTTGTGGTACTGAAGGAATGAGGTTTTCCGTATGTTAGCAGAAACATAATAAAAGGAATTTATTTTAAATTATTCTAATCGCTTCTGTGTCATTCAGTACAGCAAAAACTGCTCATAATTGCTCAGATTCTGCGGTACTGAAGGAATGAGGTTTTCCTTATATTAGTAGAAACATAACAAAATGAATTTATTTTAAATAGTGCCCACGGAAACTTAGGACTCCATGCAAATGAAGCCGTATGTTTCCATGGATAGGCACTTAATATTATTCTCAATTGTTTTCTCCAATTCAGTACAGCAAAATCTGAGCAATTACGCACCGATTTTGCTGTACTGAAGGAATGGGGTTTTCCTTATATTAGCAGAAACATAGTAAAATGAATTTATTTTAAATTATTTTAATTGCTTCTCTGTCATTCAGTACACCGAAAACTGCGCATAATTGCGCAGATTTTGCGGTACTAAAGGAATGAGGTTTTCCTCATATTAGCAGAAACATAACAAAATGAATTTATTTTAAATAGTACCCATGGAAACTTACGGCAGCATCCAAATGAAACCGTATATTTCCGTGTATAGGCACTTAATATTATTCTCAATTGTTTCTCTGTCATTCAGTGCAGCAAAAACTGCGCATAATTGCGCGGATTTTGCTGTACTGAAGAAATGAGGTTTTCCCTTACATTAGAAGAATGCTAATAATTAGAATTTATCTTCAATAGCCTCCACGGAAACTTACGGCTGAATTCAAATGATGAAGCCATATGTTTCCATGTATATGCACGTAATATTTTTCTTAATTACTTCTCTACCCGTAAGTGCAGCAAAAACTGCGCATAGTTGCGCAGATTTTGCTGTACTGAAGGAATAAGGTTTTCCTTATATTAGCAGAAACATAATAAAATGAATTTATTGTAAAGAGTGCCACGGAAACTTAAGTCTGCATGCAAATGAAGCCGTAAGTTTCCGTGGATATGCACTTAATATTTTTCTTAATTATTTCTCTACCCTTAAGTGCAGCAAAAACTGCGCATAGTTGCGCAGATTTTGCTGAACTGAAGGAATAAGGTTTTCCTAATATTAGCAAGAAACATAATAAAATTTTTCCGTTAAGCACTTAATCTCATTCTTAATTGTTTCGCTGTTATTCAGTACAACAAAAACTGCGCATAATCGCGCAGTGTTTCTAAAGGAATGTGGATCTCCTTATATTAACAGAAACAGAAAAAAAGGAATTAGCCTACTTGAAAATACGCCTGTATTTGCATAGACGCGTGTTTCCGTGGCTTGGCGTTTAAAATTCTTATGTCTATTGTATTCCTTATTAAATGTAGAAAAATTCCAAATGCTGCCATCTGTCAGATGCAAAAGGAGTCAGCTTTACGGCGAAACTATTTTCAAAAGTAATAACGTAAACACTCGGCAGCGTCATATGGAGGCGCCTTGTGGCTTTAAGCCAAAGATAATGTTCTAATATTTTAAAATAAGGTGGTAAATTAACCAGCAATGTTGGAAACAAAAGCTTTCATTGTTGAATAAAGAAATATTTACTACATTTCAAAATAAGGAATAATTAGTCAAAATTCTTGAACTATGAATTGAGAATGGATTGGGATATTTGTTTTAAGTATCTGGAAAACAAACCATTTTTTTTTGCTGTTTTGAAATAATCTTAAATAATTCATAACATACATTTAGTTAGCAATTCAAACAGGGGACTAGTGCTCTGGTTAATATATATATATATATATATATATATATATATATATATATATATATATATATATATATATATATAAATCTGCAGAAAAGCACTAAAAGTTTCTAAATTTGCATTGTTTCGTTCATAGAAAGTTCATATCGCAAGAGGTTATTACTTTAATAAATTAAAGTTCTTTTGAAACTTGGGACTCCCGATTAAATTGGCCCGTGGATTTATTAGAGTAAAATGTAACGTCAATTCTCTTCTGAACCCCCACAAACAGCTGCAACATCTCCATATATGCCATATTTAAATAATTTAGCAAAACAATTAGAAAAAATATTTAATAAACTTCTTAAAACTCTTTAAGCATGTAGAAATATTAATTTTTCTACAACTGGAGAACTGTATATCCCATAAAAAGGTTAGAAAAAAAACAACGCTTCAAACTTCTTTCATTTCACATATAACTTTTTTTCTGTTCTTGGCTCTTCTAAGTATGTAGACATTCCCAATTGGCTCTTAACGCTGTTTATCTTAGCGACCCCTTTTATATATCACCTACGTAATCCAAATCGATAATATTAGTTTCCGTATTCCTCTTTTTGCTTTCTCTGCTATATATATATATATATATATATATATATATATATATATATATAAATCTTAATTACATAGATGTGATAGACCACATGTATATTTGTAATAACATTATTTAACTTAATGGAATTTTACAGTAGGAATTCTTCTTTTTGCTTTTTACGCTACATATATAAATCTTAATGACATAGATGTGATAGACCACATATATATTTGTAATATCAGTATTTGATTCAACGGAATTTTACAGTAGGAATTCTTCTTTTTGCTTTCTACGGTACATATATAAATAATCTTAATAACATACATGTGATAGACCACATATATATTTGTAAAACAGTATTTGATTCATCGGAATTTTACAGTAGGAATTCTTCTTTTTGCTTTCTACGGTATATAAATCTTAATGTCATAGCGATGTGATAGACCACATATATATTTGTAATAACAGTATTTAACTTAACGGAATTTTACAGTAGGAATTCTTCTTTTTACCTTCTACGGCACATACATAAACCTTAATGGCATAGATGTGATAGACCACATATATATTTGTAATAACAGTATTTAACTTAAAGGAATTTTACAGTAGGAATTCTTCTTTTTGCTTTCTACGGTACATATATAAATCTAAATGTCATAGCTGTAATATACGACATATATATTTGTAATAACAGTATTTAACTTAACGGAACTTTACAGTAGGAATTCCGTTGTTGTTGTTGTTGTGTTTTTCAATGCAAATTGTGCCTAATTGTGTGTGGAAGGAAGTATTCCAGACCAGATTCATATAGGCTAGCGGGCTAAGGGTTGCAGCCCGCGTTTATAATGACATCACAAGGGTCGGAGTTCGATTTAGCCAATTGCCACCTTAATTTTGACCGAGCAACCCCCAAGGGTAACATCTAGGGAGATCTTACCCTCTCGCAATTTCCAGTCTACGGATGTAACGGGTCCATATCCGGCCTATACACGGGGATATTTAATGGCTCTTGTCAGGATTCTACCCGAGCACTCTTAGTACTGAAGGCCGACGTGCTACCACTAGTCTACCTCGAGCCCATGAATTGCGTTAAGGGCAGTCGGAAGGCCCTATACCAGCCATGTTAAATCAATGTACCTTTGCTCAGAAATTACCAAAGATATTCACTTGAAATTTTTTATATATATAATATAGATATTTCCTTAAAAATTGAAGTCAAATATACAAATATATATTCTTTAGTTTTTTTTAAAATCTGGAATGAAAACGACTTTTAAATAACAAAAAAACAGGCATTTTTCCAAAGAAAAACTTCTTAATATTTTTTTTTTTTACATATGTAAGTAACTAAAGTTCACTTCAGATTGATCAGTGATATGTGTAAAATATTCAAGCAAAATAACAGACAATAATATGCAGTAGTTTCTATAAAAATGTACATCGAAGTTCAAAAAACAACATTTTGAGAAAATTGAGTTTAAAGTTTATAAACTTACCTAATTAAAACACTCCTGCTCCATAGTATTTATTTTTGCTATTTTCTTGTTCTATTTCCTCTTGTCTTTTTCTTTTTAATCTTTTTAACACTCTTTTTTCTCTAGTTTGTTGTAAATGGCCATATCTAGCTCTCAACAAACGTTCACGGTCTAGACATTTTAAAGTCGTTTGGCAAAATAGGCCTGGATCTATACCTAAGCATGTCTTTAAAGGATGTAAGGTACACAGCAGTGAAAAAAGAAGTTATTTTTTTTAGTTTCCATATAATTTTAATTAACTTTCAAAATGAATATCATCCACAGACAATTCTTATATTTAAAATTGTACAAAGCACTTCGTAGCTCGTTTATATTGCAACTGTTTCGAATTACAATTCTACAGGCGTTAAGGCTGCTGTGTGCTAACCCTATTGGATTCGCTCACCTCAGTGTTAACCTATGGAGAAAATGTGTCCAAGGATTACCGACTTGGGTTGAAAGATTTAAAAGAAAATAAAAGAAAACTGTACTCCGTAATAGAGAAAGAAATTTTACACCTTGGGACATTTTTCGTTTAAAAAATATCCAGATAATATTTTTAAATTTAAAATTTTCAAAGAAAAAATCTGGTCTAGTGTGTTTTAAACGTTCCTAAATAACTTTGGTGGACGGAATTTATAAAATGAATTCTGTTGCAACATGAAGAAAAGTTCAGGCTATCTGAAAATACCATTTTTACTGGATTATCAGCATTTATGGAGCTGTGAATAGTAGACACATTTTCTCCATAGGTTAACAATGAGATGAGCGAATCCAATAGGGTTAGTACACAGCATGTTTAACGTTATTGAGCTTGAAAAAAAATCTATGCCCGGAGCTAATAAAAGAATTTAATGGGTATGTATCATTCTCTAGTGGCATGTATAAAAAAAAGGGCTGAGATTGCGAAATTTGCTTTACGTTATTAAGCAATGCAAAATATATTCATTCCAGAGATATCGATTATAAGCATTTCAATCAAACATCTTTACCCCTTATCGATCTGTCAGGCTCGGTACGTCTTTTATCTTTAAAGCGCTAAGTGTCGCAATCCATTTCATTTTCTTGTTGAAGCATTAATGAATTCTGGAACTCTGCTTTTAATCAGGGCTAAATGGGAATAGTTAGGGCTTTTAATCATAACTTAAAATGTTCGTTTTAATAACGCTATCATTCCATTGATTTCAACTTTTCTTTTTAAATGACCCTTATGGGTGAAACATCTCACCCATTCGCGGTTTTTATTTTTTCCGGTATTGGTTTTTATTCGTTGATTTAATTTAGCTTTGTTTTTCTTGATTTTTAGTGCTTGACTGTAACGTGGAGGGTGAAACCCCTACCAGAGGTTTTTTTATTGTTTTTATTACTTTCGCTCATGACATTTTATCACATTTGTACAGGGAGCATCAGAATGGTCTCCCACATTTCAAAGGGTAATAATAAACGAAGGAAGCCATTTACAGAAAAAATATTTATATTTTCTAAAAGTACTAACAATCTAGTTTTTTCCCCACTAGGATTTTAATGTCACACCTCTAATATAAGTGACTAATTATTTACAAGAAAAAAATACAAGCGATTATACAGGGTGTTTCAAAAAGAATCATCCGATTTTAAAAGAATCCTAACTATTCATCTTTTAATCTGTTTTGATCGAATAATGTATAGGCAGAAAGAGGAGAATATGAAGTTTCACGCAGTTGCCGACAAGTAGCATTTACGCTCTTCCTTCGTCCGCCACTTCATTGTTTGTAAAGATGGCGACTGCACAACATAAATCAAAAAATCACCAGATTTAAAAGTATCCTAACTATTCAGTTTTTAATCTGTTTTGATCGAATAATGTATAGGCAGAATGAGAGAAATCTCGAGTTTCACCCAGTTGCCGACAAATAGCACTAACGTTCTTCCTTCGTCCGCCAATTCATTGTTTGTAAAGATGGCGACTGCACAACAGAAATCAAAGAATCACCAGATTTAAAAGTATCCTAACTATTCAGTTTTTAATCTGTTTTGATCGAATAATGTATAGGCAGAATGAGAGAAATCTCGAGTTTCACGCAGATGCCAACAAGTAGCACTTACGCTCTTCCTTCGTCTGCCACTTCAGTGTTTGTAAAGATGGCGACTGCACAACAGAAATCAAAGAATCATCGGATTAAAAAAAATCTTAACTATTCATCTGTTAATCTGTTTTGATCGAATAATGCATAGGCAGAAAGAGGAAAATATAGAGTTTCACGCAGTTGCCGACAAGTAGCACTAACGCTCTTCCTTCGTCCGTCACTTCAGTGTTTGTAAAGATGGCGACTGCACAACAGAAATCATTTTGTGTTCTACGCTTTGCGAAGTGTGAGTCCGTAACAACTGTTCAGCGTGATTTTCGTCGACAAAACGCTGGTAGGTTGAAGTTCCTAACTCTCAGAGCATTAGGCTATGGAATAAACAATTCTAAGACACGGGTTGTCATAACAGCCGTGGAAGCAGTGTATGCAGACATGCTTACAAAAGTTTGAGACGAATTTGCCTACAGGATAGATATATGTCGTGCATCCAAAGGTGGGCATATTGAACACCATTAGTTTTTTTAAGAAAACTTTATGATTAGCTGTAATATAAAATTAATGTTAATTTTCTATGTTCAATATTTTTCATAATGCAATCGAACCTCCATATATCGAAGTAGCAAAGTGCCGGAAAAAATTCGATATATAGAAATTTCGATATAAAGAATTGATCTGAGTTTTATCATAATTTTCCTAAAACATTAAAATTAAAGCTAATTTTCGTATACGAAACTCCATTTCCAATTTATATGCGAATCACATTAATTGAAAGTTAATAACTAAAAAATGAATTAATATGAAAGATTTATTGAGTACTACATACTTTTAAAAAAACAATCCAGACAGTGGTTACAATGATCAAAGTTACATTCTTTTCTAAAAAAACTACGAATATCTTGCTGATCAGCCAGTTTTGCGGAAAGTTTATCAAAGAAATGTTCGCATTTATTCAGTCCACTAAGAACTTCATCAGGGACATTTTTCACGAATTGAAGTCTACGATGTATTGTTTCAAACTCCAAAAATTGGGAAATTTTATTCTAAACTGTAATAAAATTTCCCAATATGTCTTGAAAAAAAATTTCGATACATAGATATTTTTTCGATATATAGAAACAGTTTTTGTATGCAATGAACATGGAGATTTGCTAAGAGTTCGATAAATAGAAAATTTCGATATAGGGAAGTTCGATATATGGAGGTTCGACTGTATACTCATTTCAAATCGGGTGATTATTTTTGAAACACCCTGTATTATGAACACAACGACAAGATACTATATATACTTAAAAAAATAATTGACTTATAAATTTGGAATAATAAATATTTATATAATGAACCCAATCACATTGTACTTTGTGTAAATTAGTGAAAAAGAAATAGTTAATAAAAGAAATTTCACTATGAAATCTTTAAGGATATAAAAACCCTTACTGATTCCTAAATTTAAAACATTCAGACATATTGAAATAATGTACCCGGTAATATTATGCAATTTTAACTAATTAAAGAATCATTAACAAAGAAAGTAATTAATATTTTAAAAAATCATGTAAAAGTAATTGCTATTCAAATAAATATCATATCACATTACATACAGGGTACGACAGAATGGACTCCCTCATTTAAAAGAGTAATAAAAAACGAACGGAACCATTTGCAGAAAAAAGCTGTATATTTTCGAAAAGTACTAACAAACTAGTTTTATTCCCACTAGATTTTAAAAGTAACATTACATAGCACCTGTTATTGGCGATGCACTACTCAAGGCTTTCTCTAAGGCCGTCTGCACACGGAGCAACTCAAAAGAATCTGATAACTGACTCAAATCACAAACCAGTCCGTGATGAGTCGCAACTTATGTAAAACTTATGTTACAAGCCCGTCGGTCGGGTTTGTAACCAGTTGCGCCGTGTGCGTTTCTCCATTCAATTACATAGGTTGCGACTCATCACGATCTGGTTTGTGATTTGAGTCAGTTATCAGATTCTTTTGAGTTGCCCCGTGTGCAGACGGGCTAAAGTTTTCATTCACACTGTTTGTTATCTCTGGGGGAATGGCGGTAACTTCCTTATGAATAGCGGACTCACGGCCTCGTTGCACATTTTCCTGGGTTCAAATGTTCAACTTAGTTTCCCTGGTAATGCAGACCCACTTGTTCTACCAGGTGAAACACATCGCAAGATTACATTTCTATCAGGAACGGAATCAGTTGCATAACTCGTCCTAAATGCCCTGTGTTGCGATGTTCACCGGACCCACTTATGGTGTCTACTGACAGCTAGAAAATCCACCCGAACCGTTGCCGCCTCCCTCGCCTATATACCCTTACCACTCTCTCCCTTACCAGTGAGCTTCGAAAATATGAGAGTTCATTCTGCTCCACCCTGTAGTTGTATGTTAGTGGCTTTTAAACTTTTTTTTATATGGCTGTTCTTATCAACTTAATATTTGAGTCATTTTATGTATACCATATTTTTACGGACCAAAAGACGCACCATTTGCATAAAAAATCGACTTAAAATTGAGGTGCGTCTTATTGTCCGAAGGTACCATTAAAATGAAATTAATATTTTATCATATATATATATATATATATATATATATATATATATATATATATATGTGTGTGTGTGTGTGTGTGTGTGTGTGTGTGTAATCTACCCATTACATCACGTTCTTAAAATATAATCTGAAAAGGAAAACTAGCTCATATTTACATGGCTGGAGCTAGACTCAGCCTGAAAGGAATAAAATTTTGATTCAGTCTGGCCGAACCGTTTTTTAGAGCTACAGAAGTACATCCGTCCATTTCAGAAGACGGCTCGGAAGCGAATATCACCTTTCAACCTTACGCACGAGAGGGCGAAAAAAAAACATGTGGCTGTTATTTTGTACGGTCAGCAGAATATTGGGGCTCGCGATGTGAACCCACGCCTTTCTCCAGGTGTATACGCGTGTAGAAATGCCCAGGCATGCGATTTATGGGAAGTTCTGTTGCTATGGGTTTTAAAGCGATAAAGTAATGTTACCTGGGATTGGATTTAGGAAAGGGAATTTAAATGCTAGAATGGAGGGCATAATATTTAATGTATTACACACACACACACACACACACACACACACACACACATATATATATATATATATATATATATATATATATCATCGTTTTCTGAACTTTGCTTCAAAATACCTCATCCACCCAACCAATGATTTCATATTTCTCAAATTTTTATAGGGAAATTTATTGAAATGTGTTAAGAAAGTAAACCCTAAAAGGGCTTCCTAAATTTAGCTTAGTTTACCTGTATTACTTTCCGAAATTCTTGTTATCGTTTTCACTGACTTACATAGATAGCACTTGTTACCTAACAGTTAATAACGTCAAAGCAACTTTCGACGTCATACATCTGAGTAATGAGGTTTTTCATTTGTTTTCCGCATGGTTTATTGTTTTTCCTTTCCAGGTTATTTTATGCAAATGCATGCTGATTTGATCTTTCTTGTATAACGCTAAGGTTAGGGCAAAGGTGCCCCTGGGAGCATACACAGTCGGACCCACGAGCTAGCGAGATTCGTTTGTTAGAAGTCTCTGTGTGAGATTATTTTGTTTGTACCAGTGTTCTAAGTTTAAAGGTTTAACGCTCATGGAGCGAGTTTGTTGAAAGTTACTTTTTTTATTGCTTTTAATATTTTTACGTTTATTAAGGTTCTAAATAAACTTTGCGTTTTTACTCAAAGTCTTGCCTATTTATGAACACACCCCATGCCAGACAACTGCAGACTCTGTTATATTGCCACTCTGCGTGACAAAATGTATTCAAAGAATTATATAAAGCATATACAATACCATGGAAAGATAGATTTACATGTAATATCGTATATATATTTATATATATATATATATATATATATATATATATATATATATATATATATATATATATATATATATATATATATATATATATTCCAATCCTGGAACATATCAAGTATCCATCCCCTACTTTGCAATTGTAAACTTTCATGATGGAGGCGGAATACTTATGGAAATCTTATGGAAAATGCTAATCTGATACCCAGAGCTTCTCAAAATTCATAATAACGTTGCAGTCTTACAACGCACAAACTCTTGTGTTTCAGTGCGTAAAATATTAAAAGAAAACCGAAAATAACCGTGGCTCTTAAGGAAGTTCCGAAACTCTAGGAATTGAATAACTGGAGTTCCTAATGGAGTTCATGCGTTATCTTTATAGTTAACTGTAAGCTACGGCCCTATTAGATGTCTGTTCGTGTATTTGAAAGTCCATAAAGTGTAATGTTTATATACGGAAGGTGCTTATTTTATATGGTTTTTGCACAACTTTAAGTGAATTATTTCTTTCATCCCAATTTTCTCTCGATTGAAATATCATGCTGTATCCAACAGGTTTCTATCTAAAAAATGGATAGAGGAAGGTTTTGTGTCTATGTTGTAGTTTTTTCGAATCAAAATCCGAGCCTTTCGTTTGTAACTAATTAAGCACAGAATTATTTCAAATAAACCGATGAAATGCCTGTCTGCGAAATATTCAGTTATCCTTCATCGATCTTCATCGATCGCAGTTCGATTCGTGTTAGGATTCCTCTTCTGGGATCGTAGTCATTTTTTAATCTTCTTTCATATCCCGCGATAAAATTGCATTTCTAGAGAAATCCGGTATATATTTTAAAAATAGTAATATTTTTTCCCCATTTTTTAACGGAATGGTGAAAAAATATTTCACCATTAATCAAACTTACGAATATTATCAGAAAAATAATATTACCATAATACTGTTAACAGTCACTGAAATATTGTTTTATGTATGACATATTGTATCGAAAGTTAGCTAAGTTAGCAAAGTTATTGTATCGAAAGTTAGCAAGTGAATCAGTGTGGTTGCCACTTTTTAAAAACAAATATGATATGAAGATATTTAGTTCGTGAATTGTGTAAATGAAGAATGAGAATGAAATGCGATCCTTAATTTTCAAATAGGTCATCCGTTATATATTTTTTAGATGGATGTTTTCCTAGATTCTTTGTTGGGTGGAAACGAAACTACGAGTAGCATGCCACTTATCATCGATAAAGCCGGGAAAAATGACGTATTCTTCTGCGAATTTTCATTAAAAGTGTATCAAACTTTTGTCCAACAAGATAAAACTAAAAACTTACATTTGTTGTTTGGATTCTAAACGTAAGTGGAATATCCTTTTAACTTCCGATGATATGACTTTTGTGAACTAAGACCTCTGTATCGAAAGCTTTTACAGACTCATTGTGTCGACCGACATTGTGTTGACAACGAACTAAAGGAAGATGTATTAACCTGAAACACATCGGCAGAACTTTAACTAGTAAAAGATGAGGTGGAAAAGCTTACCAACAGAAAAGGAATGTACTTAGTTGGGAAGCTATTTTTTCATTGAGAATAAATGTATGGACTAAATGAGTTAAACATGCCAATTTTCAAAAATTTTCAATGAGTCACACGTTCAATGCATAGAAAAATAAGAAGTAAGTAGCTTGTCGATAGAAATTGAACCTACTCTCATGAAAGGCATTATTTTTTGATTTTGAATGGACTACATGAGTTAAATTTACCAATTTTCAGAAGTTTTCATTGAGTCGCTCATTCAGTACATAGGAATATAAGAAACTAGCATTATTGCCCGCCGTTGCCCGGGTAGATATTTAGATATAAAATTTTTCATGCATTCCATAAAAAAAATACTGGGCTGCACCCCCAGCTCTTCATGTTCATCTGGCCAGAGAGAATGCGCTTAGCGCGTTTCTACTGAAATGATATACAAACAATAAGAAAGAAAGAAACTTTGAGTCTGCGGACTTTCGTCTCATTATACGTCTGATTTTATTGAGAATTAATAGCATAGTGTTGCGTGATTCGCACGTTTGGATTGAATAAGTTTACTGTTTAATTATATTTGTTATATACTGTTTAATTAGATTTAATTAGATTTGTTTGATCCACTGTTTAATTAGAAATAAGTTCTATAATTTACATTTGCTTTTATTATTTATTTTTCCCTTAAAAACGCAATTTTTTACACATCACCCAAGAGACGCACTTTTTTCCTCATCACTCAAGAGGTAAAGTGCAAGATGCGTTATCCCCTTTATTTAATCAAAGTAAGGCTGGATTCCGCATGAAGAATATTTTTCTTACTTTGGTGATTCGGTTTTTTATTGTCGACAGTCCAAAAAACCGTATAAAAAGCAAATTGAAAATCGGTTTTTAATTTTCTCAAGGCCAAAAACCGTAGGAGTGTGCATCTGGGGAGACAGGGCCAAAGGTTATTGTACCAACGCTCTTCTCCCCCGCGGATCGGAATTTGACTGATAACGGAGCACCTAGCTTTTAGCGTGCAAAATACTCTTGATGAATAAAGTGTTGTGGAGAAGTTGCTGTATCCACATTTAAGTGGTACGTGCACATCTATGGGACACAAAAAATCATTAAAAAATTAATTAAAAAACAATTGAGCCCCAAATTTCGTTTTTGCTGCGTTAACTTTCTCGGATCCTAAACATTGACTGTGCCGAATTTGGTCCCGGTGGGTGAAACAGTCTAGGATTCTATAGCAGACAAACAAACAAACGGTCGAGCTCTTTTATATAGATAGATTAGCAGCTCGGCAAAAGAAATTAAATCTCTGTTTATGAGAAGGCACTGTTTCCTTGTTTTTGAATGGACTAAATGAATTGTCAATTTTCAGAAATCATCATTGACTCGCTCATTCTATAGATAATGTAGAATCATTAAGAATATTTAAAAACAGAGAAAAATAAAAAGAACAATACACAAAACTTTCCAATTAGTTATATAAGATTTATTTTGTTAATTTAATTTATAAATAATACAACTGCGATGCAATGGGTATTAATTTTCAATAATAAACTTAGAATTCACTTACGAAATATGGTGTGGTTGAATAATTTAAGGAAATCCATTAGGTTTTTGCCATAAATGCGTTTTAATAAAATGCCATAATGTGATTTTATAAAAAACTTAGATGTTCCAATTATTAAAAAATAATTTAAATTTCTCAAAAAAATGAATGAATAGGATAAAATAGAATAGCAAAAGGCGTTTTTCAAAAAAATCCCACAATAACTCACAGAACAACAGCAAAAAAAGAATCCGAAGCAAAAATTACCCAAAATGCATCAGTCTTTTCAAAATGAAGAGATAAAATATGAAAATTTCCATTAAGTTTAAAGCAATAGATGTATAAACAAATTATTCCAAAAATTCTGAAAAATCAAGAAAGTAATTTACCAATTTAAACATTAATATTTAAGCTAGTAATTCTAATACATAATAAATATAATTTTTAAACATAAAGCAAAACAATTTTGACAGGTGCTGCCGTCTTTTGACAGAAAGGTGAAGCAATGCTGAACAGATAGGAAATATAAGAAATTAGTAGCTCGGCAACAACAATTGAATCTGCTTTTATGCGAGTGTATCGTTTCTTTGTTTATGAATAGACTAGAGGAATTTAACGTATCCATTTCCAAAAATTTTCAATGAGTAACTCTTTCAGTGAATAGAAAAATAATAAATTAATAATTGGTCCATATTCTGACCATATCATCAGCGAATTCTGTATAAGATGGAGAATACGCTAATGATATGGTTAGAATTATTAAAAAAATGTAAATAGCTGACTAGAGTTTATGAGTGTGTGAACGAGATAGGTACTCATTCTAATGGAAAACCAAAATCATTATTTGAGTGTAATAGCATGTTCTAACCCTACTGATACGTGATCAACATATCTTAAATTCACCTTCTTAAATTCACAATAATTTAAGAAGGATAGCTGCATGTTTAGAACTTCTTAAAAGTTACTTTACGGTTCAACTACTAAACAGTTTAAGAGGACAAGGGACCTTCAAACTCTTTATTTTAATTTTCTATATTTTACTCTATACACAAAATGAGAATAATCAATGTTACTTTCTGCTTCATTGAATACATTTAAAATTCACAAATAAGTATTTTGTGGAAGAAAAACAACTGTTTTTCAAAAAAAAAAATTCTTAAAAATGCTGGTATTTTTCAAAATGCTTCATGAGCATTCATTTTCTTCTGATTTTTGGGTGTAATCACTTTTTGGGTGTAATAGCATTTACTAACCCTACTGATACGTTATCAACATATCTTCAATTCAGAATAATTTAAGAAGGATAGCTACATGTTTCGCACTTCTTAAAAGTTACTTTACGGTTCAACTATTAAATAGTTTAAGTCGACAAGGGACCTTTAAACTCTTTATTTTAATTCTATATATTTCATTCTATACACAAAATGAGAATAATTAATGTTACTTTCTGCTCCATTGGAGACTCTTAAAATTCACAAATAAGTATTTCGTGGAAGAAAAAGACCTCTTTTTCAAAAAACTCTTTAAAATTCTGATATTTTTCAAAATGCCTCATGAACATTCATTTCCTTCTGATTTTTGAGTGTAATCACTTTTTGGGTATAATAGCATTTTCTAACCCTACTGATACGTTATCAACATATCTTCAATTCAGAATAATTTAAGAAGGATAGCTACATGTTTCGCACTTCTTAAAAGTTACTTTACGGTTCAACTATTAAATAGTTTAAGTCGACAAGGGACCTTCAAACTCATTGTTTTAATTCTATATATTTCATTCTATACACAAAATGAGAATAATTAATGTTACTTTCTGCTCCATTGGAGAGTCTTAAAATTCACAAATAAGTATTTCATGGAAGAAAAAGACCTCTTTTTCAAAAAACTGTTTAAAATGCTGATATTTTTCAAAATGCCTCATGAACATTCATTTCCTTCTGATTTTTGAGTGTAATCACTTTTTGGGTGTAATAGCATTTTCTAACCCTACTGATACGTGATCAACATATCTTCAATTCACAATAATTTAAGAAGGATAGCTACATGTTTCGCACTTTGACCTGTCGGTTATCTCTGTTGTTTTATGGTTCAGTTCCGGCACTTATTCAGAATCTTGCCGTTGGTGCGTGGATGCCCAGAGTGTTGATTTCTGTTTGTTTCTTGTCTATATTCGTATTATTTTTATCTATCTCTGTTGGATTATATATTTGTTTTTTTCATTATGGGGATATGAAGCTTCTGCGCTATCCTCTATTGAAAATGTTTTCTTTGTAGGATATGTTTTATGTTAAAGTGATTTAGCAGTCTATGCTTGAATTTTAATTTTTATTAATTTTTGTTTATTTCTATTGTTTATATTTTACAATAATTAATGTTACTTTCTGCTCCATTGGAGACTCTTAAAATTCACAAATAAGTATTTCGTGGAAGAAAAAGTCCTCTTTTTCAAAAAACTCTTTAAAATGCTGATATTTTTCAAAATGGTTCACGAGCATTCAATTTCTTCTGACTTTTTGGTGTAATAGCATTTTCTAACCCTACTGATATCTGATCAACATATCTTCTATTCACAATAATTTAAGAAGGATAGCTACATATTTAGAACTTCTATAAAATTTACTTTACAGTTCAACTGTTAAATAGTTTAAGGGGACAACGGACCTTCAAACTAATTATTTTAATTTTCTCTCTCTATATATATTTTTTTCCAATGCGGAGGTACTTGTCGTGAGACATTCGCCTATACCACGCCCTCAATTTTACTGCCTATTTTATTGTGGGGGAACCATATAGGCGGACAGCATTACCCCCTATGAAGGGACGACACGAACAGAGGCATATTTCGTGGCGAGACGCCAGGATTCGATCTGAGCACCCTCAGCACCGAAAACCAGCGCGCTGTACCGCTGGGCCGCCACAAGCCCATTTTCTATATTTTAGTCTATGCACAAAATGAGAATAATTAATGTTACTTTCTGCTAAATTGAAGAGACTTAAAATTCACAAATAAGTATTTTGTTGAAGAAAATGGACCTGTTTTTCAAAAATAACTCTTAAAAATGCGGGTATTTTTCAAAATGCTTCATAAGCATTCACTTTCTTCTAATTTTTCCAAATTTCTCAGAATTGTTAATTAAAGAGTTTGTCACAAAACTGTGCATAATTCTATGAGACCACAAATATTTTTCAAATATATAGACGATGAAATAAAGTAAAAACATTAAAAAAATAGCAGGCAGACAAAAACAAATATTTGTGGCTTTAGATTCCTACAAAAAAATCAATACACAATTATATTTATATAATATAGAGAAAAATTATATAAAAATGTAAGTTTTTTAAATGATATGGAATGCGCATGGTGCATTTTGAAAAATCCTTGAATACAGGCATTTATCTGCGAAAAATTCCTTGTTTTAAAATTTAAGGGTGTTCTGTGTAGTCAAAAAGAATATAAATTACTCTCTGTGTATAGAGCTAAAAATAAAAAAATTGGAAAATTCGAGGTTGAAGGTCCCTTGTTCCTTTAACTATCAAGTAGTTCGAAACATGTAGTTATCCTTTTTAATTTATCGTGGAATTCAAGAAGTGTTGATCACGTGTGAGCTTTTCACAAGTTTCCTATAAGTCATAATTTACCGATACCGTTTGTTTTCAGAAAGACTTTTTAAGATACTTACTAAATCCTGTTTTTCAATAACAACATCGGAAAACTTAATGAAGCTATTAAAACAGTAGACAATTTGGAGAAATGCATCAGAAAAATAGCTTTTAAACTTCAAGATAACGCGGAAAATTATATTGGATGGAAAAATTCCAATTTGAAAGGCTAAAAATGTTTCCGCCCGAGTCTGTTAGGTCAGGAGGAACACACTTTCTATCCGTACTTTTTTTTATACTTTAAAAGTACACTATAACAAATAATTACTACAAGATAAAAAGAACTTTTTATATACCATGTTTTTAAACTTTCTGTTGAATCATATAAACTTGACAATTCTATGTATTAATAAATACTTTTTTTAAAATTTTTGATGAATTATCCCATCAACTTGAAAGAAAATGAAGTTAATTGCAATGTAACTTGCGTTTAAATTTTCGTTCCCGCTTCGGCCGATAGATGGCTGCACCATTCTACAAAACAAAATCAACTGAAAAAGAATTCAATTCTGCTTAAAGATGGCTAAAAGTATCAAAAGAATGCATTGTCATCGTGTTCTGAGCTATTCTTAAAGTTTCAAATGACTAGCTAGTCGGGAAGTTTGTTAAAAATCTATTGCAAGATTTGTACTGGACAAACACACAAACACACAAACAAACAAACAAGAAAGCGAGTTAATAAAAACATGGAAAATATAGCTTAGTGACTGATAACTCTTAAATATTTTTAATGGAAAAGAATATATGGAAAAGAAAAGAGAAGATAAAACTGAGTAACTTTTTATACTTACAAAGCAATTTCATGCCTAACAGTGCTTAAATATTTATACTGATACTGGAGAAGTAAACTGATGATGAAAATGAGTGACTTTTGTATGCTTACAAAGTAATTTAGTGACTAATAATGATTAAATATTCACAACTGTAAAGGCAAAGTAAACAGAAGATGAAACTGAGTAACTTTTGTATACTTACAAAGCAATTTTGTACCTATCAATGCTTAAATATTTATGCTGATACTGGATAATTAAATTGTGGATACAAGTGAACACCGTCAACTGGGGTAATTTTGGCCCAATAAACGAAGAAAAGTTAACCAATGGCTTACTCATCTGTACCAATCAATGTTGGGCCAAAGTTACCCGCAAAGGCCAAATTTACTCCAGTTGACAGTAACTTGATTATACTTGCAATTGAATTTAGAGCTTAACAATGCTTAATTATTTATGATGAAAACAAAAAAAGTAAAGCGAAGATTAAAGAGAGCAACCTTTGTATGCTTACAAAGTAGTTTAGTGCCCAATAATGCTTAAATATTCATACTGTTAATAGAGAAGTAAGCTAAGAGGAAACTGAGTGATAAGAGAACCTTAAAATTGTATAAAAAATTTCTCAAGATAATTTTTCATAACATTTACCGTATTTTTCGGACCATAAAACGCACCTCAAATTTATGGGAGGATTTTTAGAAAATAATACTTGGTATTTTGATAGGTATATAGAGATATTTTCAATTTCTTACTTAATAAAGATAAGAAAATATAGATAATAAATATAATATGTGTATATATACATAATATATGTATAATAAATATATATAATATATATATATCATAAAATATTCATTTTATTTCAAATTTACTTCGGACCGTTAGACACACCCTTATTTTAAGTCGATTTTTTTATGTAAAAAGGTGCGTCTAATGGTCCGAAAAATACAGTATGTTTTGAGTTATTACAAGAGATGAATACCTGAAAATAGTAGTTTGGCTACAAATGATACTACTTCAATATTTACGCTGATAATGGAGAAGTCATTAAAATATTTGGGGCTCTCCCACACACTCTATATCCACGATGAGTCCCGTTTTACAACTTGGGACATTAATTTATTCATCCCAACACACAGACCGAGATTTCACCTTATAATACCGCGAGATAGGAAAGCTTACGTTATCAGAAACCCTAATTCTTCCTTTACCTTTGAAGCGTGTATGAATCCCAGGGATTCGCTTTTAATCCCTGGTTAATGGGAACAATCGATCTGTCTTTTGATCATCGTTAGAATGTCCATTAGGCTGATGTTTACCTTAAAATACGATCCTTCTCTCTTGAGCCTGTAGGCGAAAGCGTTGCAACAAGGGAAACGTACCTTGGCAGACTTTGTAGTTCCCTAAAATTTTATGACACAGTTCTCAACTCAATAACACCACTTCGTACGAGGTTGAATCTTTTCTTGTAAAAGATTCTCCACATAGATTCAAATAAAATTTCTAATTTTGGAAAAAAAATACTTAGTTTCCTCTGGATCTTAGGGGGCACAGGACCTCGAAGCTCGACGAAATGACTATAAATATGGTCTAACTAGCTGAAAACCCGTACTTCGCTACGGAGTACATTCAAATTAAATACAACGGTCAATGTATGCAATTAATGCCAAATATACAGGGTGTCCCAAAACGACCGCATAAACTTTGCACAGCTAGATTAATCGTTGGGAGTACATAAAAACTGCCCAAAAAAGCTTTCCTGTACGATCCATAGTTTACGAGAAAAATACGAAAAACAAAGTATGACGTCACTGCCAGTGCAAGAAAAAACACTTTATTGAGCATATCAACAGCATGCACAATTTAAAGCAGATGTTCAGAGTGTCCGCCGTGCATGTCGAGGTAGGTTTGAGCACGCCGTGGAATGGCTGTCATCACACGTTGCAGCATCGCGGGGTCCACCGAAGTACAAGCAGCATGCAGACGAGCAACTAAGTCCATTTTTGTTGTCACTACGTCTCGATACACCAGTTCCTTGAGATGGCCCCAAAGGAAAAAATCCAACGGTGTAAGATCCTGCGAACGTGGCGGCTATAGAACCGGACCCCACGTCCGATCCAGCGTTCGGGGTATTCCATATCCAGCCAACCACGTACAGGAGCACAGACATGCGCCGGAGCCCCATCATGCTGGAACCAAAGTCCCTGTATTGCCGCTAATGGTATGTCATCGAGGAACTCGGTTAAGACCTCATTGAGAAACACCTAGTACGACTGTCTCGAGAGCCGTTCAGGCAACAGATATGATCCAAGCAGGCGATCCCCGAGTATGCCGGCCCACACGTTAAGAGACCATCGTTCCTGATGTTTCTGAGGCCAGATTGCATGCTGATTGACCTGGGACCACATATAGCTGTTGTGATGGTTGAATACCCCATCACGAGTGAAACACGATTCACCAGTCCACAGGATATGTGCAATGAAACCATTATCTGTGTTTTGTTGCTGCAACAGCCATTCACAGAAGGCCACGCGTTTCTGAAAGTCATCTGGTTTCAGACCTTGCACGGTTGTGTACCGAAATGGGTGTAGCCTCTCAGACCGTAAAAGCCTGTGCACAGTACTTTTACTCGAAGTCATCTCACGGGCTAATGCGCGTGTGCTTACCTCGGACGTATCTTCTACCCGCTGCAGTATTGCATCCGCCTGTGCTACCGTCAGGCCGCTCCACGGTCTTCCAGTATCGTGAAGATTGTCTGTTGGCAAGACGCTTCCCGTATTTCGCAGTCTGTCGTCCAGCCTACGGATGACGTTGACATCGGGAGGACGGCGGGACGGATATCGACGGGCATACTCCCTAGCAGTTCGTAAGGCATTTCCATTACATCGGCCGTACATCAAGTACATGTCGCAGTAGTCACGAACGGAGTACATGGCCACCATACGAAGACTACCGGTAGCTGCAAGATGCAGCCTTTTAAATACCAGTTCAACGGCGGCTTAACGTCATTCCATGGCGCGAGCGTATGCATGACGCGATATGCGCGGCGAATGTTTTAAACATTATCGTCTGGAAATATATGAAAATATTGTTGTTGATATGTCCAATAAATTGTTTTTTTTCTTGTACCGGCAGTGACGTCATACTTTGATTTTCGTATTTTTCTCGTAAACTATGGATCGTACAGGAACGCTTCTTTGGGCACTTTTTATGTACTCCCAACGAGGAATCTAGCTGTGCAGAGTTTATGCAGTCGTTTTGGGACACCCTGTATATATAGTATATTATATGATAAATACGACGATCATTGTATACAATTGATGTAAAATATATATATTTATAAGAAAATCGTAAAGGATAATTTTATAGACAAAATAATGAAGAAGAAAATATTTAAATTAAATCTAATATAAAGAATACTAAAGAATATAGTACAGTTTGTAGAACATTTCTTTTACTGTATTTTAATATTTTTTTGGATAATGTCCAATCGTCTGCCGCATTAGCAAGGAAAAAAAATATTTTTTGTTTATTTAGTTGTTATGCACGTCACGATAAATTTATTTAAAGTACCAGAAAAAGAAATCACGTGATGGGCATTTAATAAATTAAATTCTAAAAATGAATCTTTAAAAATTCACCAAAAATCAGGAAATGGAGGTAAAGATTCGAAAAAGATTTCATTTTGAAGGAATTTTTATGATCTTTCTCGTGATATAAATTTTATAGCCCTCAAAGTATTATTTTAAATGCAAACGTAAAAAAAACAGCTTAAAAATTTAATTTAAAAAAATCTAAGAAGAATTTTTGAAAAATCTCTGTAGTGCACCCCTGCACCATAAGAAGAATCGCCATGCAAAATTTCAGCCCTTTAGGTCCAGCGGTTTGGTCTGTGCGTTGTATGTCAGTCAGTGAATGAGTCAGTTACGGAACTGTTTTATATATAGAGATTCTAACCACAAAAACTCAAATAATACACCTACACCTCGCTATACGGCCGCTCTTTTTACGGCATTTCGCTATAACGACCTATTTTAATTATGGCACTTTTTCGATTTACGGCCCACAACGTTTCATTATACGGCCACAACTGCGGAAAATGATGATGGCAGCATATTATACTGCGATCACTGAGCATGCTCAGAAAGCAATTTTCAATTTTCAATTATCGCTAATTATAGAAATCGTGGTTACAAAAACCAAATTTGACACATTTATAGATTAAAACCTTTTGTTTAAAACCAAAATGAAGTAAATTGGTGCATTAGTTTTCTCTCACGGATTGTCCAAAGAATCAGCTTAGAAACTTAAATATGTAGATTATTATTATAATTATGCCCCGTGGTCGGAACAACTCCAGACCAGGTCCTTAGAAGGCAGCGGGCAGACAAATGCAGCTCCAGTTTACAAAGTCACCACAAGGGTCGAGTCCGACTTAGCTAGATGCCACTGCAATTTTGTCTGAGCATATCCAGAGGAGACATCTAAGGGACTCGTACTTTCTCCCACCCTCTCTGACCTCATAGAAGGACTTTCCGGTCTACATATTTAACGTGCCCATATCCGATCTAGATAAGATGATATGTAGAGGTTTTCTTCGGTATTCGAATTCAGCATTCCAAATTCAAAGCTCAACACGACACAATTAGGCTAACAAGCCTCTATCGTATAATAAATTTGTACACTTCGACAGTGTTATGGAAAGGAACAAACCCACAAAAGTTTTAAATTTCAGTTAAATAAATGGTAAAGTGTGCCACATGTTTACTTAGAACTCTTCCCACATGTATATTTACCAACCCCCAAGAAATTAGGGGTTGGTAAATATAATCACAGTGCGAATATCTTTCACTTTTCTCCCAAACAACTGTGTTAACATTTGCCCAGTGGTAGAGCACGCGCCTTGTTTTCTTTTAACCCCGGTTCGATTCCCGGATGTTGCACTTTTTCCAATTCTCTTTATTTTATTCCTTAAATTCTTTTATTATTTTTTAAAGTATTTTTACTTGATGGGGGTCTATTTCTTATATTTTTATTACTTGCTGAGCACATATATTTTGATGCAATAATTTACTACAGGAGATAAACTCTTACAGACCCTGGCACTCCGTCCACTTGGAGATATTCCTGACGCCTGACTCCTGTTTAGCTATCTCGGTAAAAAATTATTGTCATTATTCTAGGCAGAATAATATTCTTTTTCTAGTCTTGACATCCAACCGTCTGCAACTGGATTTATAATTTAATACTTTATAAAAAGCTGAATTTTCTCAGTATATTGTGGATTGCTTCGCTGTAGCATAACAGTATCCAATTAAAACTCTAAATTCGTTATCCTTAACTACCTAAATTTGAGCACCCATTTGGTACCTTGTATGTCATTTCCTTCCGAAAATGTTCGTGCGCTAATAATGAATGAAAATGTAATTTTCCAGCTGGAAAAGCATGCTAAATCTTGTAACGCGATTCGCAGTGCAACGCATACCAGAACATTCTACGGTGACATTACAGAAATAGGATTTCTTCCTTTTTTTAGATATTCAGGCTTTTCAAGGTCTTACCTCCAAGCTCGTATTCATTTCGTAAATTTAGTCTCACCCTTTACAAAGCGATAGGGAATAAAATTGGTGCTTTGAAATATGGGATAAATTCGATAATCTCGAAAATTAGTAAGATTAAATCTCTAAGTTTAATATTACTAATTTTAATTAGTAAACGGTAAATTAGTAAGATTAAATCTCTACGTTTTTCATCTTTAACTAGCTTAATTATAATTCATGGCGCACGAAAATGCTATTCCAAAGGGGAAAAACATATTAAATTCGCAAAAATACTTTCAAACTTTGAATTCCAGACCTTCGTAAGTTAAAGTAACTGGAATGGGAACATTTCTTTTACACATAATCAGGATTTTAAATATCTTCTTTTGCGGAAAAATATTCATAAGGTCTGCCAAATGGGTGGAAATGAAGGCAAAATTATACATATCCAACATACAGTTAGCCTTGGACTTGATTTCGCCATTATTGCGAGCTCAATCTTAGTCCAATGCTACCTATATTCTGAAGTTGTATAGTTCCGCTTTACGCCCTGCCTGTCTGGCACGCTTTATGCAAAATTTGCAAAAATCCTTTCAAACTTTAGATTTCAGATTTTTGTAAGACAGGATAACTGGAATGGAAACTGTATTTTTCAGATAATAAGGATTTTAAATATCTTCTTTGCGGAAAAATATTCATTAGGCCTGCCAAATGGGTGAAACTTAAGGCAAAAATATACATATCCAACAAACAGTTAGCCTAGGATTTGATTTCGCCCTTATTGTAAGTCCAATGCTACCTATATTCTAGAGATGTATAGTTTCGCTTTACGCCCTGTTTGCCTAACTGGAATGGGAACTATATTTTTCAGATAATCAGGATTTTAAATATCTTCTTTGCGGAAAAATATTCATAAGGCCTGCCAAACGGGTAGAACTTAAGACAGAAATATACATATCCAACTTACAGTTAGCCTTGGACTTGATTACGCCCTTATTGTTGACTCAATCTAAGTCCAATGCTACCTAAAGTAGAAGACATTCTCTTCAGCCCTCCAAGGAGAATTCAAAAGAAAGAAGAGATTTACGGCAGTAGAATCCATCACATAAAATCAGTCAGCTTTAAAGATTCCTTTGGCGCTGATTGGTTAAATGTGTGAATGATTGGTCTATTATCGGATAAAAATGTTTAAGCTAACGCTAACGGATTCTGTGTGAAAAGATCCTAAACCCAACAGCGTTATTAATTTAAAGCTGTGAATCCGAAATCTTTACAAGGGGTAATTCCCAAACACATACTTTTCTGTTTAAAATGGCCTTTCAGAAAACAGTACAGCAGATAGACTTGGAAAGGTATATTCTTTACCTTTATGGCATTTCTACTAGAAAGTGTATAACTCTACACTTTTACTATGTCTTGTCTTCAAAACAATAAATGTCGCAAAATTATTAAATAAATCGAAAAATGTTTCCTAAAGACTATAGTAATTTCGTAATTATATTACAATTATGCGTATTTAATACTTATTTAACATTTCTCAAAACAACTTAAGTATTATTGAACTATTTGATCATTAATAACTTTTAAATTATTTTGCAATAATGCGCGGTTATTTGAACAACGCGTTATTATTTCTTCCTTAATCAATTGCGTTTTACACACTGAAACATTTCTGCAGCAGAGAAATAAGTAAGTGGCGTTAAAATAAATTTTAAAAATAAGTATTTATTAACGCAGTAACTTTGCGTCATTATTTGACAGTTAAGTGCAATTACAGTTTATTTTGAAATACTTGAGAAATTAAATTAACAATTATTCACTTATTTTAAAATTTCCATACGTTTTATTTTATATATTAACAAAATAGGGCACGTTTTAATCAAAGTATTATTTATATAAGTAATTTTTACATTTATTATATAATATATACGGGGTGTGTCACAATTCCCTCCGGGGTTCGGAAGGCTTATAAAAAACATATAACCAATACAGCAACAAAGTTGACTTTACTGGAGAAAGAAGCATTACAAGTTTTGTTTCACAAATGTTCAATATGTGAACCTTTCGTCATGCGGCAGATATCAAGTCTAAAGTCAAATTCTTGTTTCACTCGCTTTTTCTGTAATTCCGCACTCGCTTGACGAACTATTGACTTGCTCGGGCTTCGCACAAACGCATCTCGTACACGAGTAACCTTTTCCGGCGAAGGACTTGGACGACCAATTCATTTTCCATCACACAAGCAACCACTTTCCTGAAATTTCCGAAACCACGCATGAATTGTTTTATCCGTTGGTGGTTGAAATCCGTATTTTATACGAAATTGTTTTTGAACTATAACAACAGATTCACTTTTCGCAAATTCTAACACGCAGTAAGATTTCTGTGAACCTGTAAACGCCATTGTATTATGTGCAAAATTAAGTCTGTGTTTCCGTTATTTACTACTGCTATTAGACCTAGTTCCGCCATCTACTAACACATTTGTGAAACAAAACTTGTAATTTTTCTTTTTCCAGTAAAGTCAACTTTGTTGCTATATTGGTAATATGTTTTTTTTATAAGCCTTCCAAACCTCGGATGGAATTGTGAAACACCCTATATATATATATATATATATATATATATATATATATATATATATATATATATATATAATATGTATATATAATGATTATTTATTTGTCTTTACTCATCTTACTAATGTTTGCTTGGTGACAGAACATGCTGTACTGAACACGAGATTAAAAAAAAAACAAAAAAAAAACTTGTAAACTTCATTCCAAATGGACGTCCCTAAAAAGAAGCGGGGGGGGGGGGGGGGACGAACCAATTTACCGAAGAAATATCTCGCTTTGAGATTTCCGTAAACAACTCTGAAAAGAAATCCAGCAAAAGAAAGGTGCAATAATAAAAGGTCGTCACAATTGGGGATTCTTGTCAGAGAAACGTTTCAAAATAGAAAAGAGAAAATTTGTTCAGGTCTAAATGTCTTAGATTTCAAAGATTGGAGTCAATTCGCGATATAAGTTCGTATTACACCACCAGAAAGGTAGTGTAAACACTTCTAATTAAGGTATCTGCCTACGTTCAGAGCACTCTTTTTCAGAGATATACAGTACTGGTTGGATATATTTTTAGTTCAAATGTGATATAAAATCATGAAATCAAATCTCATTTTGGTTAAAATCTCATAATATTGTATAGTACAGGGAATTTTTTTATAAATTTTTATTACAATTTAGTGCTTACGCCAACTGTAAACTCAATTAAAATCGATATATTTTAATTTCTTTTATACTATGCAGGTAAACCTCCTATAACACGGTAGATAGGTTCCTAGAAAATGTCGTATTGTGTGAAATCGTGTTATATGAGACCCAGAGACAGTTCAAAAAATGGGGTTACGTTCTGAAAACATTAAAAACAAACTTTTATTTAAATATTCCATATAAGCAACTTAATTTTTGTTAAAAATATAAATGTATGTATAAAACAAAACGAAAAGAAACAAAAAAAATATTATTTTCATTTAATGCGACCTTATTTAATAAATTTCTTCCTCGTCACTACTCAGTACAATCAAACGAGAACGTTTTTTCGATTGAAAGATATCACCTTCACTTACAGAACCTTTTTCTTCCTTTAGATTTTTTGCACATTCTATCCTCTTTAAAAAATTTGTAATTTAGGTTTATTTGCCGGTTCTTACAAGGTCATTGTAGATTTACGGTATGGAGATAGACAATTTCGCAGCTCCCTTTTGAATTTTCGGCTTCTTTCAGCGGAAGGGTCTGCATTCAGGAAAAATGATTTAAGATTTTCAGCTAAGCCTTCTTGTAATTTTATAGAGTTATAAATGAATAAACTATAATTTGTTTTTACATTTTCATGTAAAACACTATAGTTCATTATTCTTTCCCGTCATTAGTTTAAGGTAATTTAGTTTTTTATATGTGTTAAACAAAAATCATGTTATCTAGTGCTATAGAAGTACAGTGTTGTACAAAGGTTTTCGCAATTTCTTTTATCGTGTTAGAGCGAAACCGCGTTACAGGTTGCAGTGTTATACGAGGGTTCCCGCAATTTATCTTATCGTGTTAGAGCGAAACCGTGTTGTAAGATGCCGTGCTGTAGGAGGGCTACCTATATACTACTGTGACACTTACCTGGGTTCTGACATAACATTTTTACAATATTTACAAAAATCACTGAAATATAAAAAAAAAACACAAAAAACACTAATTTTAAATAAAAATTATTTTTTTATAATTACAGATTCGAATTATTAAATTAACACATACAGCCTAGTCTTTGGTTCAAAATATAATCAGTAATAAGTAAAACACTAGTGCAATATTGCATTGAAATACCGGGTGGTTATAATTAAACTTCCCCTATAAACGGCATCCTACAGCGCAAACGGGTGAACGGAATGCAACGAAATTTTGTACATGGGCTATACACGAGATGCGCTCAGGGAATCTCGAAAAAAAAAATTGTTCCAAAATGTCCACTAGAGGGTGCCTTTTCGGGAAAAACATGAAATTTAACAAAATGAACAACCCAAACGGAATACAGAAACAATTTGAATATTTATTGAGTGGTTTTTGATCACCTTGTCATCGAACCACATGAAATAAAGTTAAGGAAATAAATAACAGTATGCCTTTGCTGTTTGAGAAAAAAAAAGCAAAATACAGTTCAGTTTGCAGAAACAGTGCAAAGTTTCAAGGCGATGGACAGTGTGTTCAACAGCAGATCGTAAGTGATACGATCAGCTGTACAGTTACGATCTGCTGTTGAGCACACTGTCCATCCCTTAGAAACTTTCCAGGTGACTGACGGTGGTCACATTGAGCACCTTTCCTTACATCGTCCTGGACACGATTCACAACTGCTCCTCTTGTGACATTTCGTAATAATCTGTGCCTGTTTCTGCAAACTCAACAGTTTTTTTGTTTTTTTCCCAAACAGCAAAGCCGTACTGTTATTTATTTCCTTACCTTTATTTAATGTGGTTCGATTACAAGGTGATGAAAACTTAGTGAATAAATGTTCTAATTGTTTATGAATTCCGTTTGGGTCGTTCATTTTGTTAAATTTAATGTTTTTCCATGAAAAGCGCCATCTGGTGGACATTTTGGAACTATTTTTTTCGAAATTCCGTGAGCGCATCTCGTGTATAGCCCATATACAAAATTTCGTTGCATTCCGTTCACCCGTTTGCGCTGTAGGATGCCGTTTATAGGGGAAGTTTAATTATAACCGTACGTTGAAAACTTTTTAAATGATTAGTTTTCTCGTTTACAAAAGTAACTGAAAAATTTTAATTTCCAGATAATGTATTTAAAGATGCTACTTCCGGTCTTTTAATAATGCTTTCGGGTTATGAAATTGGCCACATATTTTCATCCACCGATTGTACGATTAAACCTAAAGCAGTTTTAGAATGCTAAAAGATCGGCCTTTGAAATAGAGCAATAAAAGAAATTTCAAAATTTTGTACCAAAAAAGACATTTTAATGTAGGCTGTTACTTTAAATAGGTGAATAGATTTTTTTTTTATTTTTGCATTTGCAAGAAAGTTTTTTTAAAATTCTATTTATTTTTCTCTTTATTACCATTTCTGAACTAAATTTTCCATCAAATATGGGATTTTGCGATGCCTTAATGTGTGTTTCTATTTTGGTCGCCCCTTGCATTGTCAAGTAGGATGTTACCGTATTAATACAAACATAGGTTAATTATTTGTAATTCTGCGTATATTCAATTTTTTTCTACATTTATATTTTAGATTTACCCCTCATTCCACGATAAACATTGAAATTAAAAGCGCAACCCTCGTATGACATCATTTTAGAAATGTCTGTATGCATTCTACTGTACGAATTACTGTACCTAAAATTTACAATCACCTTAGCCAACGTTACAGCAAATGCAGAATTATGGATGTGATAAAATAGACACACACACACTATATATATATATATATATATATTCATTCATAATGAAGCGGGGCTCAATGTTTTAAACACACAGTCATAGCAGCACAAACCTGTCAGCAAGCACACGCACACACACTATACACTCACCCACACCCACCCATAAATATATATATATATATATATATATATATATATATATATATATATATATATATATATATATATATATATATATATATATATATATATATATATATATAATGAAGCGGGCGGGGCTCAATGTTTTAAACACAGTCATAGCAACACAAGCCTGTCAACAAGCACAGGCACATACACGTATACACTCACCCACACCCACCCGTATATATATATATATATATATATATATATATATATATATACATATATGTGTGTGTGTGTGTGCTGACATGTTTGTGCTGATACGACTGTTTTTACTGACAGTAAGCCCCGCTTCATTATAAAGAAGTAGGGCTTAATGTCTTTTATCCCAAAAAATCTATATGCAAAACTATTTTCGAATAAGACTTTCTAAAGAACGCGCAGATCGACCAGAAATGTGTAAACTCTTCCTTTGTTGTTTGCAGTTCTCTCGGGGTTAAAGCTTTTAGCGGCCGGAAAAGCTTTCAGATTCGGTAGAAACATAATTCAGTTTCTGTTGCGGAGCGGAGTTTTCTTCGTGCTTCGTATTTCGATGTCGGGAACCCTGCAAGTCGCTTAAATTTCCCACGCGACAACGTCGCTTACGTATCACACGCTAAAACACCGCCGTTAACTCGAAGACGGATGATTAACGAGTGGAATTCCGAGAGCTTTAAAGTGGGTCTTATTTTAAGCGGGAAGAGACAGTGAATGGTTGTGGAGTATGGGAAACGTTTCGTTCACATTGTGAAGTTGGATGTTTGAATTAAAGGTAACCGTCGTCCGTTAAAACGATTAATTTCGTGGTGAAATGAGATTTATGATTTGCCTCTTTATGAATGAAACTAGCTGAAAACCCGCACTTCGCTACGGAGTAAATTCAAATTAAATACAACGGTCAATGTATGCAATTAATGCCAAAAAAATAAATATAGATATATATAGATATATATTTATAACTAGCTGAAAACCCGCACTTCGCTACGGAGTACATTCAAATTACATACAACGATCAATGTATGCAATTAATGCCAATATATATATATATATATATATATATATATATATATATATATATATATTTATAATAAATACGACGATCAATGTATACAATTGATGTAAAATATATATGTACCTGTATATATATTTATAAAAAAATCCTAAGGGATATTTATTTTTTTGGATAATATCCAATCGTCTGCTGCATTAGAAAGAAAAAAAATATTTTTTTGTCTATTTAGTTGTTATGCAGGTGGCGATAAATTTATTTAAAGCACCAGAAAAAGAAATCACGTGATCGGCATTTAATAAATTAAATTCTATAAATGAATCTTTAAAAATTCCCCAAAAATCAGAAAATGGAGGTAAAAATTCGAAAAAGATTTCATTTTAAAGAAATTTTTATGATTTTTCACGTGAAATAAATTTTATAACCCTCAAATTATTATTTTAAATGCAAACTTAAAAAAAGTTACAAAAACAGCTTAAAAATTCAATTTAAAAAAATCTAAGAAGAATTTTTGAAAAATCTTTCTTAGTGCACCCCTACACTATTAGAAGAATCGCCATGCAAAATTTCAGCCCTTTAGGTCCAGCGGTTTAATCTGTACGTTGTATGTCAGTGAGTCAGTCAGTGAGTCAGTTACGGAACTGTTTTATATATATAGATAAAGGTTCAATTAAATTGTAGTAAAATATAAAAATATGCATTCACTTCAAAATACCGGGTGGGCACAAACTGCGAAGAAACTTTAAAAATTCATTAAAATCGGAAAAATAACCAAAATAAAAAAGCGTTTGCAGGGTTAGCATTGCTAGGTCAAGGGAAGTTTTTTAAGACAGGAAAAAAAAACCCCTCAAAACAGCCGACAGGTGGCGATGACGTACACAAGTAAAAAAAGATGCTCAAATAACGAAAAGAATGCTTCTAAATCGTTTATTACAGCAGTAGGTGTTCCACACGACCACAGGGGATAGTACATTGCAAGCGAGTCACAAATCCAGAAAAGGCAGAGTGCAGCAGGTCCGAATATATACATGACACCTCTCGGCGGATCGCATCTTTCAGTTCCCATACATTGGATGGACCAGATAGATACACACTTGTGTACGTCAACGCCACCTGTCGGCTGTTTTTCGAGTTATTTTTTTCCTGTCTTAAAAAAATTCCCGTGACGTAACGATGCTAACCCTGCAAAATTTTTTTTTTTTTTTAAATTTTGGTTATTTTTCCAGTTATTATGAGTTTTTAAAGTTTTTACGGACTTTTTGCCCACCCGGTATTACAGATACATGCTAATGGGATGTATGTTAAATTTATAAGACATAGCATACATAAATACATACATATAATATATATATTTATATACTACTGTGATCAAAAAGGACCCGGAATGTTAGCATAATACAAAAGTTATAAAATTATTGGTCAAAAGTTATTAAATTATTGGTCAAAAGTTATTGCATCTCCTTGAAAGTAATCTCCTTCGACTGCAATGCACTTCTGCCAACGTTTTTTCCAATCATCAAAACATGCCTTAAAGTCGTTTTTGAGAAACCCTTTCAGAGTTCGTAGAGAATTTTCTTTTATCGAATTAATGGACTTCAGGTGACTGCCTATGTTCGGAGTCAATTTTTAAAAGTAATAATTTTTTAAAGGATTTTTTGGTCATTTATGGTAAAATAGCACTTAAAAATTAAAAAAAGGAACAAAAACTTACCTGTAAATAGCATACTTTTTATAAATTGGTCCATTTGACCTAATTTTTAATGAAATTTTGCTAAAACGACTATCACTCTGCACAAAATCCTAATGCTACTATTTTAATTTCCTTCTCACACATGATATATATGACAGTTATCTTCAAAATGATCTACAATCTAAGAGAAATTTTAAAATGTAAAGATAATACACGCAATTTTTTGTTCCAATATGAAAATTTTTCCCGATTCGTCATTCCTTTTCTTATAAAAACAGACCCAAATAAAAAACTACTTATTATACATCAATTATTGTACGTCAGTTTATTAAGAATAGCATCTAAAACATTTCCTGAAAATTTTATCAAATTATATACATTATTATGTGAGATATCATGATAACCGTAGAGATTTGTGCTAAAAAACATAATTCTGAGAAAAACTCATTTAAAGTTGTTTGTCAGTTCAATATTGTA
>OU015499.1:56062131-56089631 GCA_907164885.2 Dolomedes plantarius
ACCTAAATAATACCTTAAATTAATTTTACGTTAGTTAATAATTAAAATAAATTTTTTAAAAGAAAAAGGCGTGCCGGAGAACGGCTAGGTTCGAACCGCTAGCGACAGAACAGAAGCCGACCGCGATAGCACCACAATAAGGATCGTTGAAATCTTCGGAACAAAAAGCGGTAGAAGACAGTAGCGGAAACAATGGAGATTGTTAGGATTAAGCCCCTAACTTTATTTCTACTGATCAGATATACATAATATATAGCGTATGTCCATCTGGAATAATGTACATTTCAAACAGTGAAAGAATTTTTTAAATAGGTGCAGTGGTTCTGGAGATTACCCTCCACGTACAAAATCCGCTCTCTCTTTATATATAAGTATAGATAGCACCACGCTAAAAATCGTTGAAGACTTCGGCACAAAAAGCGGTAACAATGGAGATTCTTAGGATTAAGCCCCTAACTTTATTTCTACTGATCAGATATACATAATATATAGCCTATGTCCATCTGGAATAATGTACTTTTCAAACAGTGAAAGAATTTTTCAAATAGGTGCAGTGGTTCTGGAGATTACCCTCCACGTACAAAATCCGCTCTCTCTTTATATATAAGTATAGATGAAGGGAGATAAAGGGGATCGTGACAAAAAATCACCTTCTAGAAACAATATATATGTTTTATAAATTATCATTAACACAAAAGGCTTGAATTATCTGATTATTTCAAAATAAGCTTCCTTTCCATAGCATTGTCAAAATAAGCTTGAAAACTTCATAACCCATGAATAATATATTATTATCTCAGGGGCAATGATTTTTTTTTAATAATGAAAATGTCTAACACTGCCGGGAAACAATGACATGCATAACAATTTTCTACACATCAAAAGCAAACTTAATCTGTCCTCATTGAAATCTTAAATTGAAATCTGATATAAGTGTTTCAAGGAAACCCTTATCTCTCTAAATAATTAAAAAGGGCATAATACTTCCACTCTTCGATTCAACATTATGGTTTTAATTAAAATATGCGAGCGCATTCTGAGATATGGCTTTAAAACAAAGAAAGTTTACTCTCGCTCTAATGGAGGTTTTTGAATATTTAATTTGAAAAGCCTTTTTTTTGTGTGTGAAAAAACAAAGGAAAGTTTTTCATAGACTTGATTTTTCTAATCTTTTGAACTCTATTGGATGGGTATCACTAAAATCCTATTTTGAAGCCTCGAGAATTTTAACCCGTTTTTAGGTTCACACTTTACCAGAGAACACAAAACTAATGTACTTTGGTCACTGCAGTCTCACTTAATCCAATGCAAAGCTGAAAAGTATAAGACGTCTAGTTAATCAATAGGATAGAAAGACTCTTAAGAGGACTCGCTACTCTTAAATCTTTAAAACATTCGATTTTTGAAAAAAAAATATATGTTAAAGCCTGATCATTTCTGAACAAAATAAAGCAAACCGCATGAAAATATTCCGCTTAGTTCCGGAGATATTGATATTCTAAATATTTAATTACTGATCAAGTTTATGGTAGGAAAAATTTTAAACTCATTTTTCTCAAAATGCAATTTTACATCATTCCGCACATGATATCTCAAAAACTATGAAACATAATTCCATGAAATTTTTATGACTGCATAATCATGTTATTTTATTGCGCCTGAACTAGAATTATTGCAATCACTGAATATTTTGTAATTTTTCAGGGGTAAATTAATGCAAAAATTTAAGAAAATTTTAAGTACAATATTTTGAGCAATTTTAAAAAAATTGAAAAAAAGTTCAATATTGGTTGTTTTAGTTCAATTGTATTTTGAATTATTTATTTTAAATATAAAACAGGAATTATACATTTAAGTGTAAAATTAATTTTATAGTTCTGCGCGCAAGCAAGTATAAAAACGAGGTATATCTAAAGCATTTAAAAAAATACTTAAAATTATTTTGAGAAATGAAAATTTGTTTATTAAAATAAATATGTCAATTTATCATATACATAAAATTTTGAAAAATTGGGAGTAAATTGAAATAGTTACAAAAATTCAAAAAGTATGAAAATATGCCTTATTTCCTCGACTTAAGAGTCTTGATTCCCCTTAAGTTTGTCTGTTATTTCTTATCCTAAAAACTGCAATGTAACCGTAATCTAACCGTAAAGTACCCATAATATAATTCTTATGTAACTTCACAGCAATGTAAATATTTCTAATGAAACGGTGCGGCAGAGATCAACAGAAACGGAATAACACAAATTCCACAAGAGAGGAACCATAGATTACCTAGTTACTATTATTTTTAATTATATCTCTTAGATTATTCAACATTTAGTTTAGAACATCTGATGAAAAATGGAATAATTTCGCATTTCATTTCTGATATTTGACCGCTGAAACAGGAATCTTTTCACACATGGCAAAACTTTTACTTAAAACAGAAAATATTTTTCTCAGAAAACTATTTTTAAACAAAAAATACTAATATATAATAAAGAGTCATGTAAAACTATTTATCTTTAATATAAAAAACATGTTATGAGGAAGCATATTTCTTTAATCTTAATGCATATATATATATATATATACATACACATATATATATATATATATATATATATATATATATATATATATATATATATATATATATATATATATATATATATATATATATACATGTATACTAGAATACCCGTGCTTAGCTACGGAGTACATTAAATTCAACCGTCAATGTATGCAATATGCCAAAATATACATATATATATATTTAAAAAAATATATTATATATTTATAAAAGTCGTAAATTAAAATTCTAAACATTAATCTTTAAAAATTCACCAAAAATCAGAAAAATGGAGTTAAAGATTTGAAAAGATTTGATTTTAAAGGAATTCTTATGATCTTTCTCGTGATATAAATTTTATAACCCTCAGATTATTATTTTAAATGCAAACCTAAAAGAATGTTACAAAAACAGCTTAAAAATTTAGTTTAAAAAAATCTAAGAATTTTTCAAAAATCTTTCTTAGTGCACTCCTACACTATAAGAAGAATCGCCATGCAAAATTTCAACCCTTTAGGCCCAGCGGTTTGGTTTGTACGTTATATGTCAGTCAGTCAGTCAGTCAGTTAAAGAACTGTTTTATATCTATAGATATGTTATGGAAAAAAAATGGTTTAGACGGTCACTGTTTTTAGAACCTTGACTGGTCAAAAGGACTATGTATAAATAGTAATATATATATATATATATATATATATATATATACAGTGGAATCTCAATCGATCGTTTTCCGAATCATCGTTTTCCCGTATGCGTCGTTTATTTACCCAGTCCCGATAATCATATTGCTTTGTTATGTTCCCGGATCTATCGTTTTCCCGCATTTATCGTTCAGTTCAGTCGGTCCCTTGAAAAACGATAGATCGAGATTCCACTGTATATATATATATATATATATATATATATATATATATACAGGGTGATTATAATTAAAGTTTAAGTTTCAAAACGCTATAAAAAAAGAACCACTGATGAGAATGACGTCAAATTTGAACGGCATGTTATTGAAGAAGGCGGAAAGCGATTGGCAGAAGAAAAAATTTAGTTTCAAATTGTAGCAATAGATGGCGATGTAAGCGGCGAATCACGACGAGAAATGAGAAATGATTCGTAAAACAACGGCTAAGGTGTAAGTTACACATTAAAACGCTTTGACAAATTAGAATTGTTGAGTAATTTTATTTGCATGACTGAACATATCACATCGAAAGGGACAAATCGGTTTCAAGAGTTTTGCGGCGACGTACCACATAAGAACCATTCATCAAAGAAGTTCAGAAATGTCGCGAGACTGGCGCAAAACATGTTCAATATGGTGTCCACCGTTGTGTTCAACAAGTTGAAAGCGACAAACAGCATGTTCCACAACGGATCGCAGTGTCTCCGGGGTGATGTTCAGAATGTGTTGCGAAATGCGTGCCTTTAATTCCGCTAAATTTGCAATTGGAGCACGGAACACAACATCTTTGAGATAACCCCACAGCCAGAAGTCACACGGAGTAAGATCAGGTGATCGGGACGGCCAGGCTGTAGGGAAATGACGGCTGATAATTCGAGCATTTCCGAAATGGCGCCTCAGCAGCTGCTTCACGGGATCTGCAATGTGCGGAGGAGAGCCATCTTGCATAAAAATGATTTCAACCACACACCCACGCTGTTGCAGAGCTGGAATGACGTGGTTGCGCAAAAGAGACGCATAGCGTTGACCAGTGACAGTAGCGGTAACAGGACCGGAAGCACCCGTCTGCTCGAAAAAATATGGCTGTAGGATGAATAATGCCGTAAAGCCGCACCACACCGTGACCTTTTCAGGATGAAGTGGTGCGGGGTGCGTTGCCAGTGGATTTTCTGTTGCCCATATTCGACAATTCTGGGTATTGACGTACCCTGTCAGATGGAAATGGGCTTCATCTGTCCACAAAATTTTCCACGGCCATTCATTATCCACTTTCATGCGACCAAGAAATTCTAACGCAAACGTCTCCCTTGCTGGCAGGTCAGACGGAAGCAACTCCTGCACATGGCCAATTTTGTACGGATAGCATTGCAGGATGTTTCATACAATTTTCAGCACCGTGCTCGTAGGCCTGTCCAATGTTCGGACAATTCCTCGTGCACTGCACGGTTGCACACCACCGGCCGACCCCTCCTGTAATGCTGTGGCCACTTCTTCAACTACCGTCGAATGCACTCGTTTTCTCCCTCTATCACATTGCACATCAAACGAACCTGTCGTTTCGAATTTTTGCATAATTTTCTTCAGACCCACGACACTCATTGGACCAACGCCTTCTTTTATACCCTTCAGTGTCCTGAACTTTGAACTTTTGTCCAGAGCTACTCTTGCACAATCATCGTTCTTGTAATACAGCTTTACCAGCAGAGCGTGGTCCTGCAGTCAGACACCCATGGCGAACGTCTGAGACGCGAAATGAGGAACAGCCGTCTACCTGGCGGTTTTATAACGCTGAAATCTGTCGTGCGCATGACAGGTATTTTAATTTACATCTTCTGCTGCTTACAGCGCCATCTGTTGCTAACTTTTGAAACTAAATTTTTTCTTCTGCCATACGATTTCCGCCTTCTTCAATAACGTGCCGTTCAAATTTGACGTCATTCTCATCAGTGGTTCTTTTTTTATAGCGTTTTGAATCTTAAACTTTAATTATAATCACCCTGTATATATATATATATATACATTTATAAATATGAGTATACCGATGCTTTTGAATCAACAAAACTGTATGAATTCTTTTTCCCAATTTCTCTCCTCAATTCCAAAGGGAAACGGAACCTTGAGTTTTAAATATATGAGAATTCCCAATACTACTTTCTAAAAGCCAAATGAATACCTCAAGAAGCTCTCGCAGCTGTCAACTCACTCAACCGAACGAAACATGGTTATCTGAAGTTCTTCTTCCCCAGTGTCGCAAGATCTTATTATTAGGAACTTGCCCAACATCTTGAAACGAACTTGTTACTAGAAAGATAGGACATGTAATTCGGTCCTTGAATTTTTCGGACCAGACAGTTTAAAAGAAAGTTTAAATTACTATAATGAATAGTAATAAATATAAAAAATTATTTTTGTGGTTTTTAAAATGCATTTTTAGTAATGCTTATAAATAAATATGCATATATTTTTAAAAATTACTGTTATTGCAAAATTTATAATTACTGTAATTTAAAATTATTGTTACTTTTTTGTAAAATTTTAAAGTAGAATTATTAAATACTTAAAGCGTTAAAGTAATAATAAATAAATTAAAATAAAAAGCTTTAAATCATTGCTTAAGTGTCCGAAACTGATGAGAATTGAAAAAAAATTTCTTTCGAAGGCAGTGATCATAAAAAGAATGGAAATTCAATCTCACCCTTATAATAAAACAATTCTAACATTTGTATCCGGTGTCTTGTTGCCCTTAGGGCTTATCATATTTCTCCATTTCTTATCTTACATATAAATACTCCTTAGCAATAGCCACAGCTGCCAGTCTCAACGCAAACTCGTCAGTTTTGACCATCCTAGGAAAATTGTCTGTCCATGATTATTCTGTGGGTACTTCCAAAGATAGTTGGAAACTAAAAAGATAAGTTTACTTTTGGGTCTGTAAAACAGTAATGGCTAGGTGAAGACTATAGTTTCAGTTAACTGAATATACTTATCGGTTATGCAATGCATTCGAGTTCTCTGGTACCCGATATGACATTTAGTTCTGATATTAATGATATACAGTGAAATTTCTCTGAGGCGGCTAGACTTAGTTAATAAACAAAAGTGGCCGTTTTGATAGGTGGCCTAGAAAAAGGGGATAAAATAACATTGGGTCTATGGAGTTTATTTAATCAATTCTGAAAAAAATTTGGCCGTTTAGAAGGGTGGACGGTTTGAGGTGTTTATATATATATATATATATATATATATATGCGATATGGGGAGAATGACCGCCGGTCATTGCACTGAAGATGCCGCAACCACATACCACGGTGAAGAAACTTTGGTTACGCTGGACTATTAGAACGAAACTCCAGCCGAACGAATTAGACAAAACACCAGATTACGTGGACGGCATTTTATTAATCTCTGGCGACTCCGCCGGGATGAATGCAGCAAGAGGAAGTACTGGAGTGCGTCCTAATTTTGGACGTCAAAACTTATATAAACTTCAATCCATCACGTGACAAAAGGGTGTGTCTTAATAGTTGATTGGTATAAAGTTGTTGTTGATGTGCAGAACTGATTTAAATTTGTAGTGACGCCGCGCGCGTCCCTTTTCGTAAAAAAGACAGCCATCTTTAATGATATTGCCTGGGGTGACCAAAGATTGTAACAATGGGCTTTGTACATAAGTTTTACTGGGACGACCATATTGGAATTTGGAATTATTTTTTTGAATTTAACACGAATGCCCAAAGGGAATTAAATAACTTAAGAGATTAAAAAGGGGTATGTAATTTTGAATACTAAATTGAAGAATTAATAGTTTTTAAATGTTAAGGGTGTTGAATTAAGAAATTACTAGTTTTTTAATATTATATATATATATATATATGAATGAAACGATACGAAATTCTGGCAATGAAAACTGAGCGGAGAAGTCGTAGCGTTTCGGACAGTCCAAGGAGTAGTCATGGTCGGCTTCAGCAAACGAGTGGCTGGAGAACGGGAAGAATTAAGGACACTTTCAGAATGACGAAAACATAGCCACATTCATTTAAATGGATTTTATTAAGGAGCGGACTTCTGCTGCACAAGATTCGCGGAGAATGCAATTTATAAAACAGTTATTTCGAGGGGGAAATCCCAGGCAGCGCAACGCTGCGAAGATATAGACGGAGAGCTAAAACTCACGTCATGTTAGGTTTTACTACGAACACACAAAAACTCAAAGAGACGCTCGGATTTTCGAAAGGTAGAGGCGAGCAAAACTTTTAATTGGCTGAAAGGTGACAGCTGACCCCCAATCACGCCACATCAGATGATGGTCGCGTCAGACGTCGAATGTCGTGGAATATTCTTCGATATATAACGCTTATATAAGCTAGGCTTTAAGGGAGAAACTAATGGATTAATTTGAAATACATAAGTCAGATTCAGAAATGAGGGACGATGTTCTATTGCGGTAAAATAAAGTTAATGAAAGGAAACGTTATTGTTTCATATATATATATATATATATATATATAGGGTGATTTTTTTTTTAAACTGACACTACTCACAGCCATCTGTAGCGCAATCGATCAGCCGGAGGAACTAAGGATGACATGGGAAAGAGTTTCCGGGGGGAATAATATTTCCAAAACTCGCCGGTAGAGGACGATATGGCGCTGTTGTTGTCGGCGCACCCGAGAATTTGCATAAAATGCAAGTAAAACATCAAAATGTAAATTCATGACTACGTAGTCGACAGCAGCGCCAGTATTTTGGGCTATAAAGATCGGTGCGGAATCTGTTACACTTTCGCTTTTCAGAAGAAAGGGTCATCGGTCGTTTTTTATCCACTGGCATGGCCACCGCGCTTCCCGGACGTAACCTATTTGACATTTTTCTGTGGGGTTATTTAAAGTCTAAGGTGTATCTTGGTGGAGTATCGAACTTGGAGGCCATAAACGACAACATATCCTGGACTTTAATGAACATTCCTGGTGACATGTTACGCTTGGCCGTTGAGAACTTAGTGTTCCCGATACAATGTGTTGTCCACCAGGACTGTGGTCACATTGAAGGGAGGAGAATTGAATTTGCTGCAAAAAGGGGTGTTGCAGGGGAATTTCTTTGTTATTCATTTGTCTGCTTACAACTTTTTCGGTATTCATCCCTTCTCTTTATAGCCCGAAATACTGGCGCTGCTGTCGACTATATAGTCATGAATGTCTATTTTGATGTTTTACTTGCCATTTATGCAAATTCTCGGATGCGCCGACATTAACAGCTCCATATCTTCCCCTACCGGCGACATTTGGAACTAATTTTTTTTTAACGGAAACTTTTTCCCATTTCGTCCTTAGCTTCCTCTATCACTTTTGGTGGAATTCTGGCTAATAGATCGCGCTACAGATGGCTCTGAATGGTGTCAGTTTAAAAAAATCCGCCTGTATATATATATATATATATATATATATATATATATATATATATATATAATATATAATATATATATATATATATATATATATATATATATATATATAATATATAATATATATATATATATATATATATATATATATATATATATATATATATATATATATGATATATATATATATAATATGATACAATAAGAATGATTTGTTCTAATTTCTCCCACAATATTTTCATCAGTCAGATTTTTTTGATGTTTCGAACAATTGCATATCACAATCTGAGAATAATGAAATTTTGTGCTTTTCTATCCACATCGCGAGAGATAAATCTTCATCATCTTCTTCTTCAACATTCGTTATATCTTCAACTTTCTTAAGAAGTTTAAAAATATAAAAAAATTCAATGGTCGACTGGAAAAAAGGTTCGTTATAGCCGATTCTTAAGATTTCGGGGGTTTGTTATAAAATGGATAAATTAGCATTAAATACAATAGGAAAACGGCGGGACCAAAATTTTCGTTCGTTATATCCATGAGTTCGTTATATACGGGGTTCGCAATAACGGGTCTCATATATATATATATATATATATATATATATAGAGAGAGAGAGAGAGTCCGTCCAAATGGGGCCATTCCCATGAATGACGACCGTCACATTAAAGATTTTAAATTGTAGCTGCGTTGAGAACTCTGTTGCGGCAATGTACAATATACTGACACAACTGAAGCGCCACCATATGGATATATATATATATATATATATATATATATATATATATATATATATATATATGTATTCCGGGTGGCCATAATTAAACTGACAGTGCTCACAGTGTTCTGTAGTGCGATCTATTTGCGAGAATGACGCCACATTTTGTAGGAAGATTAAACAAGACGGGGGACGAAGGATTCCGCGAAAAAATAAATTAGTTCCAAAACTCACCGCTAGGGGAATATTTGGCCCTGTGTAATAGAAAATAGAGTGTTAACAAATGCAAATCAATACGGAAATTACCTTTTATTTTGCATTCAAATGAGGTTCAATGTGGCTGCCGTTGTTGTGGACCACATACTGCATTCTGTGCACAGTATGCACAACAGCAGAAAGTAACATGTCTACAGGAATCTCCCGTACAGTCCGTGATATGTTATCCTTCAACGTAGCCAGGTCCTGGACCACTCCTTGATAGACCTTGGACTTAAGGTAACCCCATAGCCAGAAGTCGCATGGGGTAAGATCGGGCGACCGAGGTGGCCATGCAGATGGAAAGTAGCGGCTAATGACTCTTTCTGTTGTGAATTTCTGTCGTAGCAGCTGTTGCACCCGTACAGCAACGTGTGGAGGGGCTCCATCTTGCATGAAAATGATTTCCCCCAGGCATTGTCTTTGCTGAAGTGCCGGAATGACAAAGCTGTTCAACATGTGGCGATATTTCTCTCCGGTAACAGAACAGGTTTCCGGTCCTGTCGGGGTAATGTTCTCATAGAAGAATGGACCTACGATAAATTCCGCTGTGAACCCACACCAAACAGTAAGGGAATTTCTGTGACTGCATGTGGTGATTTGTCATCCCAAATTCGGCAGTTCTGGGTATTCACAGTTCCATGCAGGTAAAAGTGGGCCTCGTCTCCCCATAAGATTTTCCACGGCCAAGCATCATCCACCTCCATTCTGGCAAGAAAGGTGAGAGCAAAAGTCAATCACTTATCATGGTCGGGGTACAGTAACTCCTGTACACGGCTGATCTTGTACGGATAGAAGTTGATAATCTTTCGTAAGATTTTCCATACCGTACTGTAAGGCATATCCATATTCCGAGCTAATCCACGAGCGCTAGAGGTGGCAGCAGTATTGTCTGGTCCTCTGTCGACAATCGCCGTGGCAACTGCTTCGATTGTATCCTGTGGTACAGGTTTTCGTCCTCTGCCTGACTGAACCTTCAGAGAACCTGTTTTCTCAAACGTCGAAACCATTGCTTTTAGCCCATTAACTGACACAGGACCGTTACCTTTACTCATTTTTTTGTGCGTTCTAAAAGCACGAAGAGCGGCTGACGCGTTGCACTGGTTGAGGTAAAAGAATTTGACCAGTAACGCACGCTCGACTAAAGAAGGAGACATTCCACATAAACTTTCAATCCGATTGATTCGAAACGAAACACATTGCCTTTCAAAACCCAAGCAGCTGGCACTGTGCCAATGGATGTAACGTGAAATTTGAATAAAGAACTTCTTCTTCTGCTCAGCGTACGTGATATTGCAGATCACGAGACTTTATCGGTGTTTATGTAGATTTTACGCTTTTTTAGTGTTGCCATATTGCACTTGAACTAAATAAGAAAATGTGCATAATAAAAAGGTAATTTTATTCCGTATTAATTTGCATTTGTTAACACTTTATTTTCTATTACACAGCGCCAAATATTCCCCTAGCGGTGACTTTTGGAACTAATTTATTTTTTCGCGGAATCCTTCGTCTCCCGTCTTGTTTAATCTTCCTACAAAATGTGGCATCATTCTCGGAAATAGATCGCGCTACAGAACACTGTGAGCACTGTCAGTTTAATTATGGCCACCCGGTATATATATATATAATATATATATATATATTATATATATATATATATATATATATATTTATATATATATATATATATATATATATATATATATATATATATATATATATATAAAAAAAAATTGACCAAAGGAGTCATTACGGCATTAAAAAAAAGAAAAGATTAGGTAAAAAGTAACTAAGGAGAAAAGAAGAAATAAAAGATCATAATACAAAGAGAGAGCGGACAAAAAAAAATCGGGGAATAAAAAGAGAACATGTAATCGTTAAAAGAGATATTCTGGCAGCCATAGCTGTGACTGATATATGGCAACACGGCGCACATATGTATTCGGTTACTTTAATATCTCATTAGTCTATAATATTAAAATTTATACAGTTTCGAACAGTGATGTGATTACTAAATAGCTGCATTTACAACTTTAAAGATTTAAACGCTAAGTTAAATTAACCAAGTCTCATAGGAAATCAGTTTGATCATAGATAGCGCCTTGCTTTTCAAATGTTTAGCCCCGATGAAAAATCAATCTTAATTATCAGAGTTACTCACCATAAACTTTGAAACGTTAAATTGACAGAAATATGTTAAATTTTCTTATTAGATCCTGGTAATCTGATTAGATTCTTGTTCAATTGGTGAAAAGTGTAACATTTTACAGAAATGTAACCGTTAGGTATCTTTTACTTTATATATATATATATATATATATATATATATATATATATATATAATTTGTTGCCGTATTTGTGTGTCAAATACGAGCAGTTCTTACACAAACATCAATTATTATTTGATATTGTAGTTGACGTTATATGTTGGTAGTTCTTCCAGATCATTAAATTTTATTGTTTGTTTACGTGCTTTGGTGTTAAATGTGGACAGTTCTTACAATGTAAGTATATGTAAGTAATTCTTCCTCACACAAAATATTATTTGTTTTTGGGTTTTGGGGTCGAACGTGGACAAATCTAACTGGAAGATCATTTTTGATTTGGTGGTGTTTGGCGTCATTTGTGCAAATGTGGTTCCAAGTTCTTCCTCGCACTTCAATTATTATTTGATGCATTTTGGGATCAAATGTGGGTAAATGTAAGTAGTCCATCTGAAACTTTATTTACTATTTGGGGCTGTGTTTTGGACTCAAATGTCAATAGTTCTTCGCCATGTTACAATAATTATTTCTGTTTTATTTTGGTGTCAAATTCCCCGCGAATGTAAGCAATTCTTCCCTGCACCTATCTAATTATTTTGTGTCATGTGGGTAGAATTGGGTAGTTTTTAACACTGCTTCAGTTATTAAATGGTGTTAAAATAACGACTGTATAAGAATCATAAATATTTAAGACAGCTTATGAAAATTTAATTGCTTACGTTTTATAATTTATTCCCATCTGTGGTCTCTAATATTTTAAAGTAACTCCTTCGCCCAACCTTGTTACGTCAGATCTCTGTATCTTCACAATTTCATAATTTAAATATTCATAATAATGTAAAATCATAATCTGATCTCCTTTTTGAAAATATTTAATTTAGGCTGAATAAAGGAAGTCGAGATTATTTGAAGCAGCAATTACTTACGTTTCATTTCCTCTTTCAGTCAAAAATAAAAATAAATCTGATGTGCAGAATAATTAATGATAATACAAGTTACGTTCTATTGTAACTTCTGTAACCTTTAGCTTACGGGGCCATTTTTCCGATTCCCTCCTTAGAACAAGAAATATATATATATATATATATATATATATATATATATATATATATATATATATTCATTCATTCTTGGGATACATGCTATCCCACCCCGTAAGGAAAAGGTTAAATGTTTCAAAATATTTTACTGATTTTTAACATCAAATAAAGTTTTAGGGAAGTAGAATATACTTTCTGCTTATTACTTAGATATTTACACTATGTGGGAAATTTCCAAACAACAGGGAGCGAGATTTTGAACTTTACTGCAAACAATAAAATCCCCGATATAGATATGAACCGAAGATAGATATAATATGTAAATTGCGATTCTTTTAAAAATATATTTTCGTAAGCTCGCGAACACGTTAGAACGAGCTGCTTTCTTCAACATAAATAGCGTAAATTTAAATACGTTGCAAATTAAATTCAGCATGCTCATAAAATACACACTTTCGAATACTTCCTTTTAAAAACACTCTCGAGGTTAAAGCTTTTAGAGCAAAGTGAATGCTTTCAAAGCACTAGTGCACAACTCTGTTTTAAAGTAGAGTGTTATGTTTCTGTGTTTTGAGTTCAGAGGCTCAGGTACCTATCAAAACCTTCACGTGTTATTTTAAGTAAATATGTTTTGATATCTAAACACGTAAGATGAAAATCGTACATAAAATTGAACTTCATTTTGAGAGAAATGACTCATATATAAATTTAGGTGAAAAATTGTTTCTCCATTGAAACGTTGTCTTCTTAAAAATTTAAATATTTCTTAAAAGACACAGTACCTCAAATGCATAAATGTACGACAAAACCTTCTGAGAATGAAAAAAAAACTTTTCTTCTATATTTAAAAATTACAACATTATAAAAAAGCTAAAATTCCAAGAGTTTTATAAAAATAACCATGTTATATCTATTTATAAAAAAATATTTGTAAGGATATCCTTTTATGGGAATTGATAATGTTTTGTCATTAATGGATACCTTATAATCGGAATTCATCTTTTTTTTCCGTAGATGGATATATTATCGGTACTGAAAATATTTTTTCATAAATGGATATATTATCAAAATTGAGAATATTTTCTCATAAACGTTTATCGTATTATCAGAATCAGGAAACAATTTTTCTCAAACTGATATCATATTATCGGTACTGAAAATGTCTTTTTCATAAATGCATATTATATCATCAAAATTGAGAATATTTTCTCATAGACGTTTATCGTATTATCAAAATTGGGATCACGTTTTTGTCAAACTGATATCATATTATCGGTACTGGAAATTTATTTTTCATAAATGGATATTATAATTCAAAATTAAGAATATTTTCTCATAAACTTTTACCGTTTATCGAGAATGTTTTGTCATTAATGGATATCTTGTTATCGGAATTCATCTTTTTTTTATAAATGGATATCATATTAGCGGTACTGAAAATATTTTTTATTAAATGGATATTATATCATCAAAATTGAGAATATTTTCTAATAGACGTTTATTGTATTATCAGAATTGGGATCATTCTTTTTCTCAAAGTGACATCATATTATCGGTACTGAAAATATTTTTTTCATAAATGGATATTATAATATCCAAAATTCAGAAAATTTTCTCATAAACGTTTATCGTATTATCAGAATTGGGAAAATTTTTTTCTCATTGCTCATGTAAACTTTGTGCTGAACTGATACCATATTATAGGTACTGAAAATATTATTTCCATAATTGGATATCAGGCATTCATAAAAACCTTTATAATTTCTATTATAATATTATGTTTATTTTTTATTGTACTCTAGGAAGTTTATTGTTTTACAATGTGGAATTTTTAAAAAATATAGGACATATTATAATAATAATTAAAATATTAATTTAAATGTTTTTCTTTCACCTTCAAGAAACAAGTATAGGTTTTATGTTAATGACATAGCAAAAGTTTTTTGTTCTTCTAAAATTTCAAATTATTTTAAACGTGCCTGAGTGTAAAATGTATTCGTACTTAGTTAAAAGTTATATTAAACTTAGTTAAAAGTTATAAATACTTCAGATTTTCAAAGGTCTATAAATTTAAATTTTAAATTCTTTGATGCTGTTAAGATTCCAACGTACGTTTATTTCTTTGAGGAATGGTAGAACAACAGAGCTACCGTGACCTGTTTTATCACTTTCGGTAGGTCTAAAAATTAGTGCTCATTTTGCACTAAAACAAATATCAAGAAAAATTCAAGACGAATTCAATATTCCACCAATAGGAAAGAGTATTTTGAAGTATCTTAATTATATATTTCAATCTAATCCTATTATGGATAATTCAAGTATCCAAAACGTTATTCTTCATGGTTTCGAAAAGTAGTGCTCATTTTAAATTTGTACTCATTTTGCCCCGTTATAAATTTTAAGAAAAGTGTGAGCTAATTTATATATTCTACGAAAAGAAAGTGTATTTTGAGGCATTTTAATCATATTTCAGTCTAATCGTGGTACGAATAATTCAGGAATCCGAAATGTTTTTCTTCATTGTTTTGAAAAGTAGTGCTTATTTAGTATCATTATAAATGTTAAGAAAAATGCAAGCATATATATATATATTCTACCCAAAGTATAATGTATTTTGAGGTATTTTAATCACCTATTTCAGACTAATCATGCCACGGATATTTCAAGTATCCAAAATGTTAATCTTCGTGGTTTCGAAAAGTACTGTTTATCTTAAATTAGTGATCATTTTGCACTAATAAATGTTTAGAAAATGTGATCTAATTTATATATTCTGCGAAAAGAAACATGTATTTTAATCATATTCAGTTTAATCATGGTACGGATAATGCAGGTATGCAAAATGTTATTCTTGATTGTTTCGAAAAGTAGTGCTAATTTAAAATTTGTGCTCATTTTGCCCCCTTATAAATGTCAAGAAAAGTGTGAGCTAATTTATATATTCTACGAAAAGGAAAGTGTATTTTGAGGCATTTTAAACATATTTCAGTCTAATCATGGTACGGATAATTCCGGTATGCAAAATGTTATTCTTCATTTTTTCGAAAAGAAGTGCCCATTTTGTACCATTAATTTTAAGAAAAATGCAAGCTAATTTATATATTTTACTATAAGGAAAGCGTATTTTGAGGCATTTTAATCACCTATTTCAGTCTAATCATGATAAGGATATTTCAAGTATCCAAAATGTTAATCTTCGGGGTTTCGAAAATTAGTACTTATTTTAAATTAGTGCTCATTTTGCACCGTTATAAATGTTTAGAAAAGTGTGAGCTAATTTATATATTCTAAGGAAAGAAAAGTGTGTTTTAATCATATTTCAGTTTAATCATGGTACGGATAATTCAGGTATGCAAAATGTTATTCTTCATTGTTTCGAAAAGTAGTACCCATTTTGTACCGTTATAAATTTTAAGAAAAATGCACGCTAATTTATATATTCTGCTATAAGGAAAGTGTATTTTGAGGCATTTTAATCACCTATTTCAGTCTAATCATGATAAGGATATTTCAAGTATCCAAAATGTTAATCTTCGGGGTTTCGAAAAGTAGTACTTATTTTAAATTAGTGCTCATTTTGCACCTTTATATATTCTACAAAAAGTAATTCAGTCTAATCGTGGTACGAATAATTCAGGAATCCAGAAATGTTTTCTTCATTGTTTCGAAAAGTAGTGCTTATTTTGTACCATTATAAATGTCAAGAAAAATGCAAGCTAATTTATATATTCTACCCAAAGTAAAATGCATTTTGAGGCATTTTAATCAACTATTTCATTCCAATCAAAATACGAATAATTCAAGTTTCTAAAATTTTAATCTTCATGGTTTCGAAATGCAGTGCTCATTTTAAATTAGTGTTGATTTTAGACCGCTATAAATTTTTTGAAAAATACAAGCAAATTTATAGAATCTGCCGAACTGAAAGTGTCTTTTGAGGTATTTTAATCATATATCTCAGTATAATCATGATACAGGTTATTCGAGTTACCGAAATGTTATTCTTTATGGTTTTCAAAACTGATGCTCATTTTACTCAGTAATAAATGTTACGAAATATGCAAACTAATTTCGATACTCTACCAAAAGGAAAGTGTATTTTGAATTATTTTAGATATATACTTCAGATTAAACATGATATGCATAATTAAAGTATCCAAAATGATATTCATCAGGAATAGAATATTCAAAAATCGTTCTGATCACTTGTATATATATTTTTCTAACTTTAGAAATCTTTCTAATTTAAATTTGATTGATCTTTGACTATTTGAGACCGTAATTATAGTCCAATAAAATTGCAAAGTAATATATAAATAAATAAACAACCATAATTAACATTAGCTATTGCTTCCTGAAACCGTTTAATTAAATTAAAAATACAGCAATTATCATAAAACGAACGTTAATAGTTCTATAATTTTTTTGGCAAATTTGTGAGCTAATTTTGAATATGTTGATAAACTCAAATGGTTAATTCATTCGCGATGTACTTTGAAATTAATCAGATATAGTTTGACCAGCTTGTGCGCATGATTCATTGTATAACCTCTAAGTGTTTCTCCAGCTTTTGGCATGAAAGATTTAGATTTCAGCGAATTTTTTTTTTACTGAGAGAGAACTAATAATTTTTTTACCCTGTTTCCGTATTGGAATGTGCATTCGGGAATATAAATTTCCGGAAATAAGTTACACATTAACTGTGTTATTTTTCGTTGCAACTAACGTGTCTTTCAATGTAACGCGTATCCCCAAAACCTGGGTCCAAGTTCATAGAATTAACAATTAAGGTAAGAAGTATGGCATTATTCTACAGAATTTATACAATCTTTACAGCTTTGAAAACTTCAGATATGTTTAAACGTAGGATTACGTTTCTGAATAACGGTCATACGGAAAGGAAAATTTCACACGCTTTTATTCCATCTTCAGTTATCCAGAGCTCCGACAAAATTCAGCAAACCACCCCATTCTAAATCTCTCATGAAGACATACCTGTTACCTCTCTCAAACCTAAGTTCCGACTAACTAGATTTCCTTTGTTAAACTCCCGCCCAATCTTTTTGCTGACTCTTAAATCGAATGTCTCCCTTATGTAATCTCCTTACGTAACTTGCTTCGCCTGAAAAATATCTCTCTTCTGAAAAAGATCACCGTCCGGTGGCGACCCTTATTGATAATTTTTGCTGTTAAAAACCCTTCTTCTTTTTTTATGCCGAACTTTCGGAAATTAATAATTTTTTATTGCCAATTCCCATTTTTCCCAAACAAAAGCCCCCCATATTTTAGTCTTACGTCTTTTAGCCTTACACACACACACATATATATAGATATATATATGACAAAGTTCGTTGTTATGGATTATTAATTAATGTAATGCAATCGTGCACCGAAATAAAGATAAAAGTCATAGCTCAGTTGACTGGCTTTTATTCCATCTTCAGTTAACCAGAGCTCCGACAAAATTCAGCAAACCACCCCATTCTAAATCCCTCATGAAGACGAACTTGTTACCTCTCTCAAACCTAAGTGCCGACTAACTAGATTTCCTTTGTTAAACTCCCGCCCAATCTTTTTGCTGACTCTTAAATCGAATGTTCTCCAAGCTTCTCCCTTATGTAATCTCCTTTTGTAACTTGCTTCGCCTGAAAAATATCTCTCTTCTGAAAAAGATCACCGTCCGGTGGCGACCCCTATTGATAATTTTTGCTGTTAAAAACTCTTCTTCTTTTTTTATGCCGAACTTTCGGAAATTAATAATTTTTTATTGCCAATTCCCATTTTTCCCAAACAAAAGCCCCCCATATTTTAGTCTTACGTCTTTTAGCCTTACACACACACACATATATATAGATATATATGACAAAGTTCGTTGTTATGGATTATTAATTAATGTAATGCAATCGTGCACCGAAATAAAGATAAAAGACATAGCTCAGTTGACTGGCTTTTATTCCATCTTCAGTTATCCAGAGCTCCGACAAAATTCAGCAAACCACCCCATTCTAAATCCCTCATGAAGACGAACTTGTTACCTCTCTCAAACCTAAGTGCCGACTAACTAGATTTCCTTTGTTAAACTCCCGCCCAATCTTTTTGCTGACTCTTAAATCGAATGTTCTCCAAGCTTCTCCCTTATGTAATCTCCTTTTGTAATTTGCTTCGCCTGAAAAATATCTCTCTTCTGAAAAAGATCACCGTCCGGTGGCGACCCCTATTGATAATTTTTGCTGTTAAAAACTCTTCTTCTTTTTTTATGCCGAACTTTCGGAAATTAATAATTTTTTATTGCCAATTCCCATTTTTCCCAAACAAAAGCCCCCCATATTTTAGTCTTACGTCTTTTAGCCTTACACACACACACATATATATAGATATATATATGACAAAGTTCGTTGTTATGGATTATTAATTAATGTAATGCAATCGTGCACCGAAATAAAGATAAAAGACATAGCTCAGTTGACTGGCTTTTATTCCATCTTCAGTTATCCAGAGCTCCGACAAAATTCAGCAAACCACCCCATTCTAAATCCCTCATGAAGACGAACTTGTTACCTCTCTCAAACCTAAGTGCCGACTAACTAGATTTCCTTTGTTAAACTCCCGCCCAATCTTTTTGCTGACTCTTAAATCGAATGTTCTCCAAGCTTCTCCCTTATGTAATCTCCTTTTGTAATTTGCTTCGCCTGAAAAATATCTCTCTTCTGAAAAAGATCACCGTCCGGTGGCGACCCCTATTGATAATTTTTGCTGTTAAAAACTCTTCTTCTTTTTTTATGCCGAACTTTCGGAAATTAATAATTTTTATTGCCAATTCCCATTTTTCCCAAACAAAAGCCCCCCATATTTTAGTCTTACGTCTTTTAGCCTTACACACACACACATATATATAGATATATATATGACAAAGTTCGTTGTTATGGATTATTAATTAATGTAATGCAATCGTGCACCGAAATAAAGATAAAAGACATAGCTCAGTTGACTGGCTTTTATTCCATCTTCAGTTATCCAGAGCTCCGACAAAATTCAGCAAACCACCCCATTCTAAATCCCTCATGAAGACGAACTTGTTACCTCTCTCAAACCTAAGTGCCGACTAACTAGATTTCCTTTGTTAAACTCCCGCCCAATCTTTTTGCTGACTCTTAAATCGAATGTTCTCCAAGCTTCTCCCTTATGTAATCTCCTTTTGTAATTTGCTTCGCCTGAAAAATATCTCTCTTCTGAAAAAGATCACCGTCCGGTGGCGACCCCTATTGATAATTTTTGCTGTTAAAAACCCTTCTTCTTTTTTACGCCGAACTTTCGTGAATTAATATTTTTTTATTGCCAATTCCCATTTTTCCCAAACAAAAGTCCCCCATATTTTAGTCTTACCTCTTTTAGCCTTACACACACACACACACACACATATATATATATATATAGAGAGAGAGATAAATACATATATACATAGCACATACATACATACATATATACATAGCATACACATACATATATACATACAAAAGAGGTAAGCAACGATAAGTAATCCTACGTTAATAACCCGCGGTAGTTTCGTTAGAAGAGACTACCTGAAATTTTTTTACCATGCCTGGAATAACATAATTATTACCTTGTCTTGATTCATTACTGAGGGTGCTATGTTCAATTACCGACAAATACCACTCGATGTGATTGTATCTACGCCGGGTATGGACAAATTTGTAGATCGGAAAGTTCTTCCGTGAGATATATAGGGATGGTAGGAGGTTACAAGTCCCCGCAGATGTCACCAAAGGTGATGCTCGGTCTAAATTGTCATAGCAGTAAATTCACCATAAGGGATTCGACCCGTAAGGGGAGGACCTTACTTGCTATGTCGGACTCTGTCTGGTGCCATTGGATGCAATGGAAATATATTTTCAACTGTACCAGAAAGGCGGACTTGAGACGTCTGTCCATTTGTTGGCCTCCTGTTCTTTCTGATCTCGTTAAGAGTGTTGACAGTCTTGTTGTCTTGCGAAATTTTGTTTGTAATTTAAATGTTTAATTTTTTCTTGTTTTGTGTTTTTCACTTACTTCTGTAAGCCTCATGTTATACCTTGTGGTGCATGAGGAGATTTCAAATGAAACAATAATAAAAAATAATAAAAAAACTATACCAGAAGATCAGCATTTGTTCAGATTGGTTGATTCCAAGAAACGCTGGTAGTAGATTTTGTAGAGATGCACATATTTTCACGCTCGTTTTACAAACATTGCTGGTGAACAGTGCATCACCAGTAACATTCAAAATTTAAGAATAGAACTTCGTAGCATCAATAAAATTATCGTTTACATTTATTTAAAAATTTGTGGATGCCAAGATCGAAACATGCCTTTTTTATTTTCATTTTTAACCCTTGATACAATCCTATATACTTCTATCATGTCTTCTTCTGATACTTATTGCGTGTCTTGCTTTGTCATAACCAGAATACATAGCAAAAAAATCCAGAGTCAATGATCACATAGCTCAGTATATAAGTCAGCTTTAAAAATGTATTTTCAGATGAAACTTATGTCTGTCAGGTTTTAATGCAAACCACATAGTCACGTTAACCAGAGAACAGCCCCCAGGAGAATGTATACCATTTCGAAATTTTTGTTCAATTGTCGTGAATGAAAACTGTGATAAATGGAATTTGGAATCATTTGTCTTCATACAGTTCAAGAATCCTGTATACTTCTATCATCTCTTCTTCTGATACTTATTGCATGTCTTGCTTTGTCATAACCAGAATACATAGCAAAAAAATCCAGAGTCAATGATCACATAGCTGAGTATATAAGACAGCTTTAAAAATGTATTTTCAGATGAAACTTATGTCTGTCAGGTTTTAATGCAAACCACATAGTCACGTTAACCAGAGAACAGCCCCCAGGAGAATGTATACCATTTCGAAATTTTTGTTCAATTGTCGTGAATGAAAACTGTGATAAATGGAAGTTGGAATCATTTGTCTTCATACAGTTCAAGAATTACATTTTGAGAGCAAACAGTAAAATACTTCTCATAGTGTTTGTTAGAAAATTGATGATACCTTACTGTCATTTACTGTCAAACATTTTAGGGATTGTGTTTTGTTAGTGTTATATACACCCTTTATTTTGCTGAATTCTGTTTGAAGAATTTTCCTTTTCCAATGGGTAAAACAGTATGGGTTGTCTCTTGATGCCACAGCAAAATTTATTATTATTTTGAAAATTCAAATTATTACGACTGTACCTGAGTGTAAGATGTATTTGCATACACTTAATTAGAGATTAGAAAACCTCCGGATTCTTAACATCTATAAATTTAAATCATTTATAAAATTTCGTTTTCAAAACATCTAAAAAGTTTAAACAGTGAAATGCGAATAATAGGATGAGATCGAATACTGTATGAAAATTCTGCCTTAGTAAAGGGTTCACTTCTCTGATGTCAACTTCCTAAAACGTTGTAAAATATTTTATGGTCTATGAAACGAACGAATTCGAAGTTTTAAAGTTTGTTAAAATCAATATTATCTCCATGTATTTATAAGGATCAAACTTTGAGCCTTAAAGTTTGTTACAATTAGTATTTTCTCCATGTACTTATAAAGATCAAATCTTGAACCTAAAAGTTTGCTACAATTAATATTATCTCTATGTATTTATTAAGTTCACACTGTGAACTTTAGCACTAGAAAGGCGGGGATTTTTTTCTTACTAAAAAGACGGAACGCCGTCATTTTGACTGTTGGAAATAAATCAAGAATATAAAATATTTAATGTTTTCTTAGAAATGGTTAAATACCTTAAATTTTGGACTCTTTCATACCAATATATAATAAATTAGTATATATTTAGATATATTTTTACGCAGGTATGCCGAGATGTCAACCTGGTATGATTTATTCTAAAAAAATATGCATGGTTTGTGCAGTCCTTATTTTTCAACACCAATAATTACGAAGAGCCAATATTTCTGTTATTTGCAAAAGGGGGAAGAGACGTAAAGTAACTAACATTTTTTTCGGTATTATTTTAAAGATTTCTGCCTGTTTCCTATATTGCCGTCAAATCGACGGCTGATGTCTTAGTAGATATACAACACATTTTCTCCCCCATTTTACCATCGAATATAATTTTGTAAATGTGTGTGCATATTTCACTTAAAATTAGAAGAAGTCTTCAAATTTCAGAAGCCTGAGGACATAAATACAGTCATAGCGCTCAATAGTACGTCCGAAACCGTCCAAATGTCGGCAGCCGTCTTTCTAGTGTTAAAGTTTGTTAAAATCAATATTATCTTCATGTAATTATACGGATAAAACTTTGAGCTTTAAAGTTTGTTACAATCAATATTATCTGCATATATTTACAGGAAATTTTGCCCCACAACCAGTAAAAACAAAAGAAGGTGTACACAGCAAGCCAAGGCAGGCAAATGGAGTACATGGACATTCGCCTGCTTTGTTCCTGAGAAACAAAGCATAATTTCCCTTAGAAATTCATGTCAAGCCTTTCTTAGTGCTAATTATAATAAATATTCAGGTTTTTTCCTATTCTTTTATATCTATATGTATTGAATCATAAGATAACTGATAAAATCAGACTTGATAACAAGATAAAATTACGTCATGAGTCGACAATTCATGGGGACGATTCAACAAATGCATGACATTTCAAGCAGCAGTTTTCAATGGTAAAAGTTTATAAAATTCCCTGTTGTTGTTGCTTATGCCACTTGACCAACATCAACATCAGATCAAGTTCCGAAGGATATGGGCGATGAAGGGGCGGTTCCTGTTTTAACTGGCACCACAAGGATCGGAGTCCGACTTGGCCAAATGACCAGTCCCTTAATTTTGAACCCAGTCAAGTAAAGAGACCATAACACTTAACCCCGCACCTCCAGAGGTAATTTTTAGAAATTGGAGGACATTGCAGCCATGACATATTTTACGTGCACCAGCCGCCATTAGTGTAGGCGGCAGAGGATTTGTCAGCGACGAGCATTGAACAAGTGACTTTCAGATAACTAGCCCGATGCTCTTGCCAACTGGGTCACTGCGCCCATAAAATTCCGCGTAAAGCTTACCTTCAGACTAATTCATAAAAGGTCGAGGGCAGCCAGAAAGCGTTCAAATGAATCTAATGCCAATGGATTCTAAATCATAAAAAGAAAGTTATTCAAGGGAGCTGAAATGATGAACCTGACGTGAAATATTTGCTCTGAATAATTCACTCTCAAACAGCGATTAAGTTTTGAAAGAGCAATCGTGATTAAATGAGGATTAAAATACTGGCTTTTTTGCTTAAAACTTACTTCTTAATTGAGGTTCGAAATGTAACCTTGTATGCTGAAATTTTTTTAACCTTTTCCATACGGGGTGGGATAATATGTATCCCAAGAATACTAGACCAAAAATGAATATATGTATATGAATTTGCATTCGTCGTTGGATACTGAACACATCTGGTACGTTTACACTAGTTTTATTTTAGCGGGTCACAGGACAAAGAAAACAATTACAATAAACAATCGTTTTCCCGTATTTATCGTTCAGTTCAGTCGGTCCGTTGAAAAACGATAGATCGAGATTCCACTGTATATATATATATATATATATATATATATATATATATATATATATATATATATATATATATATATATATATATATACAGGGTGATTTTTTTAAAACTGTCACTATTCAGAGTCACATATTGCTCGATTTAACAACCGAAATGGCACCAAACTTGGTATATAGACTAAATATGACATGGGAAGTAGGATTCCGCGAAAAGAAAAAATTAGTTCGAAAAATCGCCGAAAGGGGTATTTAGGGCACTGTACAATGTAAAAAGTGTTACAAAATAATAATAATAATAATAATAATAATAGTAATAATAACACATACAAAAATACAGTGAAATGTTAAGTTTTATTCACAACATTCACTTCCCCGGCGAGAAATTCTACCACATTCAATATGACCGCCGTTGTCAGAGACTACACCGTGCATTCTCTGCACAACATTCTCTACGGCCCTGCACATCATGCCACAAAGAATACTTCGCACTGTCTGTGATATGTTGTCCTTTAAGGTACTCAAGTTAGTGACTCCACCAACATAAACTTTTGATTTTAAATAACCCCCGAGCCAAAAGTCACATGGATTTAAGTCAGGTGAACGAGGCGGCCATGCAACTGTAAAACCGCGACTAATGACTCTTTCATAAATGGAGTGATGACGCAACAGCTTCTGTACCTTAACACCAATGTGTGGTGGTGCACCGTCCTGCATAAAGATTACAGGATTGATACATTTTCTTTGTTGAAGTTGTGGAATGTAAAATTAGTCAGCATGCTACGATATCTTTGTGCATTAATGGTACACGTTATTGGTCCTGTCGGAGTGATGGTCTCAAAAAAGAATGGCCCAATGATGACTTCGGCTCTGAAGCCACACCAAACGGTGACTTTTGGTGAATGCATAGGAATTTCTTGCACTGCGTGGGGCTGTTCTTGGGCCCAAATTCGGCAATTTTCTGTGTTAACAGACGCATTCAGATGAAAATGTGACTCATCTCCCCATGGAATTTGCCATGGGAAAACCATCGTCAACCTCCATCCTGGCAAGAAACGACAGAGCAAATGTCAATCGTTTATCATAATCAATGTGTTTCAGTTCTTGCAAACGGCTGACTTTGTATGGATAGTAGAGGAGAACTCCCCGAAAAACTTTCCATACCGTGGAAAAATTCATATCTAACTAGCCGCTGCGCGACCAGCATGGTCGCTTTTAGTTTTATATTTTCTTTCGCAAAAAAACTCAACTGAAAGTAACGTATGTAAGGAATTACCTGTTATCATAAATTCGTTGTTAAGGGGTATTTCTCTATAAGGCCGATTCTAAAACATCGTGATTAAAAAAATGAGAATTTCCATTACTTCAGAACAGAGGTAAAAATAAGACTGAGAAACCCAACACCAATGATTTTAAAAATTACATCCCTCTCTGTATGTATTATTTTTCAGAAATTGTTGGGGAAAATATTTTCACTTAAAAAATAGTGTAAAAATTCAGCAAGTATTAAAAAAACCGGGTGGCCATAATTAAACTGACAGTGCTCACAGTGTTCTGTAGCGCGATCTATTTGCGAGAATGACGCCACATTTTGTAGGAAGATTAAACAAGACGGGGGACGAAGGATTGGGACGGGGGACGGGGAAAAAATGAATTAGTTCCAAAAGTCACCGCTAGGGGAATATTTGAAGCTGTGTAATAGAAAATAGAGTGTTAACAAATGCAAATTAATACGGAATAAAATTACCTTTTATTATGCACATTTTCTTATTTAGTTCAAGTGCAATATGGCAACACTTTTAAAAAAGCGTAAAATCTACATAAACACCGATAAAGTCTCGTGATCTGTAATATCACGTACGCTGAGCAGAAGAAGAAGTTCTTTATTCAAATTTCACGTTACATCCATTGGCACAGTGCCAGCTGCTTAGGTTTTAAAAGGCAATGTGTTACGTTTCGAATCAATCGGATTGAAAGTTTATGTGCAATGTCTCCTTCTTTAGTCGAGCGTGCGTTACTGGTCAAATTCTTTTACCTCAACCAGTGCAACGCGTCAGCCGCTCTTCGTGCTTTTAGAACGCACAAAAAAATGCGTAAAGGTAACGGTCCTGTGTCAGTTAATGGGCTAAAAGCAATGGTTGCGACGTTTGAGAAAACAGGTTCTCCGAAGGTTCAGTCAGGCAGAGGACGAAAACCTGTACCACAGGATACAATCGAAGCAGTTGCCACGGCGATTGTGGACAGAGGACCAGACAATATTGCTGCCACCTCTAGCGCTCGTGCATTAGCTCGGAATATGGATATGCCTTACAGTACGGTATGGAAAATCTTACGAAAGATTATCAACTTCTATCCGTACAAGATCAGCCGTGTACAGGAGTTACTGTACCCCGACCATGATAAGCGATTGACTTAATTTTCATTTGTATTGATTTGCATTTGTTAACACTCTATTTTCTATTACACAGCTTCAAATATTCCCCTAGCGGTGACTTTTGGAACTAATTTATTTTTTCGCGGAATCCTTCGTCCCCCGTCTTGCTTAATCTTCCTACAAAATGTGGCGTCATTCTCGCAAATAGATCGCGCTACAGAACACTGTGATCACTGTCAGTTTAATTATGGCCACCCGGTATAGTGTGGATTACATCACTCTCTGTATGTACTATTGTTCACAATACAGATATCTACACTTAATCATATTAATTAATACATTATTAGGAAAATTTCTTCGCTTATAAAATGGAGTAAAAATTCAACAAGTACTGAAAAAAATGTAGAAAATTAACTATTACTGGCCCTCGGTTGCTATGCCGGAGACGATTAAGCCTAACCTCGCGATCAATTATGCTATATCTTAATGAATTATTTCTTCTTCGCTTTCTTTCTTGAGACTGTTCCAAATTTTCACTTGATCGTGCAGCGCGCATTCGAGCATTCAGTGCGCAAATCCATCTTGACACGCGGTTGCAAATTGCGGACGGCCGCTAAT